>QPKB01000010.1:11179574-11262858 GCA_003546025.1 Camphora micrantha
TCCATTAAGTTTAAGCCCTGACTTAAGGTTTAATAACGTAAGTTTTGGTGGTTTCGTGTATATTCATGTGGTTTTACCATTCAAAAGAAAAATGTCTTTTGCTAGAACGAGGTGGTTAAGACATAAGGGAGATAACTGTACATATGATGGCTATGGTGATATTAGCATACTATCGACTTTTGGATACTAGAGTTCAGTAATAGATGTAAACTCAGTACATGGAGATAATTAACATTGTATAACAGGAAACTAGTAACTATTACTACTGTATATGCTGGAAGGGGATGGTGGTGGAGTCCCTTGTGTAGGTAAAAAAAAAGAAAAAAAAGAGGAAAAGCCCAAACCCCCCCAAAAAAGAAAAAGAAAAAAAGAAGACAACAATAAATATTGCATCATTGGCCTTTTCTTTTTTCCCTAATTGTTATCGTTATACCAAAGAGCTCATTCAAACAATCCTGATCATCGGATTAGTGGATTATTGATCATTGTAGGCCAACCAGTTGCATTATCTATCACAAAAGCTTTCCTACCGTGCATGGACACACTGGTTGTAGGACATTCAAAAATTCTATACACACTATGTAGCTCTTCTGAATCTTGAGAGCGTGTGTCATTCAAGGTAACGTTCTTCTCTATGTGCACGTTGTATAACTACTGATTTACCGAGTCACCGGACAAATTACTTTGTTCTTTGCCATTATTTGTAATATTGGTAGAAGCCAACATTAAATAATGAGGTTCGCCACTTATAAGGACCCAAACTATCATGTTGATTAATTATCTATCCCTGTCTGCACACTTATGTGTGATGTGGTCATTTATATGTATATGATGATAGAGCACCACTGAACTAGCATTCGAGAGAACCATTCTGAAGACTATGCATACTTCTCACAATTTCAAACCTAACAACCCCACCCAAGATATGCCTTGAATATCCCGACATGTGAGCAAGATATTTGAATCGAGGGAGGAGCAGCCTAAAAATCCCAACGTTCAGGATTAGCTACGTTTATTGCGTTATGTGTCAGAAACCGCATCAATATAAAACCTCTTGATTCTCTAGTCACTCCTGTAGACTAACGTCATGCACAACTATTCTCATTTTTCTGCCTATTCTTCATCTATACACCCACTCTTCTAGTGGGTGTTTGTTGTTTCCATCTCTGGAAGTGAATAGGATTATCTTGGCAATTAGGCACTTCAAAGAAAGAGAGGAAGAGATGAGATGGGGGAAGGAAGCATGATCTTTGTCAGGTAGACTACATACGTGGTCAGTCGCAGTGGTGATGATGGTGATGGTGGTGATCTGTTTTGTGGTTGAATGAGGTCCATCTATAATAGTTCAGAACATATGTTGCACGAACTGATGAAATAGACTTAAGGAAATGTTAGGATAAGAATTGTGTTAGATTGATGAGTGCGTATTAGATTCACACGTTCAAACAAACATCTGTATGCATTTGTTGATATTACCTGTGAAGGATGTACAATGATTGCATTGGTAGTTGATTTCAAAAGTTGTTGGTACAAATTATCAGGGAGCACACTTTAGAAATATGGTGGAAGTGGGAACCACAGTGAGCGCATATTCAAGGTTACCTTGGATGCCATGGGACTCTTTTTCTGAATACTGAGGGTGGGCGTTTGTCCGAGCAAGCACAACATAGTGCTATTGGGCCACTTTCGCGATCTTGAAAAATAGGATTTTAGGATCCATCTCTAGAGCAGAAAATATGCCTGAAAAGGCAGCTCCTTCCCTCCTATGTCTTCCGCGTCACCAAATGACAATCACGGAGGTGCAGGATAAATCTAGTGTCTGACTCTTATCTTCGCCAACATTTTGCCAGAAACTTTTCAACTAGCACCAGCTGTGCACTCACCTAGTTGGATAGACACTGAATGTGAGTCTCTTACTAATCATCTATAAAGAATAGAAAGATAAGAGAAAAGCCAAAGATTCACAAGTTAGAACTGAATAAGATATCAACATCTACTACAACAATACAACAAACACAAAATACGTTTTATCAATTTACTAGGTTAGTAAAAATAATGTAAAGCCTCCATTTTCAGACAAGGGTCCTATCAAAAGCAACATCTCAAAATTCCTCTTCCTTTCTAAAAGAAAGTAGAAAAGCTTTCTCATGCAATAACATCTGAGCAGATTCTTCTTATTGTATATAGCATTGACTCGCTAAACCAATTTTTGATGAACATTAGTAAAAGGTAGTTGGCCAAGTAGTGGGAGAAAACTGAGCAAATCCACCATGTTTTGGACCTGGAAACCCAATTCGAAGAGCTCAAGTGAGCCATCTTTAGGATTCATTTATCTGTAACAACGTCACATGTAGACAAAGTGCTCACCAGTCTTTGAAGATGAGAAAAATATTGCACATCCACAAAAAATAGGGTACATGAAGATGCTTATGTCAAATTCTTTACACACTATTGGATTATCTTAATAGCTATCAGGCATCTGTTCCGCAGTTGATGAAGATATTTATACTATGATTTAAAGTTGGAGCATCTTGGAATATAAGAAACTAGCAATTTTATTATTTCATTTAGTTGAGCAAAATATGATTGATAGATTGCCTATTTGATGGGCCATTAGTGAATTTGACAGACAATAGCTCATTCAAACAATCTGATCATCGGATTAGTGGATTATTGATCATTGTACGCCAACCAGATGGATGGTCTGGATTTGAACAAAAAAAAAAAAAGGAAATATAGAATTAGGCCATGTGTTGGCCTGATATGATGTCCCACATAAAGCTCTAGTTGTCAGCAATGCATTTTACATCACAAGAGCTTCTTGCTTGCATGACAACACGGTTTAGGACATTCAAAATTACGCAATTCTTAGGTTGCAAGGCAAGTTTTGATCTTTGAGAACGGAGTGCATTCAAGGCTAACTTTCTTTTCTATAAGCATGTTTGTATAGCCTGATTTACCAATAAGGACAATTACTTTGTTCTTTGCCATTATGAAATATTGGTAAACAGAATTAGATAATGAAGTTTGCCCAAATTCTAAGGACCCTAAGACGAATGTCATATGAAAATATTGCTTCTCTTGCACACTGTAATTGAAACACACTGTGACTGTGTTTCATTTATTGTATTTGATGAGTATATAATTGTGCATCGAGTGGTTAACCAGAAAAGTAATACCATTCTGCTGTACCTTAGCGGCTCAATTACTCAAAAACGAACCCCTCATAAGAGATACTAGCTCTTGTGTACATGTGTGGAGATGATTGAATATCAAGGAGAAAGAAGCCGATCCCACACAGGAAAGATAACAAATGTTATTTCTTACAATGACTGTATCCTTCAGAAAACCCAATAATAAAAATAACTAGATCATTATCACGTCAAGACTCTCAATGAAGCATTCACTGCCTGTATTCTCCTTTTTTTAAACAAATCAAACTAAATAAAAAAAAAAAAAATGAAACTCACTGCTTTATTCTTCATCAGGAACCTGTTGAGGTGTTTGTTTTTTCTTCTCTGGAGGTGGAATAGAATATCATTTTGGCCAAATTAGTGCACTTTCAAAAGAAGAAAGGAAGGAGAGAGAGTCGATGTCGGTATCAAAGTGTGAGGGAGGGAGAGCTCGGATGTCAGAGACTCGACGTGGTCGGTCGCAACCCAGTTGGACGACGGTGATGGACTGGTGAGAGCTGTGCGGTAGTTGTTAGCGTCCCATTAAATAGGTTTGGGAATTATGGAATGATGAAATTTCAGGAAATGTAGGAGTAAGATATGTATTAGATCAAGACTTCTTCTGGCTACTCGTGATATGATTTATTAATTGTTATTAATTATAATGATTTCTACAGATAGCCAAATTATCTCGATTTGAGAAATCACCATAGAGAATTGTGCCAATCTGTAGTCTTTGAGTTTCTTATGGTAATGAGGGAGATGACTGAGTTAACTATTAGTTTGTATGTGTTCATTATTGTTTTTCTTGCTGCCGTTCTTGGTTGCAGTGGTTGAAGAAGATGTGGGGGGAAGGCCGTTTCTGCTTGCTTCCATGCAGAATAATAAAAGGCAGGTGAGAAATCTTGGTGGTTTTTAAATTTAATCCTTCCTTTTCTTCTTTCAAGCTTGTTATTGGAGCTTATTATTTTGACTTTAGTTATAGCACAAGGAGAAAATTGATCTAGGAAAGTAGCCATGGAGGTCCTCTTATCTAGCAATTTGTGTTTTGACTTCATTATTCTTTTAATCTGCTTTAGTTGCCAGTAAAGTCTCTTGTACTGCACTGTTTTAATAGATAAACATGAAATTTAAAAAAAAAAAAACTCTCTGCCGTATCTCTCTCATAATAATGATATAGGGGACGCACAGATAAAGTACTACGCAACCCACATAACTCATGTAATGTTTTGAAACAATAATTTGAATTATTGCCAAATATACAACATGCAGACTCATATTACTAAAAACAAAGAACTTGCATATTCTTTGATACAACTCCTTACCTGCTCAAAACAAGGTTCGATTCAAAGCAACACTGTATTCAATATTGAAATCTTTCAACCCATTGCTGAAAGCTTTACTGTCAAGGAACAGGCCATCTCCAAAAGATCTCCATCTCCAATGTATTTGAAAAGACGCTAGAACCCTCGCAAAATCACTTTACAAACCAATTGACACCCAAAATCCACACCATATCCTCTTGAACCCATGTAAATGATTTCAAGTCTCCTACCACAGTATTTGTGTTTCCTCACAACTCCACTATTCTTATGGTCAGTAGTGTGATGTTGCACATGTGGTGTAGGACTGTCAATGCCAGTACTAAACCAACCTGACACGACGATAATGTTGCTGTCATACATCCTTATTTAAGCCTGCCACAATGATACAATGACACAAGTCATGGCTGTCATACATCCTGATACTTTTACATCATGATCCTGAACTGCTGATAATTTGATGTCATACATTATTAACAAGGACTTTGCCGATAATTTATATCTGTATGAGCTAACTGAAATCACATTAGTCATGTTAAAAATAATCATTTCAAGCCAAGGAAGTTCATATATTTAATCAAATTTTGTTCTTTTGCAGCATTTTTCGACGGGGGTTAAACAATTCCAATTCAAGCAACAAAGTACGTATGAGTAGAATTGTGAATTTTGGCGAGCACTCCCCCTGAGGATGTTACTACTGCTCTTTCTTCATCAGACAAGAAAATTATGACCAACAGGAAGGAGATTCATGACAGCCGATTAATCAGCCTGTTTTTGACAAATTTTGAGGTAGTCTTCCTATCCCATTTGAAAGAATTGGTTCTTTGTGATATCATTATTTCTGCAGAATTCATTTCCAGCTGTATAGCATTAATATGTACATTCTTGGAAGTTAAGTTAACTGAAAGGGCAAAATTAATGTTAACTGAAAACCTTTAGTTTTGATCGACTCGTGAGATCACTGGTCTGCAATGAGTAAAGTTATGATATTCTTGAATATATGTTCATTTTCATGAACATAGACTTTAAATCACAAGTCGCTACACAATGGACATTTTAAAATGAAATGGTGTCATGTCATGAATATTTGGTAGTTGGTATAGATGAGACCATCCTTGCAGTTAGTACTGGTCTTGTGATTTTTCGGTGGTTGTTTTTCCTTTCGCCCTTATGGATTCTGTGGTTTTCGAGGATACCCCAAGCTACTGAACTTCGTTAGAAACTGCAAAACAGTCAATTGGAGTTGTGGACTTGCAACCATTCTACAATTTCGACTTGATTGATTCCTATTATTACCTCACAGAAGGAAAAAAAGGTTCCTTCCTGCATTGCATTTGCAAGAACTAAGAATGGTCTGGGATGCAAGTTGTTGTTTTTCTAAGAAGGTAGTGGGGAAGATGGTTTGATTACTAATGTAAAATCAATTAGTCTCACCTAGTGTGTGGTAGATTCCTGATGTACATGCATTTATAGACAGAAGTGGACTACTTACAAAGGATATTCATTGTAAATATACTAATAATGCTAGTCGCAGAGTGGGCATAGTGGAGACAAGTTGTTATAATGTTGTGTGATCATTTATCACCATTGTGGTTAACGGAGACATTTACATTAAGACAATAGCCACTGACTCATTGCACTTTTATATGGAGCTTGAATGTCTTGCCGGTCAAATAAAAATATACCTAAGATGACAGTATATGCGTTGGAAATGCATATCCCCTGCGATGAGTGTTACAAAGGTTGATATAAAATTAGGAGGGTTAATGCGGCAACTCCTGGCAGATACGCCCCCAATCTGAAAAGTGTAGACCCAATCAAATCATACGAGATTGATCGAATCTGAAAGGATCCGAAGCCACCTATAAGGGAGCACAACGCCACACAACATAATACAGAGGGTGAGAAACTCAATGAGTAACCGAATTGATTAATAAATTGCATTAAACTTTACAATGGAGGACTGTCTCTATATAGAGAGTAGCTGGCTTCGTTCTAATATATAACTAGACATTCTTATCAATAAGAATAATCTCATCTTATTAATCTCGCCAAAAGCATCAAGATTTTATATCCCCTACATAGCATGGTTGAATATGCAACAGGCCATCTTGTGCAAAAATGGGCTTGGTTTGGTAATGTATAGGTGGGCTTATTATGAATGACAAGGAGTTATGGTAACCATTCTTTAGGACGAAAGAACCAAATCAAAGTAGAGGTTTGGGCAACCCATGAACTCAAAGGCTTTATGTATTTTTCATGAAGGTAAAATTCATTATGAAAAGGCCAGCAGAGGCTTCCCTTTATTATCGAAGGAGACGAAAAATATGCAACATGATGGGATCAAATAAAGGTGGAGTCATAGGGATTGTTAAGTTGGCACTAGAGACTTTAGATGTGCGTATGACGATGAGAATTTCTTACTGTCACATTTTCAAAAGCTCAAATGAGTAGCAGAGGAGTTATAAAAGATAGGTTTTTGTTGTTAGAACATTTTTCAGTTTTTCCTATTTAATTGTTGGCACATACCCTTATTTGTTATCATTTTTTAATTGATGGAATTGCTGTTATTGAATATAGTATAAGGGTGGACTTTGATGAAATCTATTCCCGCTTCAATGCAAAGTTGGGCCGGATATACAGTTTGGAAATGATTTGCTTTGAGTTCTCTGGTACTTTTCCCTAAAATTTGGGTGGTTTTTTATCCTTTAAGTTTTTCGATTTTCTGAGATCTCAAGGTTTGGATCTATTTCTTTTGAAAGTGAACGATTTCGATGTTGTCTTTGGGAGTGTATTTTAGGCATGTTTGAATGCAGAACGACTATTCAAACTCTAAAGTTTTAGATCTTGTTGATTGAGGTGTTTTGTCATCTTTTTCTTTTTTTGTGTTGTGGGGTAATGCAATTTTATTACTCTACTTGGGTGTAATGTATAAAATCTGGGGTGTTTGTGGATGAGAAGAAAGGTGGAGAAAATTGCCCACACTTGATTTTTGTACTATTGATAGTTTTCTCTGTGTTTCTGTACATCGTTTCCTTCACAAGTAAATGGTCTGTTGGGTTTAGTTTAAAGATAAATCATATATGTTATATTGGTTGGTTGCATTTTGATCCTCCAAGTGTAGAGCTGCGATGTAGTAATAAACTGGTGAGACCAGGTCGATCCATAGGAAGCTATTGAGATATGGCTTTCCAACTTGTACCCTACTCTAAATAAATCTAAAACTAGCCCTAATTAAAAGCTAATTTACAAAACATTCCTACTTAATTAAAATATTTAATAACAATCCAATGAAATCAAAAATTTCCTAAAACTACATTCCTAAATCTAAAAGATCAAGTTGCTGCAAAATAGAAAAAACACATTAGAACATCCAATTAGAAAATATTCTAAAAATATCACTTACTAAGATTAAATATAAAAAATTGAAATTGGAAACTAAAACAAGTTATGAAAAAAAAAAAATCAAACTTAAAAAAATGTAAATCAAATCAAATCAATCTAAAATGAAAACAAATCATCCATCTAAAATCAACTCCCTAAGATTGACCATTTACCTAAAAAATAATCCTACACTAGATTAAGAACCAATTAACTTTTCGAAGTTAAAAACTAGATTAAGCTAAGAATCTAAATGATACACTTTCTAAATGAATGCAAATCTGAGAATTAATTTCCTAAACTAAATAAAATGCAAGAATGATGAGGATGCACCTTCTAAAAAATAATGGGACACAATGCATGGACGTGCATGTAATATGATGAACTAGTGCAAAGTTTTAATTTTATAATTTTATTTTCTAATGCTTGACACCTATCACCAATACATAGCTAGATCAAAACCTATCTAAACCACAATTACTGCTGAATCTTTAATACCCCTAAGATGCATGAAATTCCAAAAGAGAACAAGTGAATAAAAGTATTAAATCTGAAAATGCTATGAAATAAAATGAATTGTGCAAACGGTTCCAGAAATCAGTCTTGAAAGCCATCGTTCCCTGTGTAATAAATCAAGTCTAGAAACTGGTTCAATCAATCCTTTTAATTCATCACTCAATTCCCAACATGGTTCAGCCATGATGAAACTTGTTACAATCAGATTTGTATCCTATTTCAGCTGTAAATCTGCACAGATCATTATGCATCTTTCCAATTGTAAAATTGCAAAATTTCACATCAGCTATGTAAAGAAAAACACACCCCGTCTGTATGTAAGGTTCTGCCAAACGAGCCCAATGTGCACTACATATATATATTTTCCTTTTCAATCTATTTTCTTCATTAATCTTGAATTGAACCAAAATGGTTTGCAACTCAGACTTTTCTGATTTTTTAAATTACACTTCAACCTAAAGAGAATTTGCATGCAGCTGAGAACAAAAATTTTATTATCTTTTAAACAGTTTCAAATTTCAATTTGATAATTGGCTAGCTATATTCCCAACCAAACACATTCGGCACATGTAAACTTCAAATCTGATTTCGGAACTTAACATAACTTACACCACTACACATGTTTCGAAATATGCAAAATATGCATGAAAACTAATGCACTTTCAGCAGTAACATAATCGTAACATATTGATGTAAAGATAGAAAATAAAGTGCAGACACTAAAAAATTGCAGAAAATAAAGATGGTGTGCATAAATCAAAGGTGGTTAAAAAAAAATAAAAATAAAGGTGGTGAGTTGCTCTTTAAATCTCGCCCAAAAAAATTAGAAGTACAAGCCTAGGGTCCCATTCTTCAACTTGGGTTGTCAATCCAAGTTGAGAATGATAAATCCTCACTTTTTAATAAATAAATTTCGAACTTGGATTTTTTAAACTTTTCTTGGTCAACTCTCTTTAACTTCACCTTGTATTGCCTCCAAAAATGCCATGTATCCGTAGAAAACTAGGTATATTGTGACGATGCTAAGGTTAGTTGTTAGTAATTATTCCAAGCCAATTAAAAATATTTAACCAAAAGTAAGAACTAACCCTATTGCGTGGATCACAAATCTAATATTCAGAGATACAAAAATCAAGAACACAAATTAAAAGGAACACTGGAACAGCTTTATTTACTAGCATGAAATTTTTTTTACAAGGAATATAACATTGAAAAATAATAATACATACTAGGATGTTGAGAATCCCTCTTTCTAGTTGAAACCACAAGGTTGGTGGTATGGCCTTTGGAAAGAACCCCATTGATGAGTTAAGATGGAAGGGCAAGAAAGGGAGTGACGGTATGTAATTCTCTAGAGTGAGAGGTAAGCAATTCTCAAGCATGTCTTGATCTCCCATAGGGCTGTTTATATAGGAGTGAAACCTGTTTTCTTTCCTTCTTTGTTCTTCAATTTGTGGAGTGGTGGGATCTCCAAAATTTCCATGACCGTAGGTCATTCTTGCTGGTTGGGTTGCATGCCCAGCTGGTCTCATTTGTCTCCCTTTTTCTCTCTCTGAAAACATCCTCTTTCCTTTCTTTTGGATTTTCTTGATAGACAAGTTAGAGAAACAAAATCTTCACTTGATTGAGATGGGGCCCACATAATGTGGCTGGGTGTGCTATAAAAAAGATATGACGTTCTTTGGTCTTCTCATTTTGCTGTCATGCAATGCTTTGTTTCTTTTTTTTTTTCCCTTCTTTTAAGAAATCCTCCTTTTGACTTTAAGAGATATTTGGAGAGGAGAAAAACTTGCATTGAGGTGACACAAATTTGAATGTAGATATGGACGTCCATGCACATGCCAAGCTTTCCATGTATATATGCTTTTTTATTTCTTTGCTCACAAACAAAAGATTTTTCTTGTAGCTTTCCTTTTCTTGCATTCCTTGATATTTCTTCAAAATAACTTCAAAGATTATCTTGAAATTTTGTGCAAAGAAAGTGACCCCCTCTTGGACATGCCCTTTTTCAAGCCGATTTTTCCAATTTTCTGTTTCTTTTTTTTCCTTTCCTTCTCATTTTCTTTTCTCAGCCTCAATCATATGTTATGGGACCCAATTCATCTTTTCCTGTGAGCCAAAAGGTGAATTTCATGTGAAAAGACAAATTTACCCTTAATTAACAAATGCATGACTACGGGCCCATCTCTCATGAAATGATGACATGAATGCACATAATTTTGCATGATTTAATAAAAAAACTAATGATTAATTCAGTTCATGAGAAAAACACATTTGGAAAAATCTTTTCCAAAATAAAATAAAAAATGGCAGGTTCATGATTTGATGCAAAAATGATGGTTTTTGAGCAAATTATGCATGAATGCACTACAATGGATAAACAAAATGCATAAAATCATGAAATGACTCTAAAATGAGGCTCTCGTGGCTTGATAAGTCCTTGAACTTACCAAAAATAGCCATGAAAATGTGCATTTTTAAGGACTTATCACATTTCAGGGCAGAAATTTGTGTGTATAAGGAAAAAAGATGGCTGGAATCAAATGAGGTTTGTGGATCCATCAACGGCCCTTTTGCTAGCCTTTGGAGGCAATTGCATGAAGCTTTTTGATGTTTCAGAGGAAACAGGCAGTAATCAGTGTATGCTAAGCTACTTTGCCTCACCTGGATTCCATGTGAATTAGGTGAAATGGAATCACCCAAGTGGCTGTGGTTTTAATGATTTTGTGGTTTTGAACTAGTTTTGAATTTATGAATTCGTTATTGTTTATTTCTTTATATGACCCGATAAGACTGATAAACTCGACATGTACTTACTTAACATGAAATTTTTGGGGCTGATGGGTTCGCATTGGTTTCCTTTGTTCTTGTGAATTGTTCTTCCCATGAGTTTCTCTTGATTCCAATAATACAAAACTTACACATTATGTGCTGATACTGTGAAATATGAAGTTGAAATGTGGATGTTTTTTCTATTGGATTTCATTTTCAACTTGATTAAGAGTGGATTCCTTCTATTATTGTCTCTTAAGTTTTTTTGGATATTATTTATTTATTTATTTATTTTCTTTTAAAGGTAAGTACTCACACACGCACCCAAGATCCTCACCTGCAACGCTATAGCCAGGGATTGATTCCTGGTTGTTTATGTGAAAGGGAGGTGCCTCACCAATTGAGCTATTGGTGGATTGCCTTGTTTGGATACTTGGTTTAAGTAATGTGTAGAACAAGTGTGCTTGAATGGTATGCCAATTGCTGAGTATAAAATGAAAAGCTGAGTCTCTTTTGTAACTTGCGTTTTACTGAACATTTGAACACCTAGACATTGGATGCCTTTATAGTTTATAGGTCCTAAGTTTTTTTGGAAACTTAGATTGAATAATTACGAGAGTCCAGTGTTGAACATTGGATGCTATTATAAAAAGGTCCTAATTTTGTTTGGAAACTCAGATTGAGTAATTACTAGAAACTAGTGTCGAATGCTATAAAAATGAACATATAGTTTTCTTTGCAATTTGATTTTGGTTGAGAACTTGATTTGGGATGGATGTAATATACGCATAAAACAAGTTTAGAAGTACATAATTTTAAAAAAAAAAAAGAAAAGAAAAAGCATTGGAACTATACAAAAAGTATAAAAAAAAAACACATTAGACCTATAGAAAAAGCATACAAGAATTAATAAATCTGATGGTAAAAGATAAATTAAGTTTTCTCCCATGACCTATCAGTAAATGTCACATACTTTAAAAGAAAAAAACAATTGTCAACATCTTTCCGTTGCAAGTGGTTAAACTCAATTGTTTGGACACTGTAGTTTTTTCAGAAAATGGACAGCAATTTTGAACACTTGATCATGTACTCAGTAGTAACAAATGTTTCAGTCTTGAGCTATATATCAATGAAGCTTTGAATGCCTTTGCTATTTGATTTTTATTGAGTTTGGTTCAGACTAGATGTCTTTGACATAAATTTACTTAATACATTCTGATGTTGGTTGCACTTAAATTTACTAAATGCATTTTTTACTAAAATCTGATAGTGACAAGTGTAGGAATGTGTTCCCATCTCTTGTTATGTCTTGTTTTTATAATAAAAGTAACCATTCAAAAAAAAAAAAAAAAAAACACCATAAGTGTAGGAAAGCTTCCTTAAGTACCAAATTCAAAGAACTTTGATACTTGGATTGGAGAGGGTGATGTGCATTAGGAGCACATTTGTATTTTTTTCCTCTTTCCTCTACCTCTGTTAGTGTGTTAAGTGAGGGCACTTAATGTAATACGTATGGACTATTGATAGTAGCACTTCAACAAGAAGTGTCTTTTTTTTTTTTTTTTGCTCTAAAATTCTCTCTGATAGAAATAGAACTAATGAAGAACATTGTGGGTAGGAATAGAACTTGGGATCATCATAGCGTGGATAGGTGGAAAACGTCCAGGTTTGGGATCATCATATCTTCTTTTTAACTGGTAGCTTAACTAGAACTTGCGGCCAAGTGGTTAGGCATTTTTCCAACGGTGCTGCAGGCTCCTTATTATTATTATTTTTTAGCTATTCTTTGCTTACTTCTTTTTATATGTTTTTTATTTTTAGGAGACACTAGATCTTAGTAGTATAAACCTAAGATTTGTATATGCTGCTGGGCTGTTCTATAGAGTAACTGCTACATCAGTTCTCTTGACCGGTATTTTGGTGTTTAACAGTTTCTATTTTTCTTAATTTCTTTTGTTGTTGCATTTGACATCTTTATGTTCATTCACATCTATAAATTTTTCTAATAGTTTTCTTTTAAAAAGCATTTGTTATTTGGTTTAAATGCTTTATATATTGTTGCTAAAGTTCATCTTATATTGGTGGAACATTATATTTTGGGCATCTTTTTTAAATTGAAAGCCTTTAGTGTGTTTTTTTTTCTTGTCTTTATTTCAGGCTTTTATTATACTTCCATTCCCATTTCTATCCCTGTTTTGAGTTTTATTGATTTGTGAGCACAATTTCTTTTGTTTCTTTTCTTATTTCAGATACCTAACAGAGCAAAAGATACTTAATGGAATATCTTTTGTTATATCAGCGGGAAGTAGTGTTGCTATTGTTGGTACAAGTGGCAGCGGTAAGGCTTCAATGATTTTAATGTATATTCTTGCTAAATATTATACAAAGAAACTACCTTGAACTGTGTGATTCTTTCTTTCTTTTTTTCTTTCATTTTCCTTTGTAACATACTTGACGGATGAGTGAATGACAAACTAGATGTTGGAGGGAACTCTACAATAGGTGTCTCCTCATGCCATATGTCTACGGATGATATTCTTCATTTGTTAGCTTTAAAACATTCTAAAATAAAAGACATAGTTCACAATGATTTTAAATGATTGACACATAGTAGAACACGGTCTCATTTAATGACTGCCTATGCATGCTCCCAAATGTCTGCTCGGCGCCTGGTGGTTTATTGTTTGATTGAGTTTCATTTTGATGTTCTCCCTCATGGTACCGACATTCTAGTATCGAATGTGCTCCTATTGTACTTCATGTCTTGAATATCCGAAATCCCTTTGATTTATGGACTGCTCTTTGTTCTCTGGCTTGTAGCATGCCTTTTCTTTTATGGTCTATTAAGTTAATATCTTGAATGGCAGTTCTATAAGGTTATTGGGAATTATGCTTGCTATAAGGTCTTGTGTGAACATTATTTTGTGACGGATCATTGTTTCTCATCATGGAGCATTGTTTTCATTTATATTTTCTTTGTTTTTATTATGCAAAAACTAGATACTAACTTAAGAGATTAGGGCCAGTTTGGTAACTCTACTAATTGAGTCAAGTGAAGTAAACTTGATTTTGAAGAAAGAACAAAATATAAGTGGGTTTATAATGGTATTTTATTTTTAGTTATTGAATCGTTTTGACTTTTTGTATGGAAAAGTGGAGTTTTTTTGTATTTTAGTGGGATGAAGGTAGTTGCTTTTTGACTTTTTATATGAAACAGATGGGGGGAGTTTTGAATAAAGTGCATTTGTTGTGACATCTTGTCTTGAAAATATTAGTAAAGTGCCAAACTAGCCCTAAGGTACCATAACATTTGTAATGAGGTTGAATGACCAACCATCCCCTTCATTTCGTGGTTACTTAGAGGACCTAACATGAAAACTCTTACGTATGAATCTTTTTTTTAGACTAGATCGATAGTACTTTGAAATTTTGTCTTTTTGATGTTGAGATTTTAGGCCCTTTGATGTACCTTATCTCTCTACTTAATGCAGATATTAAGTACACCCTGGTTGCCTTAATTAGGGTACACCCTTAATTCGGGTACATGAAAAGGGCTGCCTATTGTTGGGGACCGTTGAAAAGGAAAAAAAATTTCACGGCCTTTTGAAAAACAATAGTGCGAAAGCCATCATGATTACCTTGAGAGGAAATCTTTTTTTTTTGCTAAGTCTAGGTGGACCAGATTATTTGATTGAGTCGTTTTCACGGGGGTTCTATCGGTCATTTAACACTTATTTTTTGTTGTGTACATACTCTCTCATCGTGCAAGGTCATATTTAGCATGATTTTGAAAATTTCTTTCCAAAGATGAGATTGGTGAATTGTTTTTCGAATTTTTCTTTATTTTGACTATTCCGAGAATCGAGAGTATCCAATGTTTAGTTTTTTTTTGGAGAGTTTCTTTTTATTTCTTTAGTTTTTTAATTTTTTTTTTGAGTTTTGTGGGTTTATTCACGGCAAAACCTCACGAAGCACAATTCGTCCACTAGGATAACCTAGGGGTATAAGGGCTTACTCCATATGCTAGATGCAGTTGAGAGTGCAGTTGAGAGTGCCAGCGAAAGTGTCTTTTGTTTTCTGCATTAGTCTTCTTTTCTATTTTTAGGTTAGATTATGTTAGGTTAGTTAACTTCACCTTTTCACATCTTTTGCTAGGGACTAGTAAAATGTTGGTTGGAGGGCGTGATGAGTCCATGAATTTGCATCATATTGTCATTATTTCATTTAGATTTATGGACTTATTTAGGATAACTTGATTTCATTGAATTTTATTTGAGAATTCAATGTTGGAATTCATGTCATAATTGGTCAAAATTCATTAAATTGCATGATTTTCATGAAAAATTTCTTTTGCATTATCATATTATCGCATTAGTTTTCTCAGAATTCACAGTTATACTCATGTAGTTTTTCTGCATCATTGCATTCTACGTGAAAAATTGATGAACGCAGTGAATTGCATTGCATCATTGCATTGCATCATATGAATTGTAAAGTGCAGTGATGCAAATCTTCTAATCGTGAATTATCCAATGGAGAGCCTCTTTATCCAATGGAGAGCCTCAAAGATGCTCTTCCTAATCTTTGCTCAAATTGCCATTGTTTTCTCTTTATTTTAGTAATTGATGGGCCATGATGGATGGATATGGTGCTAACTGATTGTAGCCATATATATACTTTAGAAACTAGTAGCCAAACTAAGTTTTCTTATGCCCTTTGTAGACCGTCACCTTTAATTCTTCAACTCATATGATGGCCATTTCTCTGAATTTAATATTGATTGAGAAAGGGTCCCATAGTGACTTGAGTATTTTTAAATAAGATTTCTTGTTAATCTTAATTATATTTATTAGTATATAGTTGATTTTCTTATTTCTTGAATTTGAGATGATTTGACTCATGATATCTACCTCTTAAAATTCTCAATACTAATTGAGAAGGGGTCCCATTACCCTAACTGTTTGCTGAAATTCCAGAAAGATAGAAAAGTGAAATCGATTCTTTAAAAAATAAATTTAAAAGAATTTGAAAGAGAGAAAATAGGCGTTCTTAGATTGCAGTTTAATTATGATATTGTTTTTTAGAGATATTTTACTTTCTTGGGTTCTAACTACTATCTCATTTGTTTCTGAGTGTGAGGCTGAGGATCCTGACACTATGGGGCATAGAGTATGGAGTCTATAATTCTGTGAAACCTCCAACAAGAGCCAGCTTGATGCTACATAGGTCAAGCCAGCAGGTCTGGACATTGTCTCAAGCTTAACCTATGGCAGAGCTCGATGAGGTATTGAAGCAGGTCTTGGCTTATTTTCTTTTGCTGAATTTCTTAAAATATGATTCTCATTTGAGGTGTTCACAATGCATTTTGTTGCCTTTTCTTTACCTTTGATATCTCATGCTTTACTCAATGGCAGGTGGTGTCAACATATAAGAAGTTCAAGGACTACAAAAAGCAAATGGAAGAAACAAATGGTTGATTCCCCTGTTTCTTTAGCTTTAGTTCTTCAAGACTTACCGAAAAGAATGTGTTTACAGTTCTATTTCTGGGTAGAGTAAACTGCAAACTCACTTACTGCTTGTGATTGATGGTACTGTATTTATCTTGCAATCAAACTGTTGTGCATCATTTGTAGGTCGGATGAGGTGCCTTGCTGCATTGGCTCGTTGGGAAGAACCTAACAACCTTTGCAAGGAGTATTGGACCCCAGTCAAGCTGCTGGCTAGAGTTAGCCGCTCGACTGGAAATGACACCAAATGGTTGGTGATCTTTTTCTACTTTTACTCATTTATAATTTCAAACTCTATTCACTTGATGAAGCAAAAGGTTCGTTTCGTCATCATCTTTTCTTCCCTTTTAATTCTTCTTTGATCCCATTGATTTTTTTGTTTTCGCAGGTGCATTGTTTGGTGGTGAATATGGATCTCAAATTCACAACCTTTGTCAAGGTGAGAAACGCTCATGATTTTTTCTTTTGTTTTTGTCCTGAATTTGATTCATTCCAAATAAATGTTGTGGTTGTGGAGATCTTGTAAGTGAGAATTGATTGACAGTTTCGTTCTTGAAGTGAGAATTGATTGACAGTTTCGTTCCAACAACATGACTTTGCCCCCAAAACATGGATACATGTTAGAATACTTGATTGAATGAAATTTTGAAGCTCTAAATTATTTAGGTTCCACAATTGACACCTTATAATATTAAGCCATTTTTGTTGTGTTGGATTCGTAAATCGCATATGGTGTGATATCCACGATCAAGCTTGATTCCCCGGTCTTCATTCTCTCCTTCTTAATAATCAGAATCCTCTGTACTACAAATTCTTTTGTTTAATAAATTCTTTTTTATTTAGAATCCACTATATTACAATTTCTATTTAGAATCCACCATATTACAATTTCTTTGGGATTCAATACAAAGAATACAAATAAGCCCAAGCTGCTAAATTCAAGTTATTGCCTACAATCTATATGGAGCCTGTATAAGATGAGTGTCAGCCCAACTCTGATTTGAGTGAAATCTGTCTAAGACCCAGAACCCAACATTCAAATGTATGTTATCAAGTTGATAGCAGTATCGTTTTCAAGCACTGGAAATTCCCTGATTAATATTGAAGCCTTAACAATCAGAAATGGGTATTAGTTCTATGGAGATCTTTTTGATGATTAAGGAGGATAAATGAAGGTTGAGTCTCTTACATAAAGTTTTCTTTTGAAATTGCACAGTGAAGACTGACTTTTCCATCATTTCTTTTGCACCATTGATTAAATTTTTGAATTCATAGTAATGTGATCACCCCTTCTCTAAGAATGTAACTAGGCTTGGGTCAGGTATTGGCACAACCTTAATCCCGGAGTATGGCAGGGTACACCCAAATCTTTGGATGTAAATTTGCTTTTCAAAGGGTATCAAAGAAAATTCTTCTCAAAGAGACAATGTTTGAAAAATGTGTATTCTTGGCACTCAGTATAGTTTTACATCCTGTGAATTATATACACACACATATGCATCTGTTTCTAGAAATCATATGGTAAATTCAGATTCCTGAGGTCATAAATAGTGTTAAAAACGTTTGTTTTATGTAGTGTTAAAAACGAAATCATCCCCGCGCAGATGCCACTTCATCCATATAGAGAGAAATCCAGGGAAAAAAACAAAGAAACAAACATAGAAACAGGTGTGTCTCAATTTGAAGTTCTGTATAGATTACATACTCGGATCAGTGGAAACAACAGCTGCAGCAAGAGAAAATCCACAAGAACCAGGCGAACCTTACTGTGTTAAATTCTGGTGTCCTCCAATGCGAGCCCCTGCTATTTGCTTGCTTGGTCTTTGCAGCCCTAGTAGGCTTAGTTTTTGGCTCATGCTGAGTGCTTGGGATGGAATTGCGCACTACAACCTTCATTGTAGAGAGAGCTGTGAATTGAAGAGCAACTATTCCCCTTATCACACGACCATCAGTGGCTGCTGTCATGAACCACAGAAATATGCTTCTCTTGTAAAGGTGATCAAGGATATGTCCTGAACGATCAATAACACGGTCAGAAAACTGTCCTCAAATGGTTTACCTGCACAAAAGTGAAATCAAGAGTTATCACCAATCAAGTGAGTTTAGACATCTTTGTGGTTTTAGTTTTCTCATTGCTCTGAACTTTGATATGGATTAAACTATCTAGGAATCTGTTGGAAATGCAAAAGTAGTGTAGTACTTTTAGATATTACTGTTTATATGGGTCATTTTGACAGAAACCTGAGCATTGTGGACGCTATTCGCTTATCTTCCTATTGACCTGAATTATATAATTTTTTTTTTGGATTAGTGACATGCTTGAACGGTTGAACCCACGACATCAAGGTTGCGTAAGTGAGCATCAAGGTTGCATTAGTGAGTACCTTCCTCTGTGCCACAAGCCCTTGTCACTAACGTGAGACTTCTAACATAATTTTCTTATTTCCACGTGCATTTTTGCCAAGTGCCGTGTGTTATATTTGTGCCAACCCTAAGATGTGCCCCACCTTTGCAGATTTTATGCCCCTAACATCAGGCCATGGATAGTACTGTATTTCCACTGATCATTTTATACACAAATGATCACTACTATAATTTGCTTATGACGGAGCAAACATTAACATCTCTATCATTTGAGGACTTAATTTTGAAGGGACCATTATATATCCAAATTATTACTGCTACTATAATTTATACTCTAATTTATACTCTGTATGCATAAATTCATCACATTATTCTGTCCATGATTTGTTATGAAGGAGCAAGCATTAACATCTCTATCATTTGAGGACTTAATTTTGAAGGGACCATTATATACCCAAATTATCACTGCTACTATAATATATACTTTGCATACATAAATCCATCATATTGTTCTGTTTCCATGATTTATGTTTTTTATGATGGAGCAAGCATTAATCTCTCTAAAAGGATTATTTGAGGACTTAATTTGAAGTTCCTTTGGAAATGTTTGAAGTCTACACTGATCCTCTGATGGTATTGTTAATCCTGCACAAATAGTTGTATCATACTTTGTACTCCCCAAAAATCAAATTTTGCCACTTGTGCATTGCGACATCGTGCATGGATAAATGCTTCCACACGAAACACTTTGATGAGATAGCACTGATAATTTCTAACTTGTTTATTAATGGATGAGCACCTGCTGCACCTTAAGATCATTATTAGTTCTCTAATTTTCTAAAATTGGAACTTAGTTCCAGTCTTTCTATGAATCATCATCCTCTTTCTGGAGAATTATATTGTCTGGTTTTTGTTTTGCAGGGTATTGATGTGAGGATGGAAGATGGACTGCCATCAGCAGAAGCTTCAGCTTCTCAAGGGAGTGATATACATGTTTCTCTCATAAACAAAGAGGTGGTTAACCCGAATGCAACCAGGGCAGCCTGCAATCTCACCGCACTGCAATACCACTGAGGCCACCCTCCTCGTCCCTACAACCCAAGTGATCTCTCTCACTTGCTGCCTTCCTCTTCCAGGTTCCAATTTCACATTTTTTCCTTTTGTCAGTTCTTTCCTTCCTTCCTTACATGCAAGGTGTCTTGATTGTGGGTGTTAATTTGTTCTTTTCGATCAATGTCATTGATTGAGATGTTCATGCTTTGTGCTTTTATTTCTTAATTGTGGGTGTTAATTTGATTTGGAATTCTCACATGAATGCCTCTTTCTCAGTGACAAAAGGGAAAACCAGAACTCTGGTTTCTTGTTGTTTTGCTTCTGTGTATAGAAAATGCCCACCATCTGTTTGTTTATGTTACTCTAATATTTTTCTTTATTTGCAAAGAGTGCTTCCCATGTGTTTCTTTATATTCCTCTGTTAAAGAAGCTAGAAGAGGATTTCCTCTTGGGATTAAGATTAAGGATTGGAACAGCCCAAAAATTAGTGCCCTCTCCTGTGTGGGCTCACCTACGACTCATTTGTGATTCATAAAGGTAGGTTGTGTCAATGTGATCAAGTAATTTTAATGCTCATTTTTAAGCTTTAAAATCTAATGATTTTTCACTGTGTAATTTTTTTGGGTTGATCTACTTCTAGTTGATAGTTGAATTTGTATCACACTGGGATTGATGTAGATTAATGGGAGGTAAGCGAGCATGAATGGCTTAGATTTGTCAAAGATGGACCACGTTAAACGAAATAAATTGGTTGATTACAAAAAACGCCTATTTTTAATATTGGATATGGACATTGGTTTCAACTGGAAACTGACAAGGATGTCCCAGGTAGCTAGAAGCTTATGTTGGTTAAGTAGCAGTATCTTAAGAAAATAGGTTAGACGGAGTAGTAACCTAGTCCCGTGAAGATAAATAGAGAATTCTTAGAAATAGCTCAAAAAAAAAAAAAAAAAAAAAAGTCCTAGGAGGAGAATGTGAATATGGTGAATTGGGTCTAACTTTCTAGCATGTTAGCCAGAAGTTAGAGAAGCTATATAAAGGAATTATTAAATTCGATGTTCTAAAGACTTCATGTTTTCACCTTGGTCCAAACTAAACAATGGATTCATCACTTTAATATCTCTATAAAACCCCCTTAGTTTACTATGAATTCTTGGGAATTCAATTCTAGTCCAGAAGGTGAATCGAACTAAAAACCCATATATCCAAGTGTAGTTAAGAGAAAGAGGCATTTATTGGATATATCATTAGAATTTTACCTGAGCAGAGGCTTTAAGGAAGAATGTGATTGAAGACGCTTCATTTGCGTAAGACGTGCTGGAAACAAAACATTTCTTGCATGCATGTAGCAAGGGTTAGAGCTGAGCACCACCCTTTCCATCTCCCTTAACATCGAACTCTAAAATAAAACACTGTAAGGTCTAGCTCTCAAAGCAAAACTCCTACTATACTTACATTGCCCATCACTCTCTCCACTGAGGCCCTTCACACTATTGCTCAATACAAGTAAAAGTTGTGCAATCTGAAGAGAAAGAAAAAAAGAAATGGGTAGAGAGAGAGAGAGAGAGAGAGAGAGAGAGAGAAGGGAATCAAAATCTACTATAACCGTCTCTAAAATACCATCAATTAATTCAAAATTTTCATTTAATATTGAAATGTGTAGGTACTTTTTCATTGCCCTGGTGTTCTACTAAATGGGCATATACCATCCGTAATATTTTCTTTTTACATGATGGTTTCAGGCACAAATTATGCTTGGAATGGTGCAACATCCTCAAGTGGTATGCTTTCTGCGCCTCTTTATATATTTACGTGGGTATGGTTGTTGAGATTGCTCTTGATTTGAGCGCAACCAAGATCCAAATGTATAGTTCTATCATCAATTTGTTTTAGTAGATCTAGTTGTGCTTGTTTGTTTCTTGTTCTTGATGAATTATTTGATCTTAATGCATTAGATTAGGGTTTTAGATCTTGGGGTTGGGTTTTGGCCTTATGGGTATTTGATCCCTGCATCAAGTGGGTCAAAAGTTTATGAATCCACGAGACACACCTACTTCCAACAATTGGTATCTGAGCAATCCCTTTATTATCATCGCGTTAAATCAATCTTCTAGATCTAAGTCTCTACATTAGATGTGGAGTGAATGGATTTTAGGTTGTGTAATGATCGGTTTTTGATGTTTTTATGCATGTATTATGTTTTCTGTATGCATGAGAATGAACTAGTTGGGCAAAAATCGTTGTTTTTCTGCAAACAGCGTGTCGAGCGGATTCATCCCCACTCGAGCCGACCCTTCTGCGAGTAGGGTGCTCGAGCGGGGTTAAACCCGCTTGAGCGAACTTGGTCCCTGTGAAGTGCCCGCTCGAGCGGGTTCATCTCCGCTCGAGCATGCAGGGCGCTGTCTGTTTTGACAGTCTGGATTTTTCATCATGAGATGATGAATGACACCTTTGCCCTAGTTCTTATTGTGTATGTGATACTAACCTTGAAGGTGGTTGTCCTCTCCATGTGGCCCAACAAGTTTCAATTTTTGTCATTATTATTGGTTGTTTTGAGGAACTTGTATAGGGCATCATGGTTTTCTTGTTTTTCTCGCGAAAGGACAAGGCATGATAGTTTCCCTAAGCCCCTTTTATTTCCATTAATAGATTGTTATGTAAATCTCAATTTTTGAGATATAGGAATTTTATGTACATTTTTCAATTTTAATTATTTGTAAATTCCAACAGCTTTCAAGACAAGATAGATGGTGACGATGGACTCTTGACCAAAGAGTTTGGGATGGCCAAAGAGTTTGGAGTTACTCAAAGAGTTTGGAAGACCAAGATGTTCAAGACATCTTTCGGCATTGGGTCACGTGGAGGAGAGGACTTAGCTAAGTGAAGAATGATTTTTTCTCCTCTAAAATAAACTAAAAGAAGGGAAAATAATTTTATCATGTCCGAAGCATGAGCTAATCCAATGCTTGGTATTGAGTTTTCCCACGGAAATGTTTCGGTGAAAATTCATGATTTTGAAAAATTTGAAGTTTAGGAGAAAATTAATAATCATGCATGGAATTATAGACTTATTCTACAGAATATGTGCTCTCCTCTCTTTAATTCCCTTCACATTGTAAAAAGAAGATAAGGGATAAAAATATAACAGAAAAGGAAAAGAAAGAAAGAAGGTTTTGGTACAAACCTAGTGATTAGGGGTAGACTATGCACACATTGTTAACGACATCAGGAGGACAAGATTGCTTACAATGAGTGGCAGAGGGAGGGGGGATCCAGAAGGGGCAATTGCCCCTCCTGGATTTTGTTATTTTAGAATATAGGAGCAAAGTTTGGAGGCCTATTGGTTTTTAATAATTTTGCCCTCTTCATTATCTTGTTGCTTTATAAAAGGAAGAATTTAAAAAATGTTTGATGCTACTTTTGTCCTTTGCTTGCTTACAAAAAAAGCAAGTAAATCATCTCTATGTTTTAAAGAAAGTTTCTCTCTAATGGAGTGGTTTCTTTGTGGACACTTTGAGATAATCCTTTCTTTACAACTACCTGGATTTTATCTTATTGAGTATCATTTGGATTGAAATAGGAGTTGGTGCCACTGTATTTACATTTAAAAATATGATACGCTCCATCTTACATTTCAGCGTATTATGTTATAGTCTTTTTCTTTGAAATGTGTTTCATGCGATTCTATGCTAAAATATGCATTTTAGATTTTGTAAGATAATTTTCTGTTTTGAAGTTGATTTCAGGTGATTGTAGGGCATGTCAGGCTGATAGGCTCACTTGTTTGCTCGCGGGACTACCGGGATCAGCAGACGTGAGAGTCCATGGGGCCCAATCCTTTCGTGATTGGAGACAAAGTGAACATCAACTTTTTTATGTATAGGTATGCCAAATATTCTACTCTACTTAGAATTGATAAGTGGTGGTCCGTAGGTCCACCTTTGCAAGTAGAAAAGATAATTAACTTTTTTTTCCTAGTTTTCAT
Source organism: Camphora micrantha (assembly GCA_003546025.1). NCBI lineage: Eukaryota > Viridiplantae > Streptophyta > Magnoliopsida > Laurales > Lauraceae > Camphora > Camphora micrantha. The sequence goes on from QPKB01000010.1 coordinate 11,203,648, forward strand.
TGCACATATATTTAAGAAAATAGACATGATTTGATTTGAATGTTGTGAAAGGCGATATTCATTTGTTTTGCCATTAAAGGCGATGTTTTTGCCGCGAAAGGCGATTTTTGTGTCGTGAAAGGAGATTTTTGCCTTAAAAGGCAATTTTTTTTACTATGCAAGGCGATTTACAATTCTTATAAAAAAGAAAAGACAATAGTTGTGATTTTTTTTGTCTCATTAAAAAATATAAAGTACAATGAAAAGCAAGAAAAGGGGATCTAACTTCTCAGGAGATTGTGGGGACTCGTTCAGATTAACGGTTGTAAGTCGTGTGTGGACTACGCCATCGTTATTCAAATGAGAACAGATGATGCTTTTGATTTTCTTGGCTTGGCTTGAATCTCAGATTTTTAAAGGGATAAAGACCAAGAGGAGGTCTTATATCCAATAAAAAGCTAAGTAGACGGGCTGAAGAGCCATGTCTAAGCCATTGAGACGGAGGGAGAAAGCCTTTGGGGGGGGGGGTGGGCTAAGGAACTTTGGTCACCTTGTAGTGGTGGTCAGTGCAGGACTTTTACAACAGAGGAGATTTTGTTGTTAAAGCATCATAGCAACGTTGTAGAGTTTTTTATAGGATTTGCATGGGCTGAAGAGCCACATCTAAGCCATGTAGACGGAGGGAGAAAGCCTTGGGAGGGCCAACTTTGGTCACCTTGTAGTGGTGGTCGATGCAGGTCTTCTACAACAGAGAAGATTTTGTTGTTGGAGCATCATGGCAACGTTGCAGAGTTTTTTGTAAGATTTGCATGGCGTCTGTGGATTTTTGTCCTTGCCATGGCGGAAATGACCTCCTTTTATAGGCTTTTGGTGGCCATAGGGGAGTTTATGAGCTTTAAATGCATTAATTGCATTAATGCTCTATGATGGGAGGAGTTACAAGTTTTTAATTTGTATTTTTGTAATTCTTTTTTCTTGGCTTTTGATTGGTCGTTGGAGGATAATTGACTTTTAATTGCCTTTAAGCTCCATGATGGGAGGAGTTACATGGTTTAATGCCATGATTGCACTTGACTTGTAACTCTCATTCCTTGGCTTCTGATTAGGCCGTCCAAAATAATGAGTAAATGACCACATTAATTTATCATAAAATGGGTCATTATACTAGCATTAAGTGATCACCAAAGCATTTGAAGAGTCACGGGCCGCGCCGCATTTTTTGAAATTCTACCTGCGATATAGGAAGCTTTGATCACCAATGGGTTTTTTATGTCGATTGCTGTCGAATGATCATGCAACTTCAGACATTAATTGCTACTAGTGGGCTGGCACCATATGTCTTGTCGATTTCTCGATCGATCGGGCAAAAAGTGTGCTTTCATGGTCGGTCAGTCGACGATTTCGAAGCGTCTGACGACGATCCCATGATTTCGACGACGGATCAGTGATGTTGAAGAAGATCGACGGATTTCGTGCCCCAAAAATCAGATTTTTGGAAAATCACAGAGGTTAAACATCTCGAAATGCGAAAAGGGACCCAGAACAAGTTTTTGGCGAAAATCCAGGAACCCGGTTTTCCAGGGTCGCCAGCGGCCATGGGTTTTTTACCCCTTTTGGTCGCCAAATTTTGGCCCTTTTTTCCGATTTTTCTACTTCTTTCTTCTTTGATATTTTTCTTGGCATTTTTGCACATGAATTGGCTTGATTTCCCCGCAGAAAACTTGCCGAGAAGCCGTGCATATCAGAGGGCAAAGTTTCTGGTTTTCCGGGAAAGCCGAAGACTTTGTCGAGCAGAGTTGCAGTTTTATTGTCAGAAGCTGAGACTAGGTCAAATGATGTCAGAATGACCTGAAATTTGAGGTGAAGCCTCATGAGCAATAAATAAGACCAACCATAAGCTTTTGTTTGAGTTTTGAAGTCGTATGGGGTCTTGTCGCTAGTGGACTTGATTTTGTCGCGAGGAAGATGCCGTGCTTTGATGTATTGTCAATCGATGTCCGATTGACTTGAGATTTGACAGGGAGCCTATTGGAGTTATTTTAAGATGATCGATTAGCTCTAATTTGGAAATCATGATCGTAGGGGGTCCGCCGCTTGGAGGCCTGATTTAGCTTCTGGGAGTCAAAGTTTGGTTAAACGTTGTTGGTTCGACCTGAAACTTGACATATCGACTTGAAACTTGACATGGAGCCTTTTGAAAGTATTTTGAGATCCTCCATAGGCTCTGATTGAAGATTTGATGTCTTCAATGCTGTCGCCGCTGGGAGAGCTGATTTTGCTACGACTTTTTGCTTTTTGGGCCAAGCGGTGTCAGAATGGCCCGGAATTTGAGGTAGAGCTTTCTAGTGGCATTTTGATGCCGGGAGCTCCTGTTCAGCTGTTGGAAGAGTGAAGCTAGGCCAAATAGTGTCTAAATGGCCCGAAACTTCTGAAGCACCAAAATACTGTTGGAAATAGGTGGGCCTCGTGGATGCGATTTCAAAACTTTTGACCCACTTGACGCAGGGATCAAACGCCCATAAGGCCATTAACCATATCCAGGATGCAATCCCTCATACTTATATACCATGTACAACAATATTACAAGCAACACCATGCAAAAATAATCTACAAAAGATTAGAGAAGCAGATTATACCTTTGCTGCCTGGTGTTGCTCTAATGGAGAAGGAAACTATTTTAGATCTCCAAGACCTCTTAGTCTTCCACGCTATGACCCGTACCAGATCTCTTCTCTAAAGGAGATGGGTGGGATCTCTTAAAGAAAACAACTAGAAGCTCTAAAGGAAACTTGAAGAGAACTAGAAGAGGAAGAGAGGTATGTGCAACTCTTGCACAAAGGGGGCTGGGCGTGAATTCCAAGATTGTGTCCGTCCCAGCCCCTTTGTTACTCCTTTTATAGCATTAAGCAACCTCCTTATCTTGTACTAATTGAAAAAGAAGTCTTACTTCTACACAAAATAGTAACCTTACTATTACCACTATTAGAAGTCTCACTTCAAATAGAAATAGTAACTTCCTAATTCCTTCATCTTAGAGTTCTAGTAGGATTAGTATCTTTCCAATAACTTGGGCTAGCGTGGGGACCACTAGGGATTCCATAGGCTCCAACTGGGACACGTGACCCCACATCTCATGTGCAATCCGGGCCCACAGTTAATTGCAAATAACACCACTATATAAATGCAATTGCACTCCAGTCTTAGGAATAAATTACAATGAAGACCCTAAACTCCCCAATTACCACAATTAAGCCACTCTATCAATATCAATGGATTAACTGGACTAATACTGTCCCACCAATTTAAATCCACATCTTATTATCCTTGAGCCCGAATTAATCACAGTGATCATCAGTACCATCCAATTAACTCTTAATCGAGATGGGTGCGCACTTACTAATGGTAAATCCATTAATTGGCACAAGGGGATAATATAGATAGATTCCATCTTGACCATTGGATGTTCCCACAGTCCTACTACCATGTATCCAAGACACCGAGGTGTTGACCTATAGTTGGCCTCACTCATTGGTGACTCAAAGCAAATGAATAGATAGAAAGTTGAGTTCATCAATGTCTCAGGATTGAGAACCTATTGTTAGGGAATTATGAGAGCAAACCTTAAACTCGAGACAGTATTCCATAAGGTGCATCTCATGGTCCTTCAATACATCCAATGTACCAGCACTGTGATCCAGAATCTTACATTCTGATGATCGAGACAAATCACACTATCTTATAGTGATCAAAGCGCTGCAACCTTATCAGACGAGATGCCCAGTCTCATCACCGGTTGTGAAAATGTTTAAGTATAAGATTTGTGACAAATGTCTCCTGTGTGTGGATCTCATCCATACACATATATCACATCTAATATACTAATGGGACCCGGTTCATCTCATGAACTATTTATGTCATATGTATTGGTCATGTGTATTAAGTAGTAAAACACTATTCATCTCATGAAAGGAAAACATGATATTATTGATAAATAAAGAAATTAATCAATTTATTACATCATCTGATGGATTGAGTCCATACAATCTAACAATCTCCCACTTGGGCTCAATGCCAGTCAGGGTTGCATCACATGCCCATCCCATCTACATGTTGCTCAAAGACTTTAGTAGTCAAAGGCTTAGTAAAGGGATCTGCCAGATTGTCTGCAGAGCCTATCTTGGTAATAGCTATATCACCTCTCTGCACAATCTCTGTGACTAAATGATACTTACTTTGTATATGCTTTTGGCTTTTATGGCTTTTGGGTTCTTTGGACTGAGCGACTGCCCCGCTGCTGTCACAGTAAACTGTGAGCGGCTGTCGGGCCAAAGGTACCACCCCAAGTTCCATAAGGAATCTTTTGAGCCATACTGCTTCCTTAGCTGCTTCACAAGCCGCTACATATTCAACCTCCAAGGTGGAATCAGCGGTACATTCCTGTTTTATACTCCTCCAGCTGATTGCTCCGCCACCAAGCATAAATACATAACCAGAAGTGGATTTCCTGGAATCCTTATCTGACGTAAAGTCAGAATCTGTGTATCCGCCTGGAATGAGTTCATTACTGCTATAAATCAACATGTAATCTCTAGTCCTTCTCAAGTATTTGAGAATACATTTTACAGCAGTCCAATGTTCAGGTCCTGGATTAGACTGATATCTGCTGACTAGGCCTACTGTATGACAGATATCCGGTCTAGTACATAGCATATCATACATGAGGCTACCAACAGCTGAAGCGTATGGTATCGACCTCATCTGCTCATTTTCCTCAGGTGTCTTAGGACACTGGTCTTTGGAAAGGTGCACTCCATGTCTGAAAGGTGTAATGCCCTTCTTGGAGTCTTGCATAGCAAACCGTACCAGCACCTTATCTATATATGCAGCTTGAGATAAGCCAATCATCCTATTTTGCCGGTCTCGATGAAGTTTGATCCCTAGGATGTAACTAGCTTCTCCCAAGTCCTTCATATCAAAAGTCTTGGCCAACCAAACTTTCACAGTTGACAACATTCCTATGTCTTTCTCGAAGAGAAGGATATCGTCGACATATAAAACTAGAAAAACTACCTTATCACCTTCACTTTTCATGTACACACATGACTCATCCGGATTTTGACAAAAACCAAATGACTTGATTGCCTGGTCAAAATGGATGTTCCAGCTTCGAGATGCCTGCTTTAATCCATAGATGGACTTCTGCAGTTTGCAAACCTTTTGCTCTTGGTTTTTAGCTACAAAACCGTCTGGCTGCACCATATAGATGTCTTCCTCAAGATGGCCGTTAAGAAATGTCGTCTTGACATCCATTTGCCAAATCTCATAGTCAAGATGAGCCGCAATGGATAAGAGTATCCGGATGGACTTGAGCATGGCTACCGGCGAAAAAGTTTCCTCATAATCGATACCCTCTTTCTGAGTATACCCTTTCACAACAAGCCTGGCCTTAAAGGTCTCCACTCTACCATCCGGTCCTCCTTTTCTCTTGTAGACCCACTTGCACCCAATAGGTTTAATATTGGCAGGCAAGTCCACAAGTCTCCAGACCTGATTGAAGTACATAGACTCCATCTCAGCTTTCATAGCATCTTGCCAACATCCTGAATCTATGTCATTAATTGCTTCATCATAGTTACAGGGATCTTGTTCCGGTTCTTCCGGGACTGCCTCGTAAGACTCTCCCAAGAACAAGAACCTGTCAGGAGGTCTGACAATTCTCCCACTACGACGAGGCACCAGTGTAACTACCGGGTCTGGTAAGGGCTGTTCTTCTGCAAGTTCGGTCTCTCTTGGATTTGGAATTGATTGCTCTTGAATTTCTTCCAAGATCACCTTTTCTAAAGATTTCCGGTTCATCATATAATCTTCCTCCAGAAAAACCGCATTGGTGCTTACCAGCACCTTTTGCTCTCTGGGATTATAGAATAACCAACATTTAGTTCCCTTTGGATATCCTACAAACGTACATACTTCTGACTTCGTTTCCAACTTATCCGTCTTAACCTTCAACACGTGTGCCGGACAACCCCAAATATGTAAATGTTGGAGACTAGGCTTTCGCCCGAACCACAACTCCCGGGGAGTTTTAGGTACAGACTTAGATAGTACGAGGTTTAGTATGTACATTGTAGTATCCAAGGCGTATCCCTAAAAGGATATAGGTAATCCTGAGAAACTCAGCATCGACCTGATCATATCTAAAAGAGTTCTGTTCCTTCTTTCTGCTACTCCATTCTGTTGAGGCATACCAGGAGCAGACAACTGGGATAAAATCCCATTCTCTGATAAGTATCCCATAAAATCAGCAGAGAGATATTCCCCTCCTCGATCTGATCGAAGAGACTTGATACTTTTACCTAATTGCTTTTCCGCTTCCGCTCGAAACTCTTTGAACTTTTCAAAAGCCTCGGACTTGCGGTGCATAAGGTATATGTATCCATGTCTTGAGTAATCATCTGTGAAAGTGATGAAGTACTCATATCCTCCTCTGGCCCTGACATTAATGGGACCACACACATCAGTAATTACTAATTCCAATAAATCTTTGGCCCTATTGCCCTTAGATAAAAAGGGTCTCTTGGTCATTTTGCCTTCCAGACAGGATTCGCAGACAGGCATTGGTTCCACCACCAGTGAAGGCAATATATCATCTTTCACTAGCCTGTCAATCCTGTTTAGGTTTATATGACCTAGCCTCAAGTGCCAAAGTTTTGTTGGATTAGATGAAGGTTACTTTCTTTTTAATGATGGTCTATTGAGTGTTTCAGTATCATGTATCTCATACATTGTGGGAGTTAATAAATAAAGTCCATTGGTTACCTTGCCAGAACATACAAAACTACCATTCCTCTTTATGACAACTTCAGTACCAAAAGTAATAGAATAACTTTTATTCATCAAACTAGAAACTGAAATTAAATTCCGTCGTAAAGACGGTACATATAATGTGTCTGACAAAACCAACTTATTATTTGAAAAACATAAAGTAATGACTCCCACTGAAACAGCATCCGCCTTAGCGTCAGATCCTAGGTTGACAATGATTTCTCCGTCACTGAGCCTCCTGGTTTCCCTGAACCCCTGCAACGTATTACATATGTGATTAGTTGCCCCGAAGTCCACACACCAGGATTCTTAAGTACCAGTTGCAAAACTAACTTCAGAAATAAGTGACTCAATCATACCTGAGGTCTTCTTCTTAGACAGATATTCTGGACAATTCCTTTTCCAATGTCCTGTCTTACCACAATGGAAACACTTTCCTTTTGTCCCTGTACCCTTAGCCTTGGCCACGCCACCATTAGGACCATTCTCCACCTTAGGACCCTTCGGAACTGATTTCTTTTTGCCTTTCCGTCCTTTGCCTTTCGGCTTGGACTTGACATCTGACTTTTCTGTCATTAGGGCAGTTGGCTTATTCTTCATAATCCTTTCAGTCACTACCAGTTGGCTAGACAGCTCAGCCAGAGTCATATTCATTTTGTTCATGTTGTAATTAACTTTGAAATTGTTGAATGACTCTGGCAGTGACTCAAGGATTATGTCGATCTGCGATTCTGCATCAATCGCAGCCCCCAGTACATCTAACTCATTTAATGAGTCCATCATTTTCAGCATGTGTTCCTGAACAGATGTACCTTCAGCCATCTTGGTGCTTATGAGCACCCTCATAGCTGCCTGCCTAGCAGGCCTGCCCTGTTCCGCAAACATCTCCTTTAAGTTCGATATAATATCGTATGCAGTCTTATAGGATTGATGTTGGTGTTGCAAAACACTAGACATGGATGCCTGAATGTAACATCGGGCCATCTCATCGTCTTTGGCCCATTTGGTGTAAAGTTCATTTTCTTCTTGTAATGCATCCGGGCCAGGCTCATCAAGGGGGGGTTTGCTAAGGACATATTTATATCCTGAAGCAGTCATGACAATATCCAAGTTCCGTTTCCAGTCTACATAGTTGGATCCCACCAACTTATTCTGGTTGAGGATGGTCGCAAGTGGATTGAAAGTATTTGAATTCATGCTTGAAAAACTGTAGCACATAACCATACATCCGATTAATGAATTTAAATGACATTAGGTTTTAGTATTCTACCAAATTTATGTGATCCTCATAACCACAAAATTCAGAATACATCGGAATCCTAATCCCCGAGGTATGCCTCCTTGGGGAGTGCAAATACCACCTAGATTAGTGCGAATCAAAAGTTTGGTCAAAATTATTATTATGACTAACTATCAATGATCCCCATCATTTATTATTATCTAGGTATCTCATACCAAATAATGTATGACTCCCGATTGGATTTGGTTTCTAAAATACATGAGGCAAATCCTTGGGGATACTACATCATTATTTTAGTTAAGTGTGACCCATGAACTAGCATTGTATGACAACCGTTGCGGGCGGCTCCTCCTTGGGGAGTGGACCCCAGCCCCGTCTCACCAATACTATCCATAGGAGATCCATATCTAGTAATCCAGACAAGTACAAGCCCTCCGTGGGGAATGGCCATTCTCAAGATGGCGCGAGGCTAATACTTTCCTTACAATGGACCTATGGTGGAAAACCATGGGGATTTTTAAATATAAATGCCCCGCTCTCACTTAATATTTTAGGATTGAGAATTTCCTTATAGGTATATGGGCCCTTATATATAGACATCAAATCATCTCATGATATGACCAATAATTGGTTCCAAGTCAAGTTATTTTATAGAAAGTCCAGTTTCTTAAATTAGTGTTACCAATGGGTCCATCTCATGGGCCCACCAACTCTAATTAGAACTCTTTCCAAAAATTAATTTGATTTGACCAATTTTGGAAACTGGTATGTTTGGATCAGATTTGAAATTATTCTAAAATAAGCAAACATCCATAGATAGAAAGTGCTAAAAATAGAATCTAGTCCTCTCCTCCACATGGCCCAAGCGGAATAGACTTCTTGGACTTCTAGACTTTCCAAAACTTTGGGATTCCTCAAACTCTTTGGGCATCTCCAAAACTCTTTGATTAGGAGTTCAACTTCACTTTCCTTCTTCGTCTTGGACATCACCAGAATTTACAAATTATTGAAAAATTCCATAAATTCTTATGCCTCAAGAATGAGACTTACATGGTAATCTAAACATGGAAATAAAAGGGCTATAGGGAAATTTATCATGCCTTGCCCTTTCACGGGAAACCAAGGAAACCATGATGCCCTTTACACTTAGCCATAAATAAACCAATAACCACATAAAAGAAAATAAAAGTCGTGGGCCATATGGAGAGGACATTATCACCTGCAAGTTAGTATCTCATACAACTCACAAAATCATGCTGCCACTTCGATATAATATGCGCTTCGCAGAGGGGGTCCGGGGGTGTCCCCCGGCGGTGGTTGAGCTTCCAGAAAGAAAAATCCAGCAACCTGTTCGCTCGAGCGGACTGTTCCAGAACCTGGTTCGCTCGAGCGGATGGATGTTCGCTCGAGCGACCTGCTAGGAAATTTGCAGAAAATTTCCCATTCTTGTCCGAACCAGCCCCTTTGATAGCATTCATATCAGATACAGAAGGCAAACAAAAATCAAATCTGATCCTTACAAAGCCCTAGGTCTAACCTCTTTACATCTCATGCAAAGATTAGATCTAGGTTACTGATCTAACATGATTAGAGATGAGGTAAGGCTCTGATACCAATTGTTGGAAATAGGTGGGCCTCGTGGATGCGATTTCAAAACTTTTGACCCACTTGACGTAGGGATCAAACGCCCATAAGGCCATTAACCATATCCAGGATGCAATCCCTCATACTCATATACCATGTACAGCAATATTACAAGCAACACCATGCAAAAATAATCTACAAAAGATTAGAGAAGCAGATTATACCTTTGCTGCCCGGTGGTGCTCTAATGGAGAAGGAAACTACTTTAGATCTCCAAGACCTATTAGTCTTCCACGCTATGACCCATACCGGATCTCTTGTCTAAAGGAGATGGGTGTGATCTCCTAAAGAGAACAACTAGAAGCTCTAAAGGAAACTTGAAGAGAACTAGAAGAGAAAGAGAGGTATGTGCAACTCTTGCACAAAAGGGGCTGGCGTGAATTCCAAGATTGTGTCCGTCCCAGCCCCTTTGTTGCTCCTTTTATAGCATTAAGCAACCTCCTTCTCTTGTACTAATTGAAAAAGAAGTCTTACGTCTACACAAAATAGTAACCTTACTATTACCACTATTAGAAGTCTCACTTCAAATAGAAATAGTAACTTCCTAATTCCTTCATCTTAGAGTTCTAGTAGGATTAGTATCTTTCCAATAACTTGGGCTAGCGTGGGGACCACTAGGGATTCCATAGAAAGCTGGCTCCAATTGGGACACGTGACCCCACATCTCATGTGCAATCCGGGCCCATAGTTAATTGCAAATAACACCACTATATAAATGCAATTGCACTTCAGTCTTAGGAATAAATTACAATGAAGACCCTAAACTCCCCTATTACCACAATTAAGCCCCTCTATCAATATCCATGGATTAACTGGACTAATACTGTCCCACCAATTTAAATCCACATCTTATTATCCTTGAGCCCTAATTAATCACAGTGATCATCAATACCATCCAATTAACTCTTAATCGAGATGGGTGCGCAGTTACTAATGATAAATCCATTAATTGGCACAAGGGGATAATATAGATAGATTCCATCTTGACCATTGGATGTTCCCACAGTCCTACTACCACGTACCCAAGACACCGAGGTGTTGACCTATAGTTGGCCTCACTCATTGGTGACTCAAAGCAAATGAATAGATAGAAACTTGAGTTCATCAATGTCTCAGGATTGAGAGCCTATTGCTAGGGAATTATGAGAGCAAACCTTAAACTTGAAACAGTATTCCATAAGGTGCATCTCATGGTCCTTCAATACATCCAATGTACCAGCACCGTGATCCAGAATCTTACATTCTGATGATCGAGACAAATCACACTATCTTATAGTGATCAAAGCGCTGCAACCTTATCAGACGAGATGCCCAGTCTCATCACCGGTTGTGAAGATGTTTAAGTATAAGATTTGTGACAAATGTCTCCTGTGTGTGGATCTCATCCATACACATATATCACATCTAATATACTAATGGGACCTGGTTCATCTCATGAACTATTTATGTCATATGTATTGGTTATGTGTATTAAATAGTAAAATACTATTCATCTCATGAAAGGAAAACATGATATTATTGATAAATAAAGAAATTAATCAATTTATTACATCATCTGATGGATTGAGTCCATACAATCTAACAAATACAGTATCATTGGCATCTGAAACTTCATTTAGGAATCAAATTGACTGATATGGACCTGGACCTGGACTTGAAAAGAGGATCATTACTTTGGTTGGACCTTTGCTATTTTCCTTTGATTTGCTTGGTTTTGGAGATTTATTATACTTGGATCTTTATTATCACTCTTGCATCCTTTCTATTGTTAATACCTGTTAATTAAATGGAAATTGGATGACCTGAACGTAGGATTACCTAGTGGTGACCTAGTGTTGTGGATTGGTGATTAATATCCGATGTTTGTGGCTAGGCGGGCCATCATATGGCCTAAGAATGTATGGTTTGATACGTTAGAATGAAGAAGCAAAATATTGTGGAATTTTAACCCGTTTATGAATGAGAATGGACTAAATACTATTGGACTGAACTTGGATATTATACTTGGACTGTTGGGATTAAGGCCACGACATTGGTGGGCCTTAGCGTGGATTCATTGATGGACTTAGACTTAGATTGTATTTATGGGTTGGACTTGTATCTTGGACCTCTTAAAGACTTGATAGGACCTTGCACACACCAGGCAAGCCTAGGTAGACACAAACATTTACTTGTTCCCTTGAGTCGGCATTAACATTCACTCATTTGTTATAAGCTTAGCCTTTGGATTGATCATCACTAGTGAGAGCAATATTGGTTGTGGTTTAAAGCTATCATGATAAGCTATGCCTAGATGGACGGTGTGATTCTGGTTCCGGTCTATTGAGTGTGAGGGTGTTGATATTGATGTTATTATTGGCGGGGCATGTCATCCCTTACGTTGTTACTTTATTTTCCCGCTGCGACTATTTACATTATGGAAGAGCTGCGGCATAATATCATGCGGTGTTCAGCTCGTGTAAATGTGCTACATTGATGTATGGTTAGACTATATGTTTACTATTCATACTGATTCAATTTGCTATTTCTTACTCAATTGCCTAGCATATGTACTGTTATTTTCATGATACTATGATTGTTTCTATTCTCTTTGATGCATACATCCTATGTTACTTGTATACTGTGCGTTGCCAGATCCTTGGATCTGACCCATTATTGGTGTTTAGGTAGTAACCCCAATCCCAAGGATGACGCGATGGTCGACGCACCCGTAGCTGGAGACTATGGATGGAGGCCAGCTGACCTTTGGTCGAGCTAGAGAATGGAGTGCCTGCACAGGGGGGTTTGAGTGCATCTATTTTTGGGGATTTAGTATTTTTGTTGTGAGCAGGGAGTTAGACTGATATGTATATTTTATTCACACTTTGAGATTTAGGCTGAACTTCAGCCCTGTTACATTTGCTTTATGTTTTGAGATACCTCTTATTGCTTACGCTATTATTTGATATTGCTTCTGCCATCTTTCTTATGCTTCCGCAATTAACCATTGATCATTGTATTGTTTCAAAAGTTTTAAATTGGAGCTCACCGCAAATTATGATCATTGTTAAATTGTATGACCTCAATCTAGTGAATAATCTGATAAATTGACTTGTTTCATTAATGCTAAGGCAAAGGCGGTACCAGTAGGAGTATTTACATTATGTTTTTCAAATTATAAGTTGACTTTGTCAGACACTTTATATGTACCGTCTTTAAGACGGAATTTAATTTCAGTTTCAAGTTTAGTGAATAAGAGTTAGTTAACTTTGGTACTCAAGTTTTCATTAAAAGGAATGGTACTTTTATATGTTCTGACGAGGTAATCAACTGTCTTTATTTGTTAACTCCCACAATATATGAGATACATGACACCGAAATAATTAATAGGACAAATAGACCAACATTAAAGAGAAAGTCACCTTCATCTAATATAACAAAATTTTGGCGCCTGAGGCTAGGTCACATTAACCTGGATAGGATTGACAGGCTAGTCAAAGATGGTTTCTTGCTTTCATTGGTGGTAGAACCTTTGCCTGTTTGCAAGTCATTTTTGGAAGGCAAAATGACTAAAAGACCCTCTTCTTCCAATGACAATAAGGCCAAAGATTTATTGAAATTAGTGCATATTGATGTGCGTGGACCCATGAATGTAAGAGCGAGAGGTGGTTATGAGTATTTTATCACTTTCACAGATGATTACTCAAGATATGGATACATATACCTTATGCACCGCAAGTGCGAAGCTTTTGAAAAATTCAAAGAGTTTCGAGCGGAAGCGAAAAAGCAATTAGGTAAAAGTATCAAGATGCAGCTCATCTCGACTACGAGATTTAGTAAATAAATGTCAAGACGGCGGTTCTTAATAGTTATCTTGAGGAAGGCTTCTATATGATGCAATCAGATGATTTCGTAGCAAAGAACCAAGAGCAAAGAGTTTGCAAATTGCAGAAATCCATTTATGGATTAAAGCTGGTCCAGAGTTGGAACATCTGTTTTGACCAAGCAATCAAATCATTTAGTTTTTGTCAAAACCCGGATGAGTCATGTGTGTACATGCAAAGTGAAGGAGGCAGGGTAGTCTTTCTTGTATTATATGACGATGACATCCTTTTCCTTGTAAGTGATATATGGATGTTGTCAACTGTCAAAGTTTGATTGGCAAAAACATTTGATATGAAGGACTTGGGAGAAGCTAGTTACATCCTAGGAATCAAGCTTCATCGAGACCGAAAAAATAGGATGATTGGCTTATCTCAAGCTGCGTAGATAGATAAGGTATTGGTACTGTTTGCAATGCAAAAATTCCAAGAAGGGTATCACAATCTTTCAAGCATGGATTACACCTTTTCAAACGTTTCAGCTGTTGGTAGCCTCTTGTATCATATGCTTTGTATTAGACCACATATCTGTCACACAATAGGCCTGGTCAACAGATATCAATCGAACCCAAGTCCTGACCATTGGACTGCTATAAAATGTATTCTCAAATACTTGAAAAGGACTAGAGATTACATGTTGATTTACGATAGTGACGAGTTTATTACAATTTGATTCACAGATTCTGACTTCATATCAGATAAGGATTCCAGAAAATCCATCTCTGGATATGTGTTTAATCTTGGCAGCAGAGTTATCAGCTGGAGAAGTATAAAATAAGAATGTACCGCTGATTCCACCTCGGAAGCTGAACACGTAGCTGCTTGTGAAGTAGCTAATGAAGCAATATGGCTTAAAAGTCATGGTTGAAAGACTCACCCCAAAAAATTCGGTGATATCTTTTTACTTTAAATTGTGTTTCTGGCTAATTAGGGCTTAATAACTAATTTCATGGGATCGTGTCCCATTTTTAACCGATTAACATATTTCGTGTTATCAATAGCCTGTATTTGTACAAAAACGCATGCTGGGTGATTTTAGGGTATTTTAGGGTATTCTGGTATAGTCTTTTGCTTTGAAATGCGTTTCGTGCAATTCTATACTGATACACGCATTTTGGGGAATTCTGAGATACTTTTCTCTTTAATATGGATTTCAAGCGATTCTAGGGTTAGACACTCATTATATTGGATTTTGGATAGTTTAAAACGGAAACCACTGCTTCCAGTAGTTCGTAAGGGATTTTGGAAGGCTAAGGTAAAATATTGTCTCCAAACTGTATTTCCAGTGGGACCATCTCATCTCATGGGTTCATTAATAATAATTCCTTCTTTTGAAGCCTTTCCAAAAGATTAAATTGATTTGACCAATTATACTATAACTGTTGTGTTTGGATCAGATTTTGGAAAGAAAAAAAAATGCTAAATAAAGCAAACAGCCATGAGAATATAGAAAGTCTAAATAAAAAAAGCATCCATGTAAAATTAGAAATTATAATTTTAATTAGTCCTCTCCTCCACGTGGCCCAACGCGGAAAGATGTCTTGAACATCTTGGTCTTCCAAACTCTTTGAGATTCCTCAAACTCTTTGAGTAACTCCAAACTCTTTGGCCATCCCAAACTCTTTGGTCAAGAGTCTATTGTCACCATCTATCTTGTCTTGAAAGCCGTTGGAATTTACAAATAATTAAAATTGAAAAATACATAAAATTCCTATATCTCAAAAATTAAGATTTACGTGGAAATCTATTAATGAAAATAAAAGGGGCTTAGGGAAACAATCATGCCTTGCCCTTTCGCAGGAAAAACAAGGAAACCATGATGCCTTTTACAAGTTCCCCAAAATAACCAATAATAATGACAAAAATAGAAACTTGTGGGGCCACATGGAAAGGACAATGACCTGCAAGGATAGTATCACATACACAATAGGAACTTGAGCTAAGAAGGTGCCATTCATCATCTCAAGATGAAAAATCCAGACTGTTAAAACAGACAACACCTTGCGCGCTCGAGCAGAGATTCAACCCGCTCGAGCGGGCACTTCACAGAGACCAGGTTCGCTCGAGCGGGTTTAACCCCGCTCAAGCACCCTACTCGTAGAAGGGTCCGCTCGAGCGGGGATGAATCCGCTTGACGCGCCGTTTGCAGAAAAAACAACGATTTTTGCCCAGCCAGTTCCTTTTCATGCATACAGAAAACATAATACATGCATAAAAACATCAAAAACTGATCCTTACACAACCCAAAATCCATCCACTCCACATCTCATGTAGTGACTTAGATCTAGAAGATTGATCTAACACAATGAGAATAAAGGAATTGCTCGGATACCAATTGTTGGAAGTAGGTGGGCCTCATGGATTCATAAACTTTTGACCCACTTGATGCAGGGATCAAATACCCATAAGGCCAAAAACCCAACCCCAAGATCTAAAACCCTAATCTCATGCATGTAGATCAAATAATCCATCAAGAATAAGAAAAAAACAAGCATAACTAGATCTACTAAAAAAAAATTGATATTAGATCTATTCCTTTGGATCTTGGTTGCGCTCAAATCGAGAGCAATCTCAACAACCATACCCACGAAAATATATAAAGAGGCGCAGAAAGCATACCACTTGAGGATGTTGCACCATTCCAAGCATAATTTGTGCCTGAAACCATCATGTAAAAAGAAAATATTATGGATGGTATATGCCCATTTAGTACAACACCAGGGCAATGAAAAAGTACCTACACATTTCAATATTAAATGAAAATTTTGAATTAATTAATGGTATTTTAGAGACTGTTATAGTAGATTTTGATTCCCTTTTGTCTCTCTCTCTCTCTCTCTCTACCCATTTATTTTTTTGTTTCTCTTCAGATTGCACAACTTTTACTTGTAGCATTGAGCAATAGTGTGAAGGGCCTCAGTGGAGAGAGTGATGGGCAATATAAGTATAGTAGGAGTTTTTCCTTGAGAGCTCGACCTCACAGTGTTTTATTTTGGAGTTCAATGTTAAGGGAGATGGAAATGGTGGTGCTCAGCTCTAACCCTTGCTTAAGGAACCCACCTACATGCAAGAAATGTTTTGTTTCCAGCACATCTTATGCAAATGAAGCGTCTTCAATCACATTCTTCCTTAAAGCCTCTGCTCAGGTAAAATTCTAATGATATATCCAATAAATGCCTCTTTCTCTTAACTACACTTGGATATATGGGTTTTTAGTTCGATTCGCCTTCTGGACTAGAATTGAATTCCCAAGAATTTATAGTAAACTAAGGGGGTTTTATAGAGATATTAAAGTGATGAATCCATTGTTTAGTTTGGACCAAGGTGAAAACATGAAGTCTTTAGAAAATTAAATTTAATAATTCTTTGATAGCTTCTCTAACTTCTGGCTAACATGCTAGAAAGTTAGACCCAATTCACCATATTCAAATTCTCCTCCTAGGACTTTTTTTTTCCTTTTTTTTTTTTGAGCTATTTCTAAGAATTCTCTGTTTATCTTCACGGAACTAGGTTACTGCTCCATCTAACCTCGTTGCTTAAGATACTGCTACCTAACGAGCATAAGCTTCTAGCTACCCGGGACATCCAGGTCAATTTCTAGTTGAAACCAATGTCCATATCCAATATTAAAACAGGGGTTTTTTGTAATCAACCAATTTATTTTGTTTAACGTGGTCCATCTATAACAAATCTAAGCCATTCATACTCGCGTAATCCCATGAATCTACATTGATCCCAGTCTGATACAAATTCAATTATCGACTATAAGTAGATCAACCCAAAAAAATTACAGAGTGAAAAATCATTAGATTTTAAAGCTTCAAAAAATGAGCATTATAATTACTTGATCACATTGACACAACCTACCTTTATGAATCACAAATGAGCCGTTGGTGAGCCCACACAGGAGAGGGCACTAATTTTTGGGCTGTTCCAATCCTTAATCTTAATCCCAAGAGCAAATCCTCTTCTGGCTTCTTTAACAGAGGAATATAAAGAAACACATGGGAAGCACTCTTTACAAATAAAGAAAAATATTAGAGTAACATAAACAAACCGATGGTGGGCATTTTCTATACACATAAGCAAAACAACAAGAAACCAGAGTTCTGGTTTTCCCTTTTGTCATTCCAAAAGAGAGGCATTCATGAGAGAATTCCAAATCAAATTAACACCCACAATTAAGAAATAGAAGCACAAAGCATGAACATCTCAATCAATGACATTGACTGAAAAGAACAAATTAACACCCACAATCAAGACACCTTGCATGTAAGGAAGGAAGGAAGGAACTGACAAAAGGAGAAAATGTGAAATCCGAACCTGGAAGAGGAAGGCAATAGGTGAGAGAGATCACTTGGGTTGCAGGGACGAGGAGGTTGGCCTCAGTGGTGTTGCAGTGTGGTGAGATTGCAGGCTGACTTGGTTGCATTCAGGTTCACCACCTCTTTGTTTATGAGAGAAACATGTATATCACTCCCTTGAGAAGCTGAAGCTTCTGCTGATGGCAGTCCATCTTCCATCTGTAAGACCCCGACTCGAGTGACCTCGATTAGTGTTGATTAAGTTGTGTTTTAGCTCTAAGTGTGTTTAGTGTGTTTTGGTTTAGTTTGGGTTTAGAATAGCTTTGTTATAACTTTGGAGAATTTTGAGTACCTTTGTGATTAGTGGGGTCCTTTGGGGGTTCCTTTTATGACCTTGCGGGTACGTGGGGGATTAATTGAGACTCTTTAGATTTGTGTTTTTATCCCGTTTTATTAATCTCATCGATCTCTACAACTTTTATGTTAATCCCGTTCCCGTCCCGAATCCCGAAACCTGACTTCCATTGCATTGAGGGCAAAACAGTCTTTTTACACTAAATCTGGACCAAATATTTGATCTTCCCGAAACCCGCGAAACATATAGTTTTTGGAAACTAGAAATTTTGACTATCATTTCTTCCTTCTTCGTCGATTTCATCCGAGGTCCCGAAAACTACTATTCCAGCCTTCCAAGTTTCCTAAGGGGTGGAGCCCACTTGCAAATGCTATATAAGCACCCACCTTTTCTTCCTTTCTCCTTTTCTAGCAACGTTCTTCTTCCCTAGGGTTTTCTTCTTCCTTGTTCTTCTTCTTGCTTTTCCATCATCACAATACCACCAACCTTGCATCTCTTGAGAAATGGACTCCACCATCTTCTTCACCATCTTGAGAGTTTCCGATTGATACCATTTTTGAAGAAAATCTCCATTTCCAAGATCCCCTTTGAGCTAACCCTCTCCATTTGGAGATTCTACAAGTAAGCTTTCTTCCTAATCTCTTAGATGTGTATTCTTCTTGCCCTTGAGGAGCTCCATTTTTGTCAAACCCCAACCCAGGATTAACCCAATAGTGTTTCGTTAGTGTGTGCTTAGTCTTAATCGGGTTTAGTTACTGTGGGTTAGAGTATGATTAGTTTTAGTCATGGTTATAGCTTTGGGGAGTTTCGAGAACGTTTAGTGTTAACTAGACACACTCAGGAAGGCCTGGGTGTACGTGTAAGCGTGGGAAGATCGTGTTTGGTTTTGTGTTAATCGTGAATTTCATTTCATTTGAAGGGTTTTATGATTATGTACAACTTTCGTGTTTAGCCCGTCTGTGTTTGTAGCCTAGAAACTCAAATTTTGGCCAAAAAGGGTAAAATAACCTTTTCACACTCAAATCTGGACACAATTTTCGAGATCTCAAAAACGTGTCAAAAATATACTTTTCGGAAACTAGATATGTCAAGGATCGTTTTATCCTTCTTCGTCGACTTCATCCGAGGCCCGCAAGGTCATGTTTCCCTTGAAACAAGAATGCTCTCTTAAGGGCCCCCCACTTGCAAGCACTTAAGCCTTTTCCCTTTCTCTCTTTCTCCATTCCACAAATCTCCGCACTTTTCTTGACTTAGGGCTGAGAAACCCTCTTTTTCTCTTCATCTTCTCCTCTTGAATGCATGAGCTAGAGATCTCCAAAAGAGATTCCAAGACCATCACCTTCTTCCTCTCATCCCAAGCTTTCTATTGATGCCATTCTTGTTGGATTCCTAGTTGGACAAGCTCTCCATTTCCTTTCTTGCATCTTGTTTGAGCATCTCTAGGTAAGAGCTCCTACCCATCTCTTCAATGGAGTTCTTTTGACTCCTAAAGATCATGTTTTTCTAACTTTCAACACCCATTTCGAAATGGGTTGCTTGGTTGCATTTTTTGGGTGAGTTTTGAATGGGTTTCATGGGGTTTTGTAGTTCTTGGCTTGGCTCTTGAGTAGGAGTGCTTGAAGAAGAGTTTTGTTAGCACTTGGGCAAGGCAAGTAATCTCTTTAGGTTGTTTGTGCATGTGTGTTCATGGATTTGTCATTTGGTATTAATGCTTTGTTTTACTAGATTTTCATGTTGTGGTTTTACTTTAGAAATTGCAAGCATGCCAAATAGCTTTCCAAACTTTCAGATTTCATCATTTTTAATTTGGCCTTACCTTTTGAAGTTTGGATTTGTTATGATAATAATGGATTGAAGGATTATGAAATGGGTTTTTTATATATTAATGGCTTGTTTAGGTTTGAAATAAATGCACCATTGTGAGTCTTGATAGCTTGTTACATTCATGAATCAAATTACTAATCAGGTTGGAAAGAATGTAGAAAAGGAAGGGAGGAATGGATGGACCACTGAACTGCAGAAATCAGAACTGGGTTCTGTTTCCGCAGTTCACGCGGTCGACCGGCCAAGGGGCGCAGTCGACCGGGAACACTGGATTTGGTCCCTAGTTGGATGACCTGATGCACTGCGGGAACTACTGTTACGCAGTTCACGCGGTCGACCGGCCAAGGGGCGCGGTCGACCGGCGACACAGGGTCAGGTTCCCTGGAACCTGACCAAAACACCGTGCACCCATTTAAATTTACAACTGCAGGTCGACCGGGCCTTGGCCGGTCGACCGGGCTCAATGTGTACGCGGTCGACCGGCCAAGGGCCAGGTCGACCGGGCCAACTGGAATTTTCCCTTTTTGGGAGGATTTTTACCCATTTACATATTCTTTAAAAATTTGAAAACTAGGCTATATTAAAGACTTTAACTTGACATTGTGTAATTGGGACTCCAAGATATGTACTAACTTCGGGGACACCAATCCTTGTATTTTAATAATAGAGTTCCAATCACATAAGGGTCAATGAATAGCCTAAGCATGTATTTGATAAAATTATCGTGTTTTGAACGTTGGTTTAATACCGCAAGTTATATCGTGTACTCGCTTTGAAGTCAAGTTTTTAAGCTTGTTCTAAGATTTGTTTCAAGTATTAAATGGGGATCACTTCTTAAGTTGTGAGCATATATATTATGCATTTTGCTAGTCGTGCCTTGTCTTGCTGTGACAAGTGATTTCCCCTTTTATTTTCGATATGTTTGAATCGTGTTTTGCGTGTTTTGTGCATTCATGAACTCAAGTGAACACCACAGAGCTTGGACTGCCCTTTCAGTCTGATCCACTGTCTGGGGGTCCTTAAACATGTGAACTAACTGCAGATTAGTCGTGTATTTATTACACATCATGCGTGTCCGGTTCCGCGGCCGGAATCCCGTATTTGTGGGAATCGTGTCGTGTTATATTATGTATATTCGTGCTTGTCGTGCGTGCTTACTCTTTTCATTTCAAATGATAGAGAAAGGATGGGCTCTTTGTGGATTTATGATTCATGATATATTATGTAAGCATGCTAGTTTGTCATAAATTCTGAAATGTTCTTCAGTCAAGTATTCGTTCTTGATTTAATAAATTGTTTTATATGTTTTCGATTAAACATTTTTATTCATGCTCTAGCTTAAATTGATTTCTTGCCAAACCGTCGTGTTTGATGCTTGTATTTTGGTGACCAGGTGCAAGAGGTTATCCCTTTGAGGAGGAGTGCCAGGAGGAGGCTGTTGAGCCTACCTTAGCTCGCGAGTGGCAACCCGACGACGTCATCTAAACGTCGGGACGGGTCATGAGTTCCGATGTATCACCTTTTTGGGCTTTTAATTACTTTTGGTATTGTATTGGCCTTTGTTGGCCTCTTATTTTGGGATTGTAACAACTTAACACACTTTGTTAACTTTGTAACTTGAACTATTATGGGAATGCCTTGTTATGTCTCCTTTCTGATATTTTAGTCTCGATGACATTTATGTTCATATTCTGTTATGATTTATTAAGATGTGAATTGCTACACGCTTCCGCCTATTTGATCATGTGAGTTGGTTTCCCGTGTCCTTGGAACCCTCACCGTGGGAACCTGTGGGAGATTTAATCATCTTACAAATAATCATCAATCGCGCAGTCGCGATGGGCCCGGGCCTCGGTTCGGGGTCGCGACAATTTTCAATATTGGAAGCTCCCTTTTTCTATTTCATTGTTTGACCATTTTAGGGTTTGTTTTGGGGGTTTTGTAGAGATTATGGATTTTGAGCTTGACAGGGTGATTAGAAGATCTTGTGCTTAGCTTTGGACTTGAGGCAAGTAGATGAATTGATATTTTGAGTTTTTAATGATTTGGATAAAATGCATTGGTGATTTCATACTACTATTGGTTTGCATTGATTTGAATTAAGTGTGCATTAATGACTCCTATTAGTTCATTAAATGGTTTTGGAAATGTGGTTGGTAGTTTGCATTTATTACTTGATTGTAGTTTAAATGAACCCTTATGATATGGTTTTTCTCTTATTCTTTGTGGTTGAATGTGATGGAGGAGATGATTATTTGATTTGATGATTATGGGAGTGTGGATGTGGATTTTGATTGTTGTTAGAAAGGATTTTTGGATTTTCCTATGTTGGAGTGGAAATGTGGCTTATATGAGTTGTAAGAAGTGAAAATGGAAGGGAGTAGAACTGTCCCGGAACCCATTTCTAGACAATTCGCTCGAGCGAACCTGGTGGTCGCTCGAGTGAAGTGTCCAGAATAAGTTCCGAACCATTCTAGTAGACAGTTTGCTCGAGCGAATCCTTTATTCGCTCGAGCGAACTCTCCCAGAAATTTTATCAGAGCGTCACAGAACATTGTTAGTTCGAGCGAACCATTTATTCGCTCGAGCCAACATGTTCGCTCGAGCGAATCCATTATCCGCTCGATTTCTTCCGAGGTCTCGAAAACTACTATTCCAGCCTTCCAAGTTTCCTAAGGGGTGGAGCCCACTTGCAAATGCTATATAAGCACCCACCTTTTCTTCCTTTCTCATTTTCTAGCAACTTTCTTCTTGCCTAGGGTTTTCTTCTTCCTTGTTCTTCTTCTTGCTTTTCCATCATCACAACACCACCAACCTTGCATCTCTTGAGAAATGGACTCCACCATCTTCATCACCATGTTGAGAGCTTCCCATTGATACCATTGTTGAAGAAAATCTCCATTTCCAAGATCCCTTTTGAGCTAACTCTCCCAATTTGGAGATTCTACAAGTAAGCTTTCTTCCTAATCTCTTAGATATGTATTCTTCTTGCTCGAGCGAACCCGTTATCCGCTTGAGCGAACTCTCCCAGAAATTTTATCAGAGCGTCACAGAACATTGTTAGTTCGAGCGAACCATTTATTCGCTCGAGCCAACATGTTCGCTCAAGCGAACCCATTATCCACTCAAGCGAACCTCCCAGAAATCCATTCCAGAGAGCTCGTCACTCGAGCGAACTTCCTGTCTGCTCGAGCGATAAGCACTATTCACCTGGGACTAATCTATGAGCAAAAATGAAATGTTTATTTGATTGAGAGGCGTTTGTTAGGAACCCTATTGTGATGGGAAATCTAGTAACCATTGTATAACACCCATTTGAAAAGAGAAATCAAATCACAAGTTTTCATTTAAGTTTTGGAAATCCTACGGTGTATAAAGAGCCCGGAATGTCTCCAAACTCAAGGAGTGCCAATTCTTATTGTATATGACATACGGGACCTTTATTCACTCTGATTGAATTTCAAATTCCGATATTTGTCCCGAACCTCTTGAATTATGATTTACCATCCCCGAAAATACTGAATTTGCAATTGTTGCATTTTTTGCTAATCTCGTTATGCACTTCCCGTTTAAAATGATATTTGTGCCTTTGAGCACCCCGTCCCGCCCGTTTATATAAATGCATCATATGAATTTTGTACATGTCTCGATTTATGATATTTGACCTATGAGTCGGCACCACTAAGCTTGGATAACCTTGCCGGTCTGATCCACCGACTTGGAGATCCCCCTCCCGTCCCGCCAGCTGCAGTTTGGATCCTGCTACCCGGTTATTACCGTGGTATTGTCCCGATGCCGCAGATTGCTACTATGGTTCCCGATGCCCGGTTCGCTACCGTGGTCATGTCCCGTATTTATTATATATATGTATATGTTACTTATGTTGCATCTCCTCACTTCGGTGACTGAGGTCAACATCCCGATATGCTCATGTCACTTCGGTGATAGAGGACTTAGCTCGTGTGGTTGCCATCTTGTTGTTTTCCGTTTTCCTTGGATACCTTACATGTTTTATATTGCATCTATGTTTCAAATAAATGATCATCCTATTTTATGAGATTTATTCTTTTAACAGGTTTAAATGTTTTTCCAAGGTAATTTCAATTGTTGTTTTATCTTTTCACCTATTTGTCAAACCGTCGTGTTTGACCCTTGTTTTGGTACTCAGGTTCCGTTGTCGGCTTTCCCGAGGAGGAGCATGAGGATGCGGTCAAAGAACCGCATCGTTTAGTCGAGTGGCACGCGGATGATGTCGTTTAGACATTCGGGTACTTGAGCTACTTAACATTTTGGGATAGAATTAACCCTTCCTTTGAGAACATGTTACTTTGTTTATATTGGCCTTTGTTGGCCTCTATTTTTGGGGAGTTGTAATTAAATGATTTTGTTATAGGCCTTAACTTACTTTTGGAAAGTAGCCATTGATCATTGCTCATTTTGATACTGATATTGAATATGTTTAATCTAGTTGTCTTGGACATGAATGTATGAATTAGATTTGCTACACGCTTCCGCCCTTTAAAAGAAATATTCATGTTGATGTGATATCCTCACCACGGACACCTGTGAGAAATCGTGTGTATGAGTGGCATCCTTGATGGACTTGTATACGTTTTGACTAAATTAATTCATAGTGTTGGATTGTATCATTCATTATTTATTCACTTCATACCTACCATCTTACAGTCCCGATCCCGAATTAGGCCCGTGGGTTATGGACCCTGTTTGGGGTCGCGGCAGACTGGTATCAGTGAGAGACGTGTTTCAGGCAATTAAAAGAAACTAGAAATCCTAAGGACGTGGCGAGGATTCGTTAGACTTTTTGTTAGTTAGTATCGTGTGAGCAATGTGTGAACCTTTATCTATTATCTTGTGCTAACAAATTGTTTTGCAGCATTATGCCACCTCATAAGAGACCGATAAACGGCAATCCCACAGCTAGTAACAGTGAGTACACAGGGCCAATCCAAGAGGACATCCCAGACAACACCATGCAGAATCAATTCCAACAGATGATGCAAGCTATGCTAGATCAATAGCGTCAGGCTAATGAGAATCAAGCTCGATTGCAAGAACAGATGTTGAAAAAGGATGAGGACCATGCTAGGGAGTTAGCAGACGTGCAGAGACAATTGTTGGAGGTCTTACAGAGGAGACCTGAGCCAGTGCAAGCCCAACCCGCCATTGTTATCAATCATAGGGAGCATGACCCTAATGCACTGTTTGAGAAGTTTAGGAAGAGAGGTCCAAAAGAATTTCTTGGATCAAAGGACCCACTAGCTGCAGATGATTGGCTAGAGCACACAGAGAACATCTTCGAGATCTTCCAGTGCACCGGAGGAGAGCGAGTCAAGCTAGCAACATCTTTTTTCACCGGTTCAGCAAACATTTGGTGGAAAACAGTTAGAGAGGAGTACAGGCACATGGCAGATGCAGTGGCATGGACTAGTTTTAAAAGGCAATTTGGAGACAAGTGTGTGCCCACCCATATCAAGAGGTAGAAGGCAGTGGAGTTCCAGTAGCTTGTCCAAGGCAATATGACAGTCCTCGAATACCTAACTAAGTTCGAGAGATCGTCAAGATATGCTCCTAAACTAGTGGATACAGTTGAGAAGAAGATAGTTAAGTTCCTTGAAGGACTGAATCCCATCATTGAGAGGGATGCTACCGGGGTTATACCACCTACAACCTTCGAAGATGCAGTCAAGAGGGCTTACAAGTTTGAGAATTTCCACCACAAGAACCTCAGACTTCAAGGCAAAGGACAGCAGCAGCAATAGAAGAACCAGTAAAGGAATCACCAGCATAAGAGGCAGAGGCAAGAGCAGAACGTGCAGAATCCCTTAGTGTGTACACATTGTGGGAAGAACCATGAGAGTGCCCAGTGCCGTACCATCACGGGAGCATGTTTCAGATGTGGTTCCATGACCCATCAGATGAGGGACTGCCCAAGACAGAACAGGCAGAACCTGCAGCAGTAAGGGGCACAGCGTCCAGCACCAACTTAGAATGCAATAGTTGTGCGGAACCAAGCTAGACCCTCAGCAACAAGCACCACAGCAGCAGTACAAACCACAGCAGCAGCAGTAAGCCCGTCAGCAAGGGCAGAATCAGAATCAACGTGCTCCATAATAGAATAGGAATGCACAACAAGGCAGGCCACAACAGGCTCAGAACAAGCCACAACAAAGAGGGAAAGTCTATGCTGTCAACAGAGCTGATGCAAAGGCAGCAGGAGATGTTGTGGAAGGTACACTTCTAGTTTATGGATTTCAAGCTAGGGTTTTGTTTGACCCTGGCTCTACTCACTCCTTTATATCTCCAAAATATGCAAAGATGATTGATATGCATGCTAGACAGTTGGATTTTATATTGACTGTGGCTAGCCCCATAGGTAAAGAAGTTATATGTAGGACTTTTTACCCTAGTTGTTCAGTCATGATAGGAAAGTTAGAGTTACAAGCAGATCTCATTTTATTGGAGATGTATGATTTCGATGTCATCCTAGGGATGGATTGGTTAGCAGGGTATCACGCTACGATGGATTGTTTTCATAAGACCCTCACCTTCAAAATAGAAGAAACACAAGCAGGGGTGTTGTTTCGAGGAGATAGGAGTAATCCTAGTACATGGTTTATTTCAGCGTTGAAGGCTGATAGACTCCTACAAAGTGGATGTGAGGTCTATTTGGCGTTTATCACGGAGGATAAACGGTCCCAAGGGGTGGAGGATATCCCAATTGTTTGGGAATTCCCAGATGTTTTTCGGGAAGAGATTCCAGGTTTACCACCTATTAGAGAGATAGACTTCACTATCGAGCTATTACCGGGGACCGCTCCAATCTCTATTGCACCTTATAGAATGGCTCCAGAACAAGTATCCCTTGCCAAGGATAGATGAACTGTTTGATCAGTTGCAAGGTGCTTCTTACTTTTCGAAGATTGATCTAAGATCCGGTTATCATCAGCTGAGAGTCAGAGAGTCAGATGTATTGAAGACAGCTTTCCGGACAAGATATGGACACTATGAGTTTCTAGTGATGCCATTTGGATTGACTAATGCACCAGCAGTGTTCATGGCATTGATGAACAAGATATTCGCAGAGTACCTAGATCAATTTATAGTGGTGTTCATTGATGACATGTTGGTGTACTCTAAGACCAAAGAAGAGCATGAAGAGCACTTAAGAATAACATTTAGCTTCTGAGAGAGAACCAGCTGTATGCCAAACTAAATAAGTGCGAATTTTGGCTAGAGCAAGTGGCATTTTTGGGGCACATTATCTCCAAGGAAGGATTATCAGTAGACCCATCCAAGATTGAGGCAGTAGTACAGTGGGAAAGGCTACTACCAGAGGTTTGTTCAAGGATTTTCGTCAATTGCGTCACCTTTGACAAAGTTGACAAGGAAGAATGTGCTTTATGTGTTGTCAGATAAGTGTGAAGATAGCTTCCAAGAGTTGAAGAAGAGATTAACCACAGCACCGGTCCTTACTTTACCATCTGGAAGTGGTGGTTTTACCATCTTTACTAATGCTTCGAACATTGGACTCGGACGCGTGTTGATGCCGAAAGGAAAAGTGATAGCCTATGGATCCCGGCAGTTAAAAGATCATGAGAAGAACTATGCAACACATGATCTTGAGTTAGCAGCGGTTTTTTTCGCATATAAGATGTTGAGACATTATCTCTATGGAGAGAAATTCGAAGTTCATCAAGACCACCGCAACTTACAGTACTTGTTTTCTCAGAAGGAATTGAATATGAGGCAGCGAAGATGGATGGAATACATCAAGGACTATGATTTTCCAATCAAGTATCACCCGGGGAAGGCAAATGTAGTTGCTGACGCTTTGAGCAGAAAGTCAGTAGGATTGGCAAATCTCAGTGGCACTTGTATTTTTGAGCAGTTTGAAGAGTTGAGTATAGACCTTCAGCCACTGAAGAAGGGTGTAGTATTAGCCAACATGTCATTGTTAGAGCCTTCTTTCATTCAGAAGATCAAAGATAGCCAATTGCAAGATCTAGAGTTGGCCAAGATTTCAGAGCATATAGCAGATCGCCCTGATTTTCGCATTGTTGATGGAGTTTTGTACTACCGTGACCGTTTGTGCGTGCCAAACATTGACGGATTGAGAAATGACATCATGTCAGAGGCTCACAGTACAAGGTATTCTATGCATCCAGGCAGCACGAAGATGTACCAAAACTTGAAAGGTAGATTTTGGTGGAACAACATGAAGAGAGAGATAGCAGCATTTGTCTCCCGTTGTATGACACGTCAGTTGATCAAGGCAGAGCACCAAAAACCTCCAGGGTTGTTGCAACCGTTAGAGATTTCGGAATAGAAATGGGAGCACATTACCATGGATTTCATTTCGGGATCACCGAGAACTAGCAAGGGCAATGATGCTATCTGGGTCATTGTGGACCGTCTCACCAAGTCAGCTCACTTCATCCCGATGAAGACAGGAAAGAAGATGAACATGTTACCTTTGGCAGAGTTGTTTGTCAGTGAGAATGTCAGCAGACATGGTCAACCTGTTTCCATCACGTCTGATAGAGACAGCAGATTCGTCTCGAGGTTTTGGAAGACGTTGCATGAGTCTATGGGTACAAGGCTACAGTTAAGCACAGCTTACCATCCTAAGACAGATGGCCAATCAGAGAGAACGATTCAGACTTTTGAGGATATGCTCCGTGCTTGTGTGTTAGACTTCAAGACTCAATGGGACGAGACTCTACCTTTGTATGCGTTCGCGTACAACAACAGCTACCACTTGAGTATTGGGATGGCGCCTTTTGAGGCATTGTATGGCAGAAGGTGTAGGACACCTGTTTGTTGGGAGGAAGTTGGTACCCGCAGTTTACATGGACCAGCCATGGTGAGTGGAACCAGTGACAAGGTCAAGCAGATTCAAGAACGTCTGAAAGTAGCCCGGAGTAGACAGAAGAGTTACGCAGATTCTCACAGAAGAGATTTACAGCTCAAAGAAGGAGATAAGGTTTTCTTGAAGGTGTCACCTACTAGGGGAACATTGAGATTTGGACAGAAAGACAAGTTATCCCGGAGATACATTGGACCATACGACATTGTGAACAAGATTGGTGATGTGGCTTATAGATTAGCCATACCACCCGAGCTATTTGGCGTACACAATGTGTTCCATGTGTCTATGTTGAAGAAGTATGTTCCCGATCCTTCGCATGTACTCCGGCATGAACCGTTAGAAATCAGAGAAGATGCTACCTATATCGAGAAGCCTATTCAGATCATTGATACAAAGGAGCAAGAATTGAGGACACAGACTATTCAGTGGGTGAAAGTACTTTGGGAGAATTATGGACCGGAAGAGGCAACATGGGAATTGCGAGACCAAGTGTAAAAAAAGTATCCACATCTTCTCCCTGAGGTGAGTTTTGTATTTTATTTGGTGGACAAAATATCCCAAGGGGTGGAGGATGTAAGACCCCGACCCGAGTGACCTCGATTAGTGTTGATTAAGTTGTGTTTTAGTTCTAAGTGTTTTTAGTGTGTTTTGGTTTAGTTTGGGTTTAGAATCACTTTGTTATAGCTTTGGGGAATTTTGAGTGCCTTTGTGATTAGTGGGGCCCTTTGGGAGTTCCTTTTATGACCTTGCGGGTAGTTAGGGGATTAATTGAGACTCTTTGGATTTGTGTTTTTATCCCGTTTTATTAATCTCATCGATCTCTACAGCTTTCATGTTAATCTCGTTCTCGTCCCGAATCCCGAAACCTGACTTCCACTGTATTGAGGGCAAAATAGTCTTTTTACACTAAATCTGGACCAAATACTTGATATTCCCGAAACCCGCGAAACATATACTTTTTGGAAACTAGAAATTTCGACGACTATTTCTTCTTCGTCGATTTCATCCGAGGTCCCGAAAACTATTATTCCAGCTTTCCAAGTTTCCTAAGGGGTGGAGCCCACTTGCAAATGCTATGTAAGCACCCACCTTTTCTTCCTTTCTCCTTTTCTAGCAACTTTCTTCTTGCCTAGGGCTTTCTTCTTCCTTGTTCTTCTTCTTGCTTTTCCATCATCACAACACCACCAACCTTGCATCTCTTGAGAAATGGACTCCACCATCTTCCTCACCATCTTGAGAGCTTCCCATTGATACCATTGTTGAAGAAAATCTCCATTTCCAAGATCCCCTTTGAGCTAACTCTCCCAATTTAGAGATTCTACAAGTAAGCTTTCTTCTGAATCTCTTAGATATGTATTCTTCTTGCTCGAGCGAACCCGTTATCCGCTAGAGCGAACTCTCCCAGAAATTTTATCAGAGCGTCACAGAACATTGTTAGTTCGAGCGAACCATTTATTCGCTCGAGCCAACATGTTCGCTCGAGCAAACCCATTATCCGCTCGAGCGAACCCCCAGAAATCCATTCCAGAGAGCTCGTCACTCGAGCGAACTTCCTGTCTGCTCGAGCGATAAGCACTGTTCACCTGGGACTAATCTATGAGCAAAAATGAAATGTTTATTTGATTGAGAGGCATTTGTTGGGAACCCTATTGTGATGGGAAATCTAGTAACCATTGTATAACACCCATTTGAAAAGAGAAATCAAATTACAAGTTTTCATTTAAGTTTTGGAAATCCTACGGTTTATAAAGAGCCCGGAATGTCTCCAAACTCAAGGAGTGCCAATTCTTATTGTATATGACATACGGGACCTTTATTCACTCTGATTGAATTTCAAATTCCGATATTTGTCCCGAACCTCTTGAATTATGATTTACCATCCCCGAAAATACTGAATTTGCAATTGTTGCATTTTTTGCTAATCTCGTTATGCACTTCCCGTTTAAAATGATATTTGTGCCTTTGAACACCCCGTCCCGCCCATTTATATAAATGCATCATATGAATTTTGTACATGTCTCGATTTATGATATTTGACCTATGAGTCGTCACCACTAAGCTTGGATAACCTTGCCGGTCTGATCCACCGACTTGGAGATCCCCCTCCCGTCCCGCCAGCTGCAGTTTGGATCCTGCTACCCGGTTATTACCGTGGTATTATCCCGATGCCGCAGATTGCTACTGTGGTTCCCAATGCCCGGTTCGCTACCGTCGTCATGTCCCGTATTTATTATATATATGTATATGTTACTTATGTTGCATCTCCTCACTTCGGTGACTGTGGTCAACATCCCGATATGCTCATGTCACTTCGGTGATAGAGGACTTAGCTTGTGTGGTTGCCATCTTGTTGTTTCGCGTTTTCCTTGGATACCTTACATGTTTTATATTGCATCTATGTTTCAAATAAATGATCATCCTGTTTTATGAGATTTATTGTTTTAACAGGTTTAAATGTTTTTCCAAGGTAATTTCAATTGTTGTTTTATCTTTTCACATATTTGCCAAACCGTCGTGTTTGACCCTTGTTTTGGTACTCAGGTCCTGTTGTCGGCTTTCCCGAGGAGGAGCATGAGGAGGCGGTCGGAGAACCGCAACATTTAGTCGAGTGGCACGCCGATGATGTCGTTTAGACATTCTGGTGCTTGAGCTAAGTAACATTTTGGGATAGACTTAACCCTTCCTTTGAGAAAATGTTACTTTGTTTATAGTGACTTTTTGTTGGCCTCTATTTTTGGAGAGTTGTAATTAAATGATTTTGTTATAAGCCTTAACTTACCTTTGGAAATTAGCCATTGATAATTGCTCATTTTGATACTGGTATTGAATATGTTTAATCTAGTTGTCTTGGATATGAATGTATGAATTAGATTTGCTACACGCTTCCGCCCTTTCAAAGAATTCATGTTGATGTGATATCCTCACCGCGGACACTTGTGAGAAATCGCATGTACGAGTGCATCCTTGATGGACTCGTATACGGTTTGACTAAATTAATTCATAGTGTTGGATTGTATCATTCATTCATTTATTCACTTCATACCTACCATCTTTCAGTCCCGATCCTGGATTAGGCCCGTGGGTTATGGACCCGATCCGGGGTCGCGACACCATCCTCACATCGATGCCCTGCAAAACAAGAACCAGACGATGGTATAATTCTCCAGAAAGAGGATAATGATTCATAGAAAGACTGGAACTATGGTCCAAGTTTAGAAAATTAGAGAACTAATAATGATCTTAAGGGGCAGCAGGTGCTCATTCATTAATAAACAAGTTAGAAATTATCAGTGCTATCCCATCAAAGTGTTTCGTGTGGAAGCATTTATCCATGCACGATGTCGCAATGCACAAGAAAGTGGCAAAATTTGATTTTTGGGGAGTACAAAGTATGATACAACTATTTGTCCAGGATTAATAATACCATCAGAGGATCAGTGTAGACTTTACACATTTCCAAAGGAACTTCAAATTAAGCTTGCACTTTACAATTCATATGACGCAATGCAATGATGCATAAAAATTACATGAGTATAATTGTGAATTCTAAGAAAATTAATGCGATAATAGGATAATACAAAAGAAGATTTTCATGAAAATCATGCAATTTAATGAATTTTGACCAATTATGACTTGAATTCCAACATTGAATTCTCAAATAAAATTCAATGAAATCAAGTTATCCTAAATAAGTCCATAAATCTACATGAAATAATGACAATATGATGCAATTTCATGGACTCATCACGCCCTCCCAACAACATTTTACTAGTCCCTAGCAAAAGATGTGAAAAGGTGAATTTAACTAACCTAACCTAAAAATAGAAAAGAAGACTAATGTAGAAAACAAAAGACACTTTTGCTAGCACTCTCAACTGCATTTAGCATATGCAGTAAGCCCTTATACCCCTAGGTTACCCTAGTGGACGAATTGTGTTCGTGAGCTTTTGCCGTGAATATACCTATAAAAATAAAAATTAAAATTAAAAAACTAAAGAAATAAAAAGAAACTCTCCAAAAGAAAATTAAACATTGGATACTCTTGATTCTCGGAATAATCAAAATAAAGACAAATTCGAAATACGGTTCACCAATCTCATCTTTGGAAAGAAATTTTCAAAATCATGCAAAATATGACCGTGCACGATAAGAGAAAGTATGTATAGATCAAAAAATAGTGTTAAATGCTCAGCTAGAACCCCCGTGAAAACGACTTAATCAAATAATTCGGTCCACCTAGACTTAGCAAAGAAAAAAAAAAAGATTTCCTCTCAAGGTAACCATGATGGCTTTCGCATTATTGTTTTTCAAAAGGCCATGAAATTTCAGTGACAAGCTTCTCTCTTTCTTCTATTTTTTCTCTTGATTTTTTTTCCTTTTCAACGGCCCCCAACAATAGGCAGCCCTTTTCATGTACCCGAATTAAGGTAACCATGATGGCTTTCGCACTATTATTTTTCAAAAGGCCGTGAAATTTCAGTGACAAGCTTCTCTTTCTTCTTTTTTCTTTTCTCTTGATTATTTTTCCTTTACAACGGTCCTCAACAATAGGCAGCCCTTTTCATGTACCCGAATTAAGGGTGTACCCGAGTTTAGGCAACCATGATGGCTTTCGCACTATTGTTTTCCAAAAGGCCGTGATTTTTTTTCCTTTCTAACGGTACCCAACAATAGGCAGCCATTTTCATGTACCCGAATTAAGTGTGTACCCGAATTAAGGCAACCATGATGGCTTTCGCACTATTATTTTTCAAAAGGCCGTGATTTTTTTTTCCTTTTCAACGATCCCCAACAATAGGCAGCCCTTTTCATGTAACCGAATTAAGGCAACCATGATGACTTTCGCACTGTTGTTTTTTAAAAAGACGTGAAAATTTTTTTTCCTTTTTAACGGTCCCCAACAATAGGCAACCCTTTTCATGTACCCGAATTAAGGTTGTGCCCTAATTAAGGCAACCATGATGGCTTTCGCACTATTTTGTCTAAATTTTGAGAATTCTAAAACTCAAGCTATCTTCCGTTTATTGAAAATTCTATCAATAATTCTCTCTTCAAAAAATTCTAAAAAACCAAAGATAAACAACAAAAATTCTGAAAAGAAATTTGAAAGACTTCCTAAATATAGAAAATAAAGCAAAAGGGGTGTGAAAATTGTCTAAATTTAGACAAGCGTGCTTGTCCCCAGCCCCCATTCTATGATGAACATCATCCTCATGTTTTGCATGCAATGCAAAAGAATATAAAACATGAGGAATAAATTAAAGGAGGGTAAAGTGAAGACACTGGAGAATGTGAAGCTTTTTCAAACCTTGTCAATGGTTAGACAAAACCCACAAAACAAACAAAAAGAAAAAGAAATTACCCTACTAGCAACAAAACTTCGAATCCACCGGATTTCAAAAAAAATTTAGTTGTATGCCCATTATTACAAAGCTTTGTTGGCTATTTGCCATGCTCATAGCTGTCCAAACCGTGTAATTACCCGATTAAATTAAATAATTCAACTTGAATTGCGATCATTTTTTTCAAATGGTGATATCTGCATTAAGTAGAGAGATAAGGTATATCAAAGGGCCTAAAAGCACAACATCAAAAAGACAAAATTTCAAACTAATACAGTAAGTCAAGTAAAGCCTCCATTTTCTAGACAAGATGTCTCATCAAATACACTTTATTCAAATCTCCCCACATCTTTTTCATACAAAAAGTCAAAAAGCAACTACCTTCATCCCACTAAAATACAAAAAAGCTCCACTTTTCCATACAAAAAGTCAAAACGATTCCATAACAACTAAAAAAAAATACCATTATAACCCACTTATATTTTGTTCTTTCTTCAAAATCAAGTTTACTTCACTTGACTCAATTAGTAGAATTACCAAACTGGCCCTAATCTCTTCAGTTAGTATCTAGTTTTTGCATAATAAAAACAAAGAAAATATAAATGAAAACTTGAAAAATGAAAACAATGCTCCATGATGAGAAACAATGATCCGTCACAAAATAATGTTCATACAAGACCCCATAGCAAGCATAATTACCAATAACCTTATAGAACTGCCATTCAAGATATTAACTTAATGGACCATAAAAGAAAAGGCATGCTACAAATGAAACAGCTAGAGAACAAAGAGCAGTCCATAAATCAAAGGGAGCTCGGATATTCAAAGACATGAAGTAGGAGCACATTCGATACTAGAATGTCGGTACCGTGAGGGAGAACATCAAAATGAAGCCCAATAAAACAATAAACCACCAGGCGCCGAGCAGACATTTGGGAGCATGCATAGGCAGTCGTTAAATGAGACCGTGTTCTACTATGTGTCAATCATTTAAAATCAATGTGAACTATGTCTTTTATTTTAGAATGTTTTAAAGCTAACAAACGAAGAATATCATCCGTAGACAGATGGCATGGGGGTCTACCTATTGTAGAGATCCCTCCAACATCAAGTTTGTCATTCACTCATCTGTCAAGTATGTTACAAAGGAAACGAAAGAAAAAAGAAAGAAATAATCAAACAGTTCAAGGTAGTTTCTTTGTATAATATTTAGCAAGAATATACATTAAAATCATTAAAGCCTTACTGTGAGACCCCGACCCGAGAGGCCACGATTAGTGTTTTTGAACTGTGTTTTAGCTCTAAGTGTGTTTAGTGGATTGTGGTTAAGTTGGGATTAGAATAACTTTGTTATAGCTTTGGGAAATTTTAAGTGCCTATGTGACTAGTGTGCCTATGTGACTAGTGGGGCCCTTTGAGGGTTCCTTTTTATGACTTGCGTGTACTTAGGGCTTTACTTGAGATTCTTTTGATTTGGTGTTTTATCCCGATTTACTTATTTTGTTAATCCTTTCAACTTTCATGTTGATCCTGTTCCCATCCCGAATCCCGAAACTCGATTTTTCTAGCTTCTTGGGCAAAACAGTCTTTTTACACTAAATTTGTACCCAAAACTTGATATTCCCGAAACCCGCAAAACATATACTTTTTGGAAACTAGATATTTCAACGATCATTTCTTCCTTCTTGGTCGATTTCATCCGAGGTCCCAAAAACCATGATTTTGACCCCACCAAGTTTTCTAGTGGTGGAGCCCACTCCCATTACTTATATAAGAAAACCCATCTCCTTCCCCTTCTTCATTTTCCAGCACAACAGAACCTAGGGTTCTTTCTTCATTTCCCCTCTTCTTTTTCTTGCTTCTCCTTCATCAATCTCCACCAAACTTTACTCTCTTGATAAATGAGGACCATCGCTCTCTTCCTCTCATTGAGAGCTTGCCATTGATAGCATTTGTGTAAGAAACCACCATCTCCAAGATCTTCATTGAGCTAGTTCTTGCCATTAAAGGATCTTCCAAGTAAGCTATTTTCCTAATCTCTTAGATATGTGTTCTTCTAGTCTTAGAGAAGCTACTTTTCCTTTATTGAAAGCTTTCTCTTCTTATTGCTTGGTTTGACCCATTTTAGGGTTTGTTTTGGGGGTTTTTGTAGAGATTGTGATCTTGACTTGCAAGTGTGGTTAGGAGCTTGTTTTCCATTGACTAGAGACCCAAGGCAAGTGGATGATTTGATATGTTTAGCTTTGAATGAGTTTTATGAAATGCATTTATGATTTCACCAAATATTTTGTGATATTAATGACTTGTTTAGGTTTGAAATAAATGCACATTTGTGAACCTTATTAGCTTATTTTATCTATGATTTAGATTGCTAATCAGGTCTAAAAGAATGAACACAAAAGAAAGGGAAAAAGGAATGAACCACTGAACTGCAGAAAACAGAACTGGGTTCTGTTACGCAGTTCACTCGGTCGACCGGCCAGGGGGCTCGGTCGACCGGGCATACTGGATCAGGTCCTCATTAGATGACCCACTGCACTACGGGAAACACTGATACGCAGTCCACGCGGTCGACCGGCCAGGGGGCTTGGTCGACCGGCCACACAGTGGTCAGGTTCTCTGGAACCTGACCAAAACACTGTTCACGCATTTTATTTACAACTGCAGGTCGACCGGCCAAGGGCTCGGTCGACCGGGCCTTCCTGACAGGGGTCGACCTGACCTCCTCAGGTCGACCGAGACAGCAGTGTGCGCGGTCGACCGGCCAAGGGCCGGGTCGACCGGGCTAACTGCGAATTTCCCCTAGAAAGTGATTTTTCACTCTTTTCTTAAATGGACTTAGGTGGAACTTGGTTACCCTTTTATTGGACTCACTTGACTTATCATGAGATTGTTTGACCCGACATTCTTTGAGGTTAATCCGGTTGTATCGGAACTTAACCTAATTCAATCTTGAACGGTACGGGACAAGGGATACCCCCTTTATAACTATGCACGAGGTTTGTACGTTTGGGTATCGCGAATCCTATCCCCTTCATGACTGAGTAGGTCGTACGATGCTTCAGGATTAACATTATACTTAGGATCTCTTTTGAGGTTCCGTTTGTTTTGAAATTCATTTAAAAGTTTGAAAATCACTAAGGTGTATAAAGAGCCCGGAATGTCTCTAAACTCAAGGAGTACCAAGTCATTATTAAAATGGACATACGGGATCCTTAACCACCTGATTTATCTTAAATCTCGATACTTGTCCCGAATTTCTCGAATTATGGTTTATCTTAAATCTCGATACTTGTCCCGAATTTCTCGAATTATGGTTTATCTTAAATCTCGACACTTTTCCCGAATTTATCGAATTATGATTTATCATTCCCGAAAGTATTGAAAGTATGTTTTAGCATTTTGCTAGCCCGTTTATACATGCCCGAATAAAATGATACTTGTGCCTTGAGCATCTCGTCCCGCTCGTTTACATACATGCACTCGATATGTTTTATACATGATTAGACTTGTCATTTGACCCATGAGTCGGCACCACTAAGCTTGGCTTTCCTTGCCGGTCTGATCCACCGACTTGGAGACCCCTTCCCGTCCCGCCAACTGCAGTTTGGATCCCGCTAACCGGTTATTACCGTGGTCTTGTCCCGATGCCGCAGATTGCTACTGTGGTCTCCGATGCCCGGTTCGCTACCGTGATCATGTCCCGTATTATATTATGTATATGTATATGTTACTTATGTTGCATCTCCTCACTTCGGTGACTGAGACAACATCCCGATATGCTCATGTCACTTCGGTGATAGAGGACTTAGCTTCGTGTGGTTGCCATCTTGCTTGTTTCCCGTTTTCCTTGGATACCTTACATGTTTTATATTGCATATGTATTTGAATAAATGATTCTCTCGTTTTATGAAACTATTGTTTTGACAGGTTTAAATGTTTTCCCAAGGTAATTTCCTTATTGATATGTCTTTTCACTTGCTTGCCAAACCGTCGTGTTTGACCCACTATTTTGGTACTCATGTTCAGTTTCCCCGCCCCGAGCTAAGAGTTTGCTGGCTGTGGAGCCATGAGTTGCAGGTTGCCTTGTCGGCTATGTCATGTAGACATTGTGCTTGACATCGGAGTTACGGCACATTTGGGTAGTGGTTGTTAGTTTGTTATTGTACGGCTTTTATTAGCCTTTCTTGGGATTGTAATTAATACACATTGATGCTTGTAAGTTGAACATATATGAGAATGTAATATCCTGTTACTGTCAGCTCTGTACTTTATTATGTTGATTTATTCCAGTCTGATATGGTTCCTAAAATGATAGCTTCATGCTAACGGTTGTATGCGATGCGGAATCCGATGATGTCCACGGACTCCGGGTCGCATTGCCACGAAAGCTTCCGCAAAATATTCAGACAGTGTTGTGATTTGTGATCCTCATACACGCGGATCTTGGGAGAAATATATTTATCACTTACCTCCCAATTCCCGTCCCCGAGGTCGGACCGCTGTCAGGATCCGGGTTCGGGGGCGTGACACTTACCGCTGCCACTTGTACCAACAATAGCAACACTACTTCCTATTGATATGACAAAAGATATTCCATTAAGTATCTTTCGCTCTGTTAGGTATCTGAAATAAGAAAAGAAACAAAAGAAATTGTGCTCACAAATCAATAAAACTCAAAATGGGGATAGAAATGGGAATGGAAGTATAATAAAAGCCTGAAATAAAGACAAGAAAAAAAAAACACACTAAAGGCTTTCAATTTAAAAAAGAAGCCCGAAATATAATGTTCCACCAATATAAGATGAACTTTAGCAATAATACATAAAGCATCTAAACCAAATAACAAATGCTTTTTAAAAGAATCATGTTAGAAAAATTTATAGATGTGAATGAACATAAAGATGTCAAAAGCAACAACAAAAGAAATTAAGAAAATATAAACTGTTAAACACCAAAATACCGGTCAGGAGAACTGATGTAGCTATTACTCTATAAAACAGCCCATCAGCATACACAAATCTTAGCTTTATACTACTAGGATCTAGTGTCACCTAAAAATAAAAAACGTATAAACAGTAGTAAACAAAGACAAGCAAAAAAAAAAAAAAAAAAAGGAGCCTGCAGCACCGTTGGAAAATGCCTAACCACTAGGCCGCAGGTTCTAGTTAAGCTA
This sequence comes from Camphora micrantha, assembly GCA_003546025.1. Taxonomy (NCBI): domain Eukaryota; kingdom Viridiplantae; phylum Streptophyta; class Magnoliopsida; order Laurales; family Lauraceae; genus Camphora; species Camphora micrantha. The sequence goes on from QPKB01000010.1 coordinate 11,243,087, forward strand.
CCAATGAAAAAGAAGATATGATGATCCCAACCCTGGACGTTTTCCACCTATGCACTCTATGATGATCCCAAGTTCTATTCCTAACCACAAAGTTGTGAAATGCATGTTCTTCATTAGTTCTATTTCTATCAGAGAGAATTTTAGAGCAAAAAAAAAAAAAATAAGAAAAAGAAAAATAAGAAAATAAAAGACACTTGTTGTTGAAGTGCTACTATCAATAGTCTATACGTATTACATGAAGTGCCCTCACTTAACACACTAACAGGGGTAGAGGAAAGAGGAAAACAAATACAAATGTGCTCCTAATGTACATCACCCTTTCCAATCCAAGTATCAAAGTTCTTTGAATTTGGTACTTAAGGAGGCTTTCCTACACTTATGGTTATTAATTTTTTTTTTTGAATGGTTACTTTCATTATAAAAAAAGATAGAACAAGAGATGGGAATGCATTCCTACACTTGTCACTATCAGATTTTAGTAAAAAATGCATTTAGTAAATTTAAGTGAAACCAACATCAGAATGTATTAAGTAAATTTATGTCAAAGACATCCAGTCTGAACCAAACACAATAAAAATCAAATAGCAAAGGCAATCAAAGCTTCATTTGATAAATAGCTCAAAACTGAAACATTTGTTACTACTGAGTGCATGATCAAGTGTTCAAAACTGTGTATGGACAGCATTCCATTTTCTGAAAAACTACAGTGTCCAACAATTGAGTTTACCACTTGCAATGGAAAGATGTTGACAAATTTTTTTTCTTTTAACGTATGTGACATTTACTGATAGGTCATGGGAGAAAACTTAATTTATCTTTTACCATCAGATTTATTAATTCTTGTATGCTTTTTCTATAGGTCTAATGTTTTTTTTTATATATACATATATATACTTTTTGTATAGTTCTAATGCTTTTTTTTTTTATTTTAATTATGTGCTTCTGAACTTGTTTTATGCGTATATAACATCCATCCCAAATCAAGTTCTCAACCAAAATCAAATTGCAAAGAAAACCATATTTTCATTTTTATAGCATTCAACACTAGTTTCTAGTAATTACTCAATCTGAGTATCTAAACAAAATTAGGACCTATTTATAATAGCATCCAATGTTCAACAATGGATTCTCGTAATTATTCAATCTAAGTTTCCAAACAAACTTAGGACCTATAAACTATAAAGGCATCCAATGTCCAGGTGTTCAAATGTTTAGTAAAACGCAAGTTACAAAAGAGACCCAACTTTTCATTTGATACTCAGCAATTGGCATACCATTCAAGCACACTTGTTCTACACATTATTCAAACCAAGTATCCAAACAAGGCAATCCACCAATAGCTTAATTGGTGAGGCACCTCCCTTTCACATAAACAACCAAGAATCAATCCCTGGCTGTAGCGCTGCTGGTAAGAATCTTGGGTGAGTGTGTGAGTACTTACGTTTAAAAGAAAATAAATAAATAAATAAAAAGTAACCAAAAAAAAATTAGAGACAATAATGGAAGGCATCCACTCTTAATCAAGTTGAAAATAAAATCCAATAGAAAAAAACATCCACATTTCAACTTCATATTTCACACTATCAGCACATAATGTGTAAGTTTTGTTTTATTGGAATCAAGAGAACTCATGGGAAGAACAATTCACAAGAACAAAGGGAAACCAATGCGAACCCATCAGCCCCAAAATTTCATGTTTAGTAAGTACATGTTTGAGTTTATCAGTCTTATCGGGTCATATAAAGAAATAAACAATAAGGAATTCATAAATTCAAAACTAGTTCTAAACCACAAAATCATTAAACCCACAAACGCTTGGGTAATTCCATTTCACCACATTCACATGGAATCTAGGTGAGGCAGAGTAGCTTAGCATACAAGGATCACTGCCCGTGTCCTCTAAAACATCAAAAAGCTTCATGCAGTCGCCTCCAGAGCCGTTGATGGATCCACAAAGTTCATCTGATTCCAGCTATCTTTTCTCCTTATACACATAAATTTCTGCCCTGAAATGTGATAAGTCCTTAAAAATGCACATTTTCATGGCTATTTTTGGTAAGTTCAAGGACTTATCAAGCCAAGAGAGCCTCATTTAGTGTCATATTATGATTTTATGCATTTTTTTATCCATTGTAGTGTATTCATGCATAATTTGCTCAGAAACAATCATTTTTGCATCAAATCGTGAAACCTGCCATTTTTTATTTTATTTTTGGAAAGATTTTCCAAATGTGTTTTTCTCATGAACTGAATTAATCATTAGTTTTTTTTCTTAAATCATGCAAAATTATGTACATTCATGTCATCATTTCATGAGAGATGGGCCCGCAGTCATGCATTTGTTAATTAAGGGTAAATTTGTCTTTTCACATGAAATTCACCTTTTGGCTCGCAGGAAAAGATGAATTGGGCTCCCATAACATAGGATTGAGGTTGAGAAAATAAAATGTGAAGGAAAGAAAAAAAAAAGAAATAGAAAATTGGAAAAATCGGCTTGAAAAGGGTATGTCCAAGAGGGGGTCCACTTTCTTTGCACAAAATTTCAAGATAATCTTTGAAGTTATTTTAAAGAAATATCAAGGAATGCAAGAAAGGAAGGCTACAAGAAAAGATCTTTTGTTTGTGAGCAAAGAAATAAAAAAACATATATACATGGAAAACTTGGCATGTGCATGGACGTCCATATCTACATTCAAATTTGTGCCACCTCAATGCAAGTTTTTCTCCTCTCCAAATCTCTTAAAAGTCAAAAGGAGGATTTCTTAAAAGAAAAATGAAAAAAAGAAAGAAAGAAAGAAAGCATGGCATGACAGCAAAATGAGAAGACCAAGAATGTCATATCTTTTTATAGCACACCCAGCCACATTATGTGGGCCCCATCTCAATCAAGTGAAAATTTTGTTTCTCTAACTTGTCTATCAAGAAAATCCAAAAGAAAGGAAAGAGGATGTTTTCAAAGAGAAAAAGGGAGATGAATGAAATCAGCTGGGCATGCAACCCAACCAGCAAGAATGACCTACGGTAATGGAAACTTTGGGGATCTTACCACTCCACAAATTGAAGAACAAAGAAGGAAAGAAAAGAGGTTTCACTCCCATATAAACAGCCCTATGGGAGATCCAAGGCATGCTTGAGAATTGCTTACCTCTCACTCTAGAGAATTGCATATCATCTCTCCCTTTCTTGCCCTTCCATCTTAACTCATCAAGGGGGTTCTTTCCAAAGGCCATACCACCAACCTTGTGGTTTCAACTAGAAAGAGGGATTCTCAACATCCTAGTATGTCTTCTTGTTTTTTAAAGTTATATTCCTTGTAAAGAATTTTCATGCTAGCAAACAAACTTGTTCCAGTGTTCCTTTTAATTTGTGTTCTTGATTTTTGTATCTCTGAATATTAGATTTGTGATCCACGCAATAGGGTTAGTTCTTACTTTTGGTTAAATATTTTTAATTGGCTTGGAATAATTACTAACAACTCACCTTAGCATTGTCACAATATACCTTGTTTTCTATGCGACTCTCGGTCCGAATACTCCCTCTAGAAAAATCCGGGATCGCGTTTTTGTCTAACGGGGGTTTCGAGTGTCGTACACAATAATTACGTCTCGAAATCCATTTGAAGGGATTCTCGGTTGAGATGCGTGTTTGAGGTTATTTCGAACACCTTTTCGGTTGAAAACGGGTTTCAGGCGAATCTTGAGTTTGGTAAACACTTCTGGGTGTCCTGCGTCCGAAACGGCTCCAGGTCGAACTTCGTGCGCGTCGTACGGAACTTCTATACGAGAGCACAATCTATTAGGCTCTACGAAATTGTTGATTCTACTCTATGTTTCATGTGACTCTCTATCTGAATACTCCCTCTAGAAAAACTCAGGGTTTCGGTTGTCGTACTCTAGTCTTACGCCTTGAAATCCATTTGAAGGGATTCTCGGTTGAGATGCGTGTTTGAGGTTATTTCGAACTCTTTTTCGGTTGAAAACGGGTTTCGGGCGAACCTTGGGTTTGGTAAACACTTCAGGGAGTCCTACTTCCGAAACAACTCCAGCCCTGAACTTCGTGCGCGTCGTACGAAACTTTTATACGAGAGCACAATCTATTCGGCTCTACGAAATTGTTGACTCTACACTGTATTTCATGCGACTCTCTCCCCGAATACTCCCTCTAGAAAAATCCGGGGTCACATTTTTCTCAAACGGGGGTTTCGGGTGTCGTACTCTAGTCTTACGCCTCGAAATCCATTTGAAGGGATTCTAGGTTGAGATGCACCTTTTAGGTTATTTGGAGCTTCTTTTCGGTTGAGAACTGGTTTCGGGCGAATCTTTGGTTTGGTAAACACTTCTGAGAGTCATGCGTCCGAAACGGCTACAGCCTGAACTTCGTGCGCGTCGTACGAAACTTTTATACGAGAGCACAATCTATTCGGCTCTACGAAATTGTTGACTCTACACTGTGTTTCATGTGACTCTCTGTCCGAATACTCCCTCTAGAAAAATCCGGGATCGCGTTTTTGTCTAATGGGGGTTTCAAGTGTCGTACGTTATACTTACGTCTCGAAATCCATTTGAAGAGATTCTCGGTTAAGATGCGTGTTTGAGGTTATTTCGAACTCCTTTTCGGTTGAAAATGGGTTTCGGGCAAATCTTGGGTTTGGTAAACACTTCTGGTTGTCTTGCGTCCGAAACGACTCCAGCCCGAACTTCGTGCGCGTCGTACGAAACTTTCTGTACGAGAGCACAATCTACTAGGTTCTACGAAATTGTTGACTCTACACTGTGTTTCATGTGACTCTTTGTCCGAATGCTCCCTCTAGAAAAATCCGGGATCGCGTTTTTGTCTAACGGGGGTTTCGAGTGTCGTACTTTAGGCCTACGTCTCAAAATCCATTTGAAAGGATTCTCGGTTGAGATGCGTGTTTGAGGTTATTTCGAACTCTTTTTCGGTTGAAAATGGGTTTCAGGCGAATCTTGGGTTTGGTTAACACTTCAGGGAGTCCTGCTTCCGAATCGGCTCCAGCCTGAACTTCGTGCGCGTCGTACGAAACTTCTATACGAGAGCACAGTCTACTCGGCTCTATAAAATTGTTGACTCTACAATGTGTTTCAAGCGACTCTCTGTCCGAATACTCCCTCTAGAAAAATCCGGGATCCCGTTTTCGTCTAACGGGGCTTTCGGGTGTCGTACTCTAGTCTTACGCCTCGAAATCCATTTGAAGGGATTCTAGGTTGAGATGCGCGTTTTAGGTTATTTGGAGCTTCTTTTCGGTTGACAACGGGATTCGGGTGAATCTTGGGTTTGATAAACACTTCTAGGTGTCCTGCGTACGAAATGGCTCCAACTCGAACTTCGTGTGCGTCGTACGGAACTTCCCTACGAGAGCACAATCTATACGGCTCCATGAAATTGTTGACTCTACACTGTGTTTCATGCGACTGTCGGTCCGAATACTCCCTTTAGAAAAATTCGTGACCGCGATTTTGTCTAACGAGGGTTTCGAGTGTCGTACACTATATTTACGTCTCGAAATTCATTTGAAGGGATTCTTGGTTGAGATGCGTGTTTGAGGTTATTTCGAGCTCTTTTTCGGTTGAAAACGGGTTTCGGGTGAATCTTGGGTTTGGAAAACACTTTAGGGAGTCCTGCTTCGGAAACGGCTCGAGCCTGAACTTCGTGCGGGTCATACGGAACTTCTATACGAGAGCACAGTCTATTCGACTCTATGAAATTGTTGACTCTACAATGTATTTCAAGCGACTCTCTGTCCGATACTCCCTCTAGAAAATCCGGGATCCCGTTTTTGTCTAACGGGGGTTTCGGGTGTTGTAGTCTAGTCTTACGCCTCGAAATCCATTTGAAGAGATTCTAGGTTGAGATGCGCGTTTTAGGTTATTTGGAGCTTCTTTTCGGTTGACAACGGGTTTTGGGCGAATCTTGGGTTTGGTAAACACATCTGGGAGTACTGCGTCCGAAACGGCTACAGCCTAAACTTCGTGCGCATCGTACGAATCTTTTGTACGAGAGCATAATCTATTCGGCTCTACGAAATTGATGACTCTACACTGTGTTTCGTGTGACTCTCGGTCCGAATACTCCCTTAGAAAAATCCGGGATCGCGTTTTTGTCTAACGGGGGTTTCGAGTGTCGTACGCAATAATTACGTCTCGAAATCCATTTGAAGGGATTCTCAGTTGAGATGCGTGTTTGAGGTTATTTCGAACTCCTTTCGGTTGAAAACGGGTTTCGGGCGAATCTTGGGTTTGGTAAGCACCTTTGGGTGTCCTGCGTCCGAAACGGCTCCAGCCCGAATTTCGTGCACGTCGTATGGAACTTCTGTATGAGCTCACAATCTATTAGGCTCTACGAAATTGTTGACTCTACTATGTGTTTCATGCGACTCTCTATCCGAATACTCCCTCTAGAAAAATTCGGGATCCCGTTTTTGTCTAACGGGGCTTTCGGGTGTCGTACTCTAGTCTTACGCCTCGAAATCCATTTGAAGGGATTCTCAGTTGAGATGCGTGTTTGGGGTTATTTCGAGCTCTTTTTTGGTTGAAAACGGGTTTCGGGCGAATCTTGGGTTTGGTAAACACTTCAGGGAGTCCTGCTTCCGAAACGGCTCCAGCACGAACTTCGTGCGTGTCGTACGAAACTTCTGTACGAGAGCACAATCTATTAGGCTCTACGAAATTGTTGACTCTACTCTGTATTTCATGCGACTCTCTCTCCGAATACTCCCTCTAGAAAAATCCGGGGTCGCATTTTTCTCTAACGGGGGTTTCGGGTGTCGTACTCTAGTCTTACGCCTCGAAATCCATTTGAAGGGATTCTAGGTTAAGATGCGCGTTTTAGGTTATTTGGAGCCTCTTTTCGATTGAGAACTGGTTTCGGGCGAATCTTGGGTTTGGTAAACACCTCTGAGAGTCCTGCGTCCGAAACGGCTATAGCCTGAACTTCGTGCGCGTTGTACGAAACTTTTGTACGAGAGCACAATCTATTCGGCTCTACGAAATTGTTGACTCTACACTGTGTTTCATGTGACTCTCTGTCCGAATATTCCCTCTAGAAAAATCAGGGATCGCGTTTTTGTTTAACGGGGGTTTCGAGTGTCGTACGCTATACTTACGTCTCGAAATCCATTTGAAGGGATTCTCGGTTAAGATGCGTGTTTAAGGTTATTTCGAACTCCTTTTCGGTTGAAAACGGGTCTCGGGCGAATCTTGGGTTTGGTAAACACTTCTGGTTGTCCTGCGTCCGAAACGACTCCAGCCCGAACTTCGTGCGCGTCGTACGAAACTTGTGTACGAGAGCACAATCTTCTAGGCTCTATGAAATTGTTGACTCTACACTGAGTTTCATGCGACTCTCGGTCCGAATGCTCCCTCTAGAAATATCGGGGATCACGTTTTTCTCTAACGGGGGTTTCGAGTGTCGTACTTTAGGCTTACGTCTCGAAATCCATTTGAAGGGATTCTCGATTGAGATGTGTGTTTGAGGTTATCTTGAACTCTTTTTCGGTTCAAAACAGGTTTCGTGCGAATCTTGGGTTTGGTAAACACTTCAGGGTGTCCTGCTTCCGAAATGGCTCCAGCCTGAACTTCGTACGCGTCTTACGTAATTCCTATACGAGAGCACAGTCTACTCGGCTCTATGGTATTGTTGACTCTACAATGTGTTGAAGCGACTCTCTGTCAGAATACTCCCTCCAGAAAAATCCGGGATCCCATTTTCGTCTAACGGGGCTTTCGGGTGTCGTATTCTGGTCTTAAGCGTTGAAATCCATTTGAAGGGATTCTAGGTTGAGATGCGCGTTTTAGGTTATTTGGAGCTTCTTTTCGGCTGAAAACGGGATTCGGGCAAATCTTGGATTTGGTAAACACTTCTGGGAGTCCTGCGTACGAAATGGCTCTAGCTCGAACTTCGTGTGCGTCGTACGGAACTTCTCTACGAGAGCAGAATCTATACGGCTCCATGAAATTCTTGACTCTACACTGTGTTTCATGCGAATGTCGGTCCGAATACTCCCTCTGGAAAAATCCGGGACAGCGATTTCGTCTAACGGGGGTTTCGAGTGTCGTACACTATACTTACGTCTCGAAATCCATTTAAAGGGATTCTCGGTTGAGATGCGTGTTTGAGGTTATTGCGAGCTCTTTTTCGGTTGAAAACGGGTTTCGGGCGAATCTTGGGTTTGGTAAACACTTCAGGGAGTCCTGCTTCCGAAACGGCTTCAGCCTGAATTTCGTGCACGTCGTACGAAACTTCTATACGAGAGCACAGTCTATTCGGCTCTATGAAATTGTTGACTCTACAATGTATTTCAAGCGACTCTCTGTCCAAATACTCCCTCTAGAAAAATCCGGGATCCCGTTTTTGTCTAACGGGGGTTTCGGGTGTCGTACTCTAGTCTTACGCCTCGAAATCCATTTGAAGGGATTCTAGGTTGAGATGCACGTTTTAGGTTATTTGGAGCTTCTTTTCGGTTGACAACGGGTTTCAGGCGAATCTTGGGTTTGGTAAACACATCTGGGAGTCCTGCGTCCGAAACGGCTACAGCCTGAACTTCGTGCGCATCGTACGAATCTTTTGTACGAGAGCATAATCTATTATTTTCTACGAAATTGTTGACTCTACACTGTGTTTCATGCGACTCTCGGTCCGAATACTCCCTCTAGAAAAATCCGGGATCGCGTTTTTGTCTAATAGGTGTTTCGAGTGTCGTACGCAATAATTACTTTTCGAAATCCATTTGAAGGGATTCTCGATTGAGATGCGTGTTTGAGGTTATTTCGAACTCCTTTTCGGTTAAAAACGGGTTTCGGGCGAATCTTGGGTTTGGTAAACACTTTTGGGTGTCCTGCGTCCTAAACGGCTCCAGCCCGAACTTCGTGCGCGTCGTACGGAACTTCTATACGAGAGCACAATCTATTAGGCTCTACGAAATTGTTGACTCTACACTGTGTTTCATGCGACTCTCGTTCCGAATACTCCCTCTAGAAAAATCCGGGATCGGGTTTTTGTCTAACGGGGGTTTCGAGTGTCGTACTCTATACTTACGCCTCGAAATCTATTTTAAGGGATCTCGGTTGAGATGCGTGTTTGAGGTTATTTCTGAAAGTCCGGGATCCTAACCTTAGAGAGGGGGGGGGGGGGGGCGTGAATAGGGTGAGCTTCTAATTAGTGACCAAATATGCCAAATTTTAATTTCTTTAAAGCCAATTAGTCACAAGTGATAATTTATCAAACAAGATGCGGAAGCTAATGAAAGTAATCACCACAAGCATACATCAACACAAAGATTTATAGTGGTTCGGCCTCAATGCCTACATCCACTACCGGCTTGTGATCTAACACCCCACCGGATTTCCACTATTTATGCTTTTCAAAAGGCTAAGCAATAACTTTTACAACGATGTTTTTCTAGGCCAAACAACAACCTATCAATGTGCTTTTCTAGGCTAAGTGATGGACCCGATTTCTTCCCTCTCTCCCGCTGCCTCCGCCCCGGGTCTTTTCGGGGTGCGGCGGAGGGGTGGAGAAGAAAAGATAAAGGGTTTCAACATCTTTTTTTTTTGTACGGGTATGCCAATTTCACTTTTCTACTTGGAATTTAGGAATGGTGATCCGAAGATCCACCTTCACAAGTAGAAAGGGGAAATGAAACTTTTTCTAGTTTTCCATTGCACACATATTTTAAGAAAAGAGACAAAGGGTTTTTTTTTTGAATGCCGTGAAAGGCGATTTCATTTGTTGCCGTGAAAGGCGATTTTGCCGTAAAAGGCGATTTACAAGTCTCATCCATTATGAAAGACAAGAATTGTGATTTTTGTCTCTAAAAGAAAAATAAAGTACAATAGAAATCAGGAAAAGGAATCTGACTTCTCATTCGATTGTGGGGACACGTTCAGATCGACGGTCGCGAGTCATGTATGGGCTCCTCCATCGTCCATGCAGATGAGAACACGATGCTTGGATTCTTGGCTCGGCTTTCTAACCTCAGATTTTTAAAGGACAAAGACTAAGAGAAGGTCTTATGTCCGATAAAAAGCTAAGTAAACGGGCTGAAAAGCCACGTTTTAGCGATGTTGGTAGAAGAAGGGAGGTCCTTGGGGGGGTGGCCCCCCAAGGGTGCTTCAATCACCTTGTAGTTGCTCTTGCAGCAGAGTTTCTTTTCTTCAAATGGCAGAGGTTCTTCTGATTTCTCTGGATTTTCCGGGATTTTCCGAGCAATTTTCTGGACCCTTCTCCTTGGAAAAGCCCTCCTATTTATAGGCTTTTGGTGGCCATTAGGAGGGTTTATGAGCATTTAATACATTAATGCTCATAATGGGAGGAGTTACAAGTTTTAAATGATTTGTTTTGTAACTCCTTTTTCCTTGAATTTGATTGGTCGATGGAGATTAATGAGCCTTTGATTGCATTTAATCTCCATCATGGGAGGAGTTTCGTGGCTTTAATGCCATAAATCATTGGATTTGTAACTCCCATTTGCTTGCTTTTGATTGGGCCGCTCAAAATAATGAGTTAATGACCACATTAACTTGTCATAAAATGGGTCATTTATTCTCATTAATTGGCCGCCAAGTCGCTTGAAGAGTCGCGGGCCGCGCCGCGCCTTTTGGAATTCTTCTTGCGATGATCGCCGGTGGATCCACATGTTGTTTTGATGTCGGATGGCGATGCAATTTCAGACATTGGTTAATGTCAAACGTGCCGGCAACATCTGTCCTGTCGATTTCACGATCGGGCGGGCAGAAAGTGTGCTTTCTTTGTCGGCCGGTTAGCGATTTCGAGGCATCTAATGATCATCCAATGATTTCGGCGGCGAATCCGTGATGTTGACGAAGATCGACGGATTTCATGCACGAAAAATCAGATTTTGGAAAAATCACAGGGGCCAATCAACTCGAAACGCGAAAAGGACCCGAAAAAGTGGGTTTCCGGCGACTTTTTGGGTCGCCGGAAATTCCATGGTCGCCGCGACCGGTCGCCGGCGACCATGGGCCTTGAGCCCATTTTTTTGGCCGCCTTCCGGTCGCCGTATCTTCGCCGTTTTTTCGCTCTTTTTTTGATGCTTTTTCTTCCTGTGTTTTTCTTGACATTTCCCCTCATTTATTGGCCTGTTTTCCTTGGAGAAATCCCGTCGAGAAGCCACGGAAATCGGAGCACAAAGTTTCCTATTTTTCTGGAAAGCCGAAGACTTTGTTGTGCGGTTTTGCCGATTTTTTGTCAAGCGTTGAAACTAGGCCAAACGATGTCAGAATGACCTGAAATTCGACGTGGAGCTTCTTGAGCATTAGATAGGACCAACCATAGGCTTTGGTTTGAGTTTTGAAGTCTTTTGGGGCCCCGCAAACGCTTGCCTTAATTTCGCCATGAGAGAAATGCCGAGCTTTGACTTGTGGTCAACCGATGTCCGATTGACCTGAAATTTGACAGGGAGCCTCCTGAGTAGTAAGTAGGACCAACCATGGGCTTTAGTTTGGGTTTTGAAGCCTTTTGGGGTCCCGCAAACGCTCGCCCTTGATTTCATCTCGAGGAAAGTGCCGAGCTTCGAAACTAGGTCAAACGATGTCCGTTTGACCTAAAATTTGACAGGGGACCTATTGGAGTCATTTTGAGACGATCCATTAGCTCCAATTTGGATGCCATGATTCCGGGGTGCTCCGCTGCCGATAGGCTTGTTTTTTGCTTCCCGAGAGTTGATGAAGGGTCAAACGTCGTCCGTTTGACTTGAAATTTGGCAGGGGGCCTTTTGGAGGTATTTTGAGACCATCCGTAGGCTCTGATCGAAGTTTTGAAGTCTTCGACATTGTCGCTGCCGGGAGCTCTTGTCTGGCTGTCGGAGGAGTGAAGTTAGGCCAAATGATGTCGAAATGGCCCGAAACTTCATGTGTACCCCTCTTTTGGCTGCTTTGAAGGATCTTGCAGTTTTTGTTTGATTCTGACAAGATCTGGTGCTTGAAGTGGCGCCTTCCTATTTATGGCAGGATGTGGCTCCATGTAGCTTTTTGGTGTTGAGGGACATAGTGACATTTTTGGTGTCAACAAATGCCCCTCGAGGTACAGCGACGAGGTGCGCAGCTCTGGCAGTCGGTGTGCCTCGAAGAGAATTTGAAGGAGATCTTCTTGCTTGACCAAGAGTCTTGAGCATTTTTTCTTTTGATGGAGTTGCTTTTTCGAGCTTCCAAGGGATTTCGTGGTAATGAGAGGGGTCATGTACCGTCTCAAGGCATGGATTTTGAAATGACATTTGGATGTGGGTTTTTGGTTTTTGGTTTTCCCTTTTAACCTTGTGAACCTAAAGGCTTTATGTGGCACATTAGGCGGTTAAGAAGGTTTTTTGGTTTTTGACCTTGTGACCTAACAGGCTGTATGTGGCAAGTTAGGGGGTCGGGATTTTGGTTTTTGGTTTCGGCCTTGTGACCTAACAAGCTGTATGTGGCAAGTTAGGGGACCATGGTTTGGTTTTTGGTCACTCTTTGTGACCCTAACAATTATGGGTCCATTGGAGTGGTTTTGGTTTTTTGTGGAATGTCAATTTCAAGATTGTGGCTTGATTTGGTGCATGGGGTTGGATGGTTTGGATTTCTTTTTTGGAAGCTCATGAAGCTTGGAAATTTTTTGTATGGTCCAATCAACTCAAGAGAGGCATGGAACCATTTTTGTATGCTCTTGGTAAGAGAAATTTTGACTAAAAGCCACTTTTAGTACCTAGGTGGTCAAACCTGGCTCATACGGGCTAACCCATGGGACCTTAAGCTTTTAAAAATAGCTTAGATCTCATGTGGTGTCATTTTGTAAAGAATATCTAAAAATATCCCTTTTGTGTAGAGAATATCTAAAAATATCCTTACTTGGAGAGAATCTCTCAAGTTTCCTTGATTTTGGGAGAGATTTTCTCAAAGTATCTTTCTTTGGGAGAAAGTTTCTCAAATCCCCTTTCTTTTTGGAGAGAATTTCTCAAGAATCTTCTCTTTAGGAGAGAATATCTCAAATCTCCCTTTCTTTTAGGAAGTTTGCTAATTTTTAGCACTTACCTCCTTGCTTTTCTCCTCCTTTCCTCTTTTGGTTTGCTTTCTCTATAAAAGCAATGGAGATGGGTTTTCTTTCTCTTGTTGCTTTCTTTTTGCAAAAACCTTCAAGAGTGCTCCAAGAATTTCTCAAGGATCTTCAAGTTTCTTCTTCTTCTTCTCCATGGCTTCAAGTAGGTCTTCTTTTTCCAAGAAAAACCCATGTAGATGTAGGAAAGTTCTTTTCTTTTTTTTCTTCTTCTTTTCTTTTCTTTTTTTCTCTCTTTTTTTTCACGTGTTTTCTTTTTCTTTTTTTTGTTTTTTTTTCTTTTCACGTGCTTCCTTTTTCTTGCTTTTCACGTTTTTTCTTTTTTTTAGGGATCTTCGCTACCTTTCTCCAATTTGTGCAGGTTGTGCTCACAGGAGAGGTTCCGGGTTCCTCGAAGAACCGAACAGAATACTTGCGGCCAGTCCATGCTTTCGTATTATTGAGTTTGTGTGAAGAGGTTTTTTTTTGTCTCTCTCCGCTTCCTCTTTCTGAGCTCTGCTTGAGAGAGAAGCATTTTGATGCTCACGACATGACATGAGGTTTATGCAATCAATGAATGATCATCCATTCTTTCTTCTTTTTTTTAAATGCATCAAGATAAAAGGCTAGAATTTCTAGGTCAAGTCAACATGGATTTTGACTTAGACAAAGTTTGATTGGTTTTGACCAAATTGGGTTGGAATTGGTCAAACTTTTGTCAAAGTTTTCCTAGCATCTAATGCATGATGGTTTTATGCATGATTTTTGGTAAATGGAATTGGGAGCATGATGATGCATACCTCGAATTTTCTTGCAAGTCTTGGGATTTTTGGAGCTTGCAGCAATGTTGAGCCCACTTCTCCAGTCTCGCAGAATTTCGAGGAACTTTGCAAGTTTTGGAATTTTGAGCTCGCAGCAATGTTGAGCTCTTTTCTGATCTTGCGAAGATTTGAGAAGAAAGGCTTGATCTCGCAGCGATGTTTGAATTCAAGTCTTCTTCGAGAACCTTTCATTGATTATGAGCTCGCAGCAATGTTGAGCTCATCTTCAAGCTTCCTTTCTTTTTCGGGGTGCCTCCCTTTTCTTCGAAATTGCCCCGAAACATGCCAAAAATTTCGCTAGGATTTTTTTTTTATAGCAAAATTCTGTCATTTGGTGTTTGATTTCTTCCTTTCTGACTTTTGCAGGTGGTTCCTCCAGAACGAACAAGGGTAAGGGCCTTGTTACTGATGCACCTCGCCGATCTGCCAGATCTTCCAATGCGGCCGTTCAACAGGCGTGGGAAGAGGTTGACGGGAATCTCCGAAAGAAAGACTCAGGAGCATGAGCGATGGCAACTTCTTTGGGAGGAATTCCCTCGTGCTGAAGATGGATCGCGGTTTTCTGCCGCATTTTATGGCGGCATCTTGAAGAAGCGTGGCCTGGAAGCTTTGGAGGCTGAGGCCAAGAGTCTGCTCGAGGACCTTAGTCTTTGGTTGAAGACTATGATGGACTGAGCTTGACAAACTTTCTTCTTTCATTTTTTTTTTTGGTACCTCCATGTATAAACATTTTGGCACTCTATTTTTTTGTATCCCCTTGTTCTACTTAAATTCATTTTTTTTTGTTGAAAATAAGCAAAAGTTGAATGGGAATGTTTGTTTGAAAATCTTGATCAAAAGGTTATCATTTTGTGAAAATCTTTTGTCAAAAGTGTTGTTTTGGCATGAAAGCCAGATTTTGTGGCACAAAGCCTGGTTTTTGATGGCTTGAAAGCCGAAAATTTTGAAGTGGCATGAAAGCCGATTTTGGTGGCGTGAAAGCCAAATTTTGGTGGCGTGAAAGCCGATGTTGGCATGGAAGCCGAATTGGCATGAGAGCCGATTTTTTGTTTTTGGCGTAAAAGCCGGATTTTGGCATGAGAGCCGATTTTTTGTTTTTGGCGTAAAAGCCGGATTTTGGCATGAGAGCCGATTTTTTTTTGGCGTGATTTTTGGCGCCGATTTTTGTTTTTGGCGTGAAAGCCGGATTTTTGGCATGAGAGCCGATTTTTTGTTTTTGGCGTAAAAGCCGGATTTTTTGAAAACCAAGTTTTGTTTTGTTGGCATGAGAGCCAGATTTTGTTTTGATTTTTGGCGTGAAAGCCGATTTTTGGCATGGAAGCCGAGTTTTTTTGAGCCGATTTTTTTTGGCGTAAAAGCCGAGATTTTTTGGTAAAAGCCAGATTTTTGTTTTTTGGCATGAGAGATTTTTGGCGTGAAATTTTTTTTTTTGGCATGAAAGCCAGGTTTTTGGTTTTCAAAAATGCAAGTATCGACTAAGAGTCGCCTCCCTGCTGAATGGTATTGCAAGTATCGATGGAATGTCGCCTCCTTGCTCATTCGGTTGCGAGTATCGATGGAATGTCGCTTCCTCGCGAAGTTGGGTGCAAGTATCGACTAAGCGTCGCTTCCCTGCTTTTCTTCAAAAATTTTGTTTTGCGGGTATCGATGGAATGTCGCCTCCCCACGATTTTTGAAATTTGAGGGTTTTTCGAACCTTTGTTTTTCTTGTGAACTGGAATGTTGCGTCTCCACGATTTTTGAAATTGGAGGTTTTTTCGAACCTTTGTTTTTCTTTTGAAATTTGGGTTGTGGATATCAACTGGAATGTTGCGTCTCCACGATTTTTGAAATTTTGCAAGTATCAACGAGGTGTTGCTTCCTTGCGGTTTTGAGGTTTTGGAAGTATCGAATGGGGTTCGCATCCTTCCAATGGGTTTTTGCGAGTATCGACTTGACATCGCTTTCCCGATTTTTGTTTTTAGACACGAGGGTCGTAAATTTTGACCTAAAACCATTTTTGGCGGTAAAAGGCAAGGCGGACTAGGGTGGAAATTCCTAAGTCCTGATTTTTGTTTCAAACCAAGAATTTTGGGTTCAAGGATCGAAAATTTTGGTTAAGTTTGGGAAGAGGCTCCTAACTTAGATTTTTGGATTTTGATTTTCTTTTGAACAATGAAACGATGAAAGTAAGCATTGTTTTGAAAGTTCAACATAAAGATGAAAATTCCAAAAGGAGTGGGTTTGACGAGCAAGTACCTAGAAATAGGCTTTGGCCTTGCAGGCGTCGCTCTGACCCAGTGGAGGAGTCTTCAAGGGTAGTACCGCTTCAAGAACTTGCCGTTGATGGGCAGCATACATCTATCACCTTCCATGTTTAGAAGTGCGTATGCGCCATTGGAGAAGACTTGGTCGATGACGAAGGGTCCCTCCCATTTTGGTTCAAATTTGCCTTTGGATTTGTGAGCGAAAACCATCGGCCTTTTTCACCGCAAGAACCAAGTCACCCTTTTTGTGGGCGCGTTGCCTGACCTTTTTGTCGAAAGATCCAGCCATGCGTGCTTGGTAGAGCTCAATGCTTTGGAGTGCCTCGAGCCGTCTCTCATCGAGATTGTCCAGCTCTTGGAGTCTTAATTTGACATTGCTTTCTTGCGTCATGTCATTTTGTAGAGATACCCTTAAGGAAGGAATTTGTACCTCTAAAGGGACAACAGCTTCGCATCCATAGACCAAGGAGAATGGCGTGCTATGGGTCGGTCCTCGAACGGTGGTTCGGTAGGCCCACAAAGCTTCGGATAGTTTGTCGCCCCAGTCCCTTTTGTGGCTAGAGACCATTTTCTTGAGAATTTTGCAGAGTGTCTTGTTGAAGGCCTCTGCCAGTCCATTCGCCGCCGGATTGTACGGAGTTGAAGGACAACTTTGGATTTTGTATTTGTCGCAGAACCTGTAGAATCTGTGATCACGGAATTGTGGTCCGTTATCATGAACGAATCTTTTAGGTATGCCGAAGCGACAAAATGATGTTGGTGCGCAAGAACTGAAGGACTGATGAGGTCTTCATTTCATTGAGCGCAAAAGCTTCTGACCACTTGGAGAAATAATCCGTAGCGGCGAAGATGAAGCGATGACCTTTGCTTGACGGAGGGGAGACAGGACCTACGATGTCCATACCCCAGGCTTCGAAAGGCCATGAAATTGCTGTAGGATGTAGCCATTCTGGAGGCATGTGGACATAGTCTCCATGAACTTGGCATTGTTGGCAGCGTTTAGCAAATTGCATTGCGTCAGCTACCATGGTAGGCCAATAATAACCTAACCTTTTTATCTGATCGTAGAGCTTTGGACCAGCCTGATGAGCTCCACAAAGACCAGCATGCACCTCTTTGAGAGTTTCTTCAGCTTCTTGTTGTGATAAGCAGCGTAGAAGTACTCCATTGTAGGATTTTCTGTAGAGCATCTTTGAAGGAATGTCCAGATGAAAGTTTGGGGTTCGTCTTTGAACACTTACCCGTTCTTTTGGATCTTCAGGCAGGATTCCGAACATAATATAATCAATGAACGGATCCCTCCAGTCGCCGATCGGAGGTCTGAGGATGGAGATCCGACTTCCAACCAGTTGGTGGCACTCAGCAACTGCTTGGTGTGTATTGAGGGGAGGGAGAATCCTCTTCTCTCACACACTGTAACTTGCATGTGTTCTCCTTCTTGGACCGCCATAGAGGCGGCGAGTCCAGCCAGGGCATCTGCACGGATGTTTTCGCCTCTACGAATGTGGGTGATATGACAGATGTCAAATTTTTGCCGAAGTGATTGCGCCTTGTTGTAGTAAGGCAACAGATCAGGCTTCCTGATTTCAAATTTCTGATTCATCTGGTTGACGATCAGTTGAGAATCCCCGAAGGCTTCTAGCACTGTGATGCCGGATTCGAGGGCGAGTTCCAATCCTACAATCAGGGCTTGGTACTCAGCTGCATTGTTTGAACATGGTTCCAGTAGCGAGAAGGCGTGTGGAATCATGTATTTGTCGGGACTAACAAAGAGGATGCCAATCCCTGATATTTGATTTCCTTTTCACTTGTCCTGGTTGCACCGTCGAAGTACATATCCCAGGAAGCATTTGATAAGGAAGCCTCCACGTTGTAGACTGACTCGTCTGGGAGATCATCCCTGAGTGGAGAATCTTCAGGCAACGGATGCTCTGCAAGAAAGTCTGCCAGAGCTTGACCTTTGATTGCCTTTTGTGGTACATACCTAATATCAAATTGTGACAGGAGGATAGACCATTTTGCCAGTCGGGCATTGAGGGAACCTGCTTTTGTGACAAGGACCTTCAGGAGATTGATCCTCGAGATCAGGTATACTGTGTTGGACAGCAGATAGTGACGTAGCTTTTGTACAGCAAACATCACTGCAAGACATTCTTTTTCGACTGGAGAGTAGCGATGCTCTGCACCTACCAGCATGCGGCTGAGATAGTATAGAGCAGCTTCTTTTCCCTCATGATTTCCTTGTGCAAGTAGAGCTCCCAAAGAGTGGTCGAGGGCTCTTGTGTACAAGATAAATGGTTTTCCAGTTGTGGGGGCAGCCAGTACTGGAGGTTTGGTCAGGTATGACTTGATGTCTTGGAACGCAGTTTCGCATTCATCATCCCAGACAAAGTCCACGCCCTTTTTCATTAGGCGGGAGAATGGACGGCATTTCCCTGACAGGTTGGAGATGAACCGTCGAATGTATGCCAATCTTCCTTGAAGCCCTTTTAACTGTCTCAGGGTTTTTGGGGATGGCATTTCTAGGATAGCCTTGACTTTGATAGGGTCAAGCTCTATTCCCGCTTTCCGAACTACGAATCCGAGGAACTTACCCGATGATACACCGAAGAAGCATTTAGGGGATTCATTCGCAGTTTGTGCCTGCGTAGTCGGAGGAAGACTTCTCGAAGATCTTTGAGATGGTCTTCTTTCTTTTTGCTTTTGACGGCGAGGTCATCAACGTAGCATTCGACCGTCTTATGCTGCATATCTTGGAATATCTTCATCATAGCCCTCTGATATGTCGCACCAGCATTTTTCAGACCAAATGGCATTACAGTGTAACAATACACGCCAAATGGGGTCCGAAATGATGTGTGTCTTTCATCTTCAGGATGCATTTTTATCTGATTGTACCCAGAGAAACCATCCATGAATGTCATCCGCTCGAATCCACAGGTGTTGTCGATCATCACCTCCGGTATGGGGAGCGGAAATTCATCTTTAGGACATGCATTGTTCAGGTCTCTATAATCAATACAGACCCTAATCTGCCCATTTTTCTTTGTCACTGGGATGATGTTGGCCAACCATTCAGGATGCTGTTCCTCGCGGATGAAGCCAACGTTTTTGAGTTTCTGAACTTCTTGTTCAATTTTGTCCATTATGTCAGGACGAAATCTTCTTTGGCCTTGTTTGACAGGCTTGATATCTTTTTGTAGATTGAGTTTGTGAACTGCTATTTTGGGGTCTAAACCAGGCATTTCAGCGTAAGACCATGCAAAACAATCAACAAACTCACGAAGAAAAGCGATATACTCGGGTAACTCATCATCCTTTATATTCTTGCTTATGAATACAGGACGTGGGCTATCTGGCGTTCCCAAGTCTATCTTTTGAACAGAATCTTCTGTTGGAAGACTTGAAGGTGGTTCCTCCATAATATTTTCGGAGGCTTCCAACTCAACAAGACCTTCCGGAGTTTCAAAGGTTTTCTCAGACCAAGGCTGTGCTTCTGACCATGGGTCTTCTTGATCGGCACTCTTCTCAAGACTTGCTATGAGATGGTCCCAATCACCTGTTGAACTGGATCGAAGTATGGCACTTCTTTGGAGATGAAGGTTCTTCTGGACCAGAAGACTGTGCATCTGTATCATCGGACAATTCCTCTTATCATCAGAGAAATCGT
>QPKB01000010.1:11263858-11275839 GCA_003546025.1 Camphora micrantha
CTCGAGGCGTAAGACTAGAGTACGACACACGAAACCCCCGTTAGACAAAAACGGGATCCCGGATTTTTCTAGTGGCTGTATTCGGTCAGAAAGTCGCATGAAACACAAAGTAGAGTCAACAATTTCGTAGAGCCTAATAGATTGTGCTCTCATACAGAAGTTTCGTACGACGCGCATGAAGTTCGGGCTAGAGTCGTTTCGGACACAGGACACCCAGAAGTGTTTACCAAACCCAAGATTCTCCAAAATCCCATTTTCAACCGAAAAGGAGTTCCAAATATCCTCGAACACGCATCTCAACCGAGAATCCCTTCAAATGGATTTCGAGACGTAAGTATAGCGTACGACACTCGAAACCCCCGTTAGACAAAAACCCGATCCTGAATTTTTCTAGGGGGAGTATTGTTAGATTGTATGGACTCAATCCATCATATGATGTAATAAACTGATTAATTTCTTTATTTATCAATAATATCATGCTTTCCTTTCATGAGATGAATGGTGTTTTACTACTTAATGCACATGACCAATACATATGACATAAATGGTTCATGAGATGAACCGGGTCCCATTAGTATATTAGATGTGATATATGTGTATGGATGAGATCTACACACAGGAGACATTTGTCACAAATCTTATACTTAAACATCTTCACAACCGGTGATGAGACTGGGCATCTCATCTGATAAGGTTGTAGTGCTTTGATCACTATAAGATAGTGTGATTTGTCTCAATCATCAGAATGTAAGATTCTGGATCACGGTGCTGGTACATTGGATGTATTGAAGGACCATGAGAAGCACCTTATGGAATACTGTCTCGAGTTTAAGGTTTGCTCTCATAATTCCCTAACAATAAGCTCTCAATCCTGAGACATTGATGAACTCAGGTTTCTATCTATTCATCTACATTGAGTCACCAATGAGTGAGGCCAACTGTAGGTCAACACCTCAGTGTCTTGGGTATGTGGTAGTAGGACTGTGGGAACATCCAATAGTCAAGATGGAATCTATCTATATTATCCCCTTGTGCCAATTAATGGATTTATCATTAGTAAGTGCGCACCCATCTCGATTAAGAGTTAATTGGATGGTACTGATGATCACTGTGATTAATTGGAGCTCAAGGATAATAAGATGTGGATTTAAATTAGCGGGACATTATTAGTCCAGTTAATCCATGGATATTGATAGAGGGGCTTAATAGTGGTAATCGGGAAGTTTAGGGTCTTCATTGTAATTTATTCCTAAGAGTAGAGTGCAATTGTATTTATATAGTGGTGTTATTTGCAATTAACTGTGGGCCCGGATTGCACATGAGATGTGGGGTCACGTGTCCCAGTTGGAGCCAGCTTTCTATGGAATCCCTAGTGGTCCCCACGCTAGCCCAAGTTATTGGAAAGATACTAATCCTACTAGAACTCTAAGATGAAGGAATTAGGAAGTTACTATTTCTATTTTAAGTGGGATTTCTAACAGTGGTAATAGTAAGGTTACTATTTTGTGTAGAAGTAAGACTTCTATTTCAATTAGTACAAGAGAAGGAGGTTGCTTAATGCTATAAAAGGAGTAACAAAGGGCTGGGATAGACAACTTCTTGGAAAAACGTCCAGCCCCCTTTTGTGCAATAGTTGCACATACTCCTCTTCTCCTTCTAGTTCTCTTCTAGTTTCGTTTAGAGCTTCTAGTTGTTTTCTGTAGGAGATCCCACCCATCTCCTATAGAGAAGAGATCTGGTACGAGTCATAGCGTGGAAGGCTAAGAGGGCTTGGAGATCCAAAGTCGTTTTCTTCTCCATCAAAGCACAACCGGACAGCAAAGGTATAATCTGCTTCTCTATCTTTTGTAGATTATATATTTGCATGGTGTTGCTTGTATTAATGCTGTACATGGTATATGAGTATGAGGGATTGCATCCTGGATATGGTTAATGGCCTTATGGGCGTTTGATCCCTGATTCAAGTCGGTCAAAAGTTTTGAAATCGCATCCACGAGGCCCACCTATTTCCAACAAGTATTCGGACAGAGAGTCACATGAAACACAGTGTAGAGTCAACAATTTCGTAGAGCCTAATAGATTGTGCTTTCGTAAAAAAGTTTTGTACGACGCGCACGAAGGTCAGGCTGTAGCCGTTTCGGACGCAGGACCCTCAGAAGTGTTTACCAAACCCAAGATTCGCCCGAAACCAGTTGTCAACCGAAAAGAAGCTCCAAATAACCTAAAACGCGCATCTAAATCTAGAATCCCTTCAAATGGATTTCGAGTGTAAGACTAGAGTACGACACCCGAAACCCCCGTTAGAGAAAAACGTGACCCAGGATTTTTCTAGCGGGAGTATTCGGACAGAGAGTCGCATGCAACACAGAGTAGAGTCAACAATTTCGTAGAGCCTAATAGATTGTGCTCTCGTACAGAAGTTCCGTACGACGAGCACGAAGTTCGGACAAGACCGTTTCAGAAGCAGGACTCCCTGAAGTGTTCACCAAACCCAAGACTCTCCATAAACCCGTTTTCAACCGAAAAGGAGTTCCAAATAACCTCGAACACGCATCTCAACCGAGAATCCCTTCAAATGGATTTCGAGACGTAAGTATAGCGTACGACACTCGAAACCCCCGTTACACAAAAACCCGATCCCGGATTTTTCTAGAGGGAGTATTCGGACAGAGTGTCACATGAAACACAGTGTAGAGTCAACAATTTCGTAGAGCCGAATAGATTTTGCTCTCGTAAAAAAGTTTCATACGATGCGCACGAAATTCAGGCTGTAGCCGTTTCGGACGCAGGACTCTCAGAAGTGTTTACCAAACCCAAGATTCGCCCGAAACCCGTTGTCAACCGAAAAGAAGCTCCAAATAACCTAAAACGCGAATCTAAACCAAGAATCCCTTTAAATGGATTTCGAGGCGTAAGACTAGAGTACGACACCTGAAACCCCCGTTTAGAAAAAACGTGACCCGGGATTTTTCTAGCGGGAGTATTCGGACAGAGAGTCGCATGAAACACAGAGTAGAGTCAACAATTTCGTAGAGCCTAATAGATTGTGCTCTCCTACAGAAGTTCCGTACGACGCGCACGAAGTTCGTGCTGGAGCCGTTTCGGAAGCAGGACTCCCTGAAGCGTTTACCAAACCGAAGATTCGCCCGAAACCCGTTTTCAACCGAAAAAGAGCTCGAAATAACCTCAAACACGCATCTCAACCGAGAATCCCTTCAAATGGATTTCGAGACGTAGGACTAGAGTACGACACCCGAAACCCCCGTTAGACAAAAATGGGATCCCGGAATTTCCTAGAGGGAGTATTCGGACAGAGAGTCGCCTGAAACGCATAGTAGAGTCAACAATTTCGTTAGAGCCTAATAGATTGTGCCCTCGTACAGAAGTTTCGTATGACGCGCACGAAGTTCGGGCTGGACCGTTTCGGAAGAAGGACTCCCTGAAGTGTTTACCAAACCCAAGATTCGCCCGAAACCCGTTATCAATCGAAAAAGAGCTCGAAATAACCTCAAACACGCATCTCAAACGACATCCCTTCAAATAGATTTCGAGGCGTAAGTATAGAGTACGACACTCGAAACCCCCGTTAGACAAAAACCCGATCTCGAATTTTTCTAGAGGGAGTATTCGGACAGAGAGTCGCATTAAACACAGTGTAGAGTCAACAATTTCGTAGAGCCGAATAGATTGTGCTCTCGTAAAAAAGTTTCGTACGACGCGCACGAAGTTCAGGCTGTAGCCGTTTCGGACGCAGGACTCTCAAAAGTGTTTACCAAACCCAAGATTCGCCTGAAACCAGTTGTCAACCGAAAAGAAGCTACAAATAACCTAAAACACGCATCTAAACCTAGAATCCCTTCAAATGGATTTCGAGGCGTTAGACTAGAGTACGACACCCGAAACCCCCGTTAGAGAAAAACGCGACCCAGGATTTTTCTAGCGGGAGTATTCGGACAGAGAGTCGCATGAAACACAGAGTAGAGTCAACAATTTCGTAGAGCCTAATAGATTGTGCTCTCGTACAGAAGTTCCGTACGACGCGCACGAAGTTCGGGCTGGAGCCGTTTCGGAAGCAGGACTCCCTGAAGTGTTTACCAAACCCAAGATTCGCCAGAAACACATTTTCAACCGAAAAAGAGCTTGAAATAACCTCGAACACGCATCTCAAACGAGATCCCTTCAAATGGATTTCGAGACGTAAGTATAGAGTACGACACTCGAAACCCCCGTTAGACAAAAACCAGATCCCGGATTTTTCTGGAGGGAGTATTCGGATCGAGAGTCGCATTAAACACAGAGTAGAGTCAACAATTTCGTAGAGCCTAATAGATTGTGCTCTCGTATAAAAGTTCTGTACGACGCGCACGAAGTTCGGGCTGGAGCCGTTTCCGAAGCAGGACTCCCTGAAGTGTTTACCAAACCAGAAAATCGCCCGAAACCCGTTTTCAACCGAAAAAGAGCTCGAAATAACCTCAAACATGCATCTCAACCGAGAATCCCTTCAAATGGATTTTGAGGCGTACGACTAGAGTACGACACCCGAAACCCCCCTTAGACAAAATCGGGATCCCGGATTTTTCTAGAGGGAGTATTCGGACAGAGAGTCGCATGAAACGCAGAGTAGAGTCAACAATTTCGTAGAGCCTAATAGATTGTGCCTTCATACAGAAGTTCCGTACGACGCGCACGAAGTTCGGGCTGGAGCCGTTTCAGAAGCTGGACTCCTTGAAGTGTTTTCCAAACCCAAGATTCGCCCGAAACCCATTTTCAACCAAAAAGGAGTTCAAAATAACCTCGAACACGCATCTCAACCGAGAATCCCTTCAAATGGATTTCGAGACGTAAGTATAGCGTACGACACTCGAAACCGCCGTTAGACAAAAACCCGATCCCAGATTTTTCTAGAGGGAGTATTCGGATAGAGAGTCACATGAAACACAGTGTAGAGTCAACAATTTCGTAGAGCCGAATATATTGCGCTCTCGTAAAAAAGTTTCGTACGACGCGCACGAAGTTCAGGCTGTAGCCGTTTCGGACGCAGGACTCTCAGAAGTGTTTACCAAATCCAAGATTCGCCCGAAAGCAGTTGTCAACCGAAAAGAAGCTCCAAATAACTTAAAACGCGCATCTCAACCTAGAATCCCTTCAAATGGATTTCGAGGCGTAAGACTAGAGTACAACACCCGAAACCCCCGTTAGAGAAAAACGCGACCCAGGATTTTTCTAGCGGGAGTATTCGGACAGAGAGTCGCATGAAACACAGAGTAGAGTCAACAATTTCGTAGAGCCTGAATAGATTGTGCTCTCGTACAGAAGTTCCGTACGACGCGCACGAAGTTCGGACTGGAGCCGTTTTGGAAGCAGGACTCCCTGAAGTGTTTACCAGACCGAAGACTCGCCCGAAACCCGTTTTCAACCGAAAAGGAGCTCGAAGTAACCTCAAACACGCATCTCAACCGAGAATCCCTTCAAATGGATTTCGAGACGTAAGTATAGCGTACGACACTCGAAACCCCCGTTAGAGAAAAACGGGATCCCGGATTTTTCTAGAGGGAGTATTCGGACAGAGAGTCGCATGAAACACAGAGTGGAGTCAACAATTTCGTAGAGCCTAATAGATTGTGCTCTCGTACAGAAGTTTCCGTACGATGCGCACGAAGTTCAGGCTGGAGCCGTTTCGGAAGCTGGACTCCCTGAAGTGTTTACCAAACCCAAGATTCGCCCGAAACCCGTTTTCAACCGAAATGGAGCTCGAAATTGTTATGATTTTTGTATGTTGCTAATTTGATGGATGCACTACAACTGTCCGTCAACTGATCACACACCCATACTTCATAGTTTGGACCTTGAAATTTGGATCTTAGACTTGAATATGCTTTTGATTTTCAAAGACTTCATCCTGCATGTTTTAGAACTTAAAATGCACTTTCGAAAGCCTAGTTCTTCATGCATGGTTTTGAAAAATCAAGTTAGGCATCAAGGTTCATGTTTTGCATACATCTCTCATTTTTTAGAATCATTTTAGTATGCATAAAACATATTGGCCTGGAGTTCCTGTTTTCATAAATCATTTTCTCAAAAATCTGAAGGAGCTCCTCTCAGGCCTGTGTACCCGGTAGACCGAGTCCTGCACCCGGTCGACCGAGCAACTAGCCGTTGGCCAATATGACCGTTGGACTCGGTCGACCGGATGGTCATGGGGTCGACCGACCCAACTAGCCGTTGGACTGTTTCTTGTTTAAAAGTCCATTCTCATTCCCTTCTTTCAAGAGGCTTGTTGAGTAAAACCTTTGAACCATATTGAAGCCTCAAGAAGAGGAATAAGCTAGGAAAGCTAAAGGCCTATTGGAAATCAAAATGTTTGAGATTTAAAAGGTATATCTTTCAAGTTAATTTTGATTTTCATGTTGGGATTTGTGTATGCCCTAAAGCCCACTGTCTGCACTCACATCTCTGTTACTGGATATTTACTGGTTATTTATTACATTTATTCTTTTCTCTTACTGCATGTATATATGTATGTTTGTGTAAGGTCCATTATTTCTAGTAAATGACTTCGGTGTGTAGTGTCTACACACAAACAGGTCTGAGTCATGGACACTTGAAACAATAAACTGGTTCATAACTGAGAGATGGAGTTGGGCACTTCATCTTGGTATAAGTTATAGTGAGATACTCTCATGTATTCAGGGTGACTTACCTTAGTCACGGGAGGCTTTTCCGGATTTATCTCATTAGTGCATGTGTCATGCATTGAACAGCACCATAGTAGGTGTGATCTCTAAAATAGTACTATCACTGAGAGAGATCAAGTCACCTTATGCTACTGAGTGACCAGTACTCTTAATCTTGAGCATATGCGGATGAACTAACGAAGTCGAGTTCTTGTGCTTTAATTCACTATGGGTGAGATCCTCCTCATGGGTCGACAGCTCTGTGTTTTGGGTACTCGAGCTTGATTAGTTGGGACGTGCAGATGCAATAAAGAATCTATGCATCTTGTGATGGAGTGATCGTCCCCTTAGAATTATCCAATTAATCATCAAAATCTAAGATCTTAGTATATGGATGCTCCATATGGATATTGAACTTGTGCGTCGCTCCATGGACCAAGAGAATGATATTCGGATGATGATTAAGTCAAGGATATGAAGTTCTAAGGTTGAGATATAATCAAGAAGGTTGATAGTACATCGGATAACCTGACTTGATTATGGATGTTACATAGAGGGGCATTTCGGTCATTTCACTTAGTAAGTCGAAGACGAATGTCATTTCCTGACGGGCTTAATTCATATTTAATATTTGTCCTTGGAGTGCAACCATAACTCTTTAGTAGAATGAGTTAGGGTTAAAATGATCTTAATGTTGCTATGGGGTTAGTATAGACATTTTGGTCATTTTGGGAGCCAAGGGCAAATATGTCTTTTGGTCCCTTCTCTAGCCACTTTCCTATATTGGCATGGTTTCCTAATTTGTTTAGATGATATGTGGTTGAATTATTTTTGTGGAAAAATATTTTTTGAGTTTAAATTCAAATAGGCTTTTGAAGGCATACATGAATTTAACTCTAGCTAAATTATTGACTTATGGGCCATGGTGTGTTTTCCTATCTTGTGGGCCAGCCATAAAAGGGGTCCCTTGTGTAAGGTTTCCAATCTTTAGTAAGTATCTTTACTTGGAAAGTTGGACTCCTCATTGGGTAAGGATTTCTATAGTAAAAGTTTCCTAATTGTTTTAGAAACTAATATTAGAAGGTGTTGCACACCTAAGGTAGCTGGTTGCTAATTTTATGGAATGGTCCTCTTAGTTTCCTATTTCTTATTGGAAAGAACTTAGAGCGAAAGATGCCATCCATATATATCTCCCTATTGGACGTCCAAGAGGGTGAGAGAAAAATCTTTGAGGTTCAAAGAAACCCTAGGCGTGCAACAAGAGGGATTATAACCCATTGGCTGTCCACACTCTAGTAAGACGCCCATTGCAGGCTTCTTCTTTCATCCTTGAAGAGAGGAAATCAGGTCTGGGTTTTTCCACATATTATAGTTCAAAATACCTCTCAAGGAATCCATAGTTTGATCCCACAATCATAGCCAATCAGATTGGGTTGTGGAATAAAGGAGAAGATCAAAAGGAAGGTTACTGCAGAAAATTCCAGCAACTTGTCTTGCTGATTGCAGGCTTGTAATCAGTCCTTTGGAACCTTGATTTCAGAGATTTGAAGTCTTCATATTAGCAAGGTATTAGTCCTCTCTCATCTCCTTTTATTATACACTTGTTGATCATGATTTCATGGCGTTATTATGCAAAGATCTATGGCTGATTTGCGTTGCCCAGATCAGAATTTTAAAATCTGTTTTGCTGATTCAAAATCAGCCATGGACGTCCCTTTCATGGGAGTTCAGATCTGTATTGCATAGACTTTCATTTCACTCCATTTAAAATCATACATGTTTAATTCTTAGTAATCTCATATTTGCATGATTTCTAGCTTTATTTGAGATGTTTTGCAAACACAATATCACTTTGGAATATTAGATTGTTTTGCAAACATTCTTGTCTTAATCACATGTGTTTTTAATCTTTAAACTTCATACAACTTGTGTAGTCTTTCCAAGTTGTTTGAATTCTTCATGTGTTTAGCTTACAACTTTAATCATCTTTTTCTGTGCTTAGATTTTCAAATGCATCAAGCATTCATTTGAGAGCTTCCTTTTAGAAAATGATTAAAGTAAACATTCATACACTTTGAGCACACACCTTTGCTAATTGTTTGTGTATGTTTGTATCTTGATTTAAACTTTCATATCAGCCTATTTAAGAGGCAAATGTATTGAGCTTAAATTGTATCTCCTTGAATGTTTGTGTAGACACTTCTTTGAGAGAAATTTTTCTATTGTATAGGTTATTGCTTAGCCTTTGAAAAGCATCTTGTAAAGATTATTGCTTAGCCTAGAAAAGCACATTGATAGGTTGTTGTTTGGCCTAGAAAAACATCGTTGTAAAGGTTATTGCTTAGCCTTTTGAAAAGCATAAATAGTGGAAATCCAGTGGGGTGTTAGATTACAAGCCGGTAGTAGATGTAGGCATTGAGGCCGAACCACTATAAATCTTTGTGTGTTGATGTATGCTTGTGGTGATTACTTTCATTAGCTTCCGCATCTTGTTTGATAAATCATCACTTGTGACTAATTGTTTTTAAAGAAATTAAAATTTGGCATATTTGGTCACTAATTAGAAGCTCACCCTATTCACCCCCCCTCTAGGGTTAGGATCCCGGACTTTCAATTGGTATCAGAGCCTCGTGCTCTATTTTTGGATCAAGTGTTTTGGAACTCTTGATTATGTGTAAAAACCTTGAGTCAAAACCCTAGTGTTGTGTTTTCATGAAAATCATTAGAATGGATTCCACTATGTTAGGTTGTATAGATTCTTGTGTAGATTCTTCTAAACCCCTCCTTCTTCCATCTATTGGAGATTCAAACCTTCAAATTAATGAATCTCAAATTGACTTAAAAAAGGAAGAAAATGATGAAAATGAAAATGACCTTCAACAAGCTTATGATGAATTATATGCATTGTCTTTAAAGCTTGATAAGAATAATAAAAGACTTATAGAAGAATCTAAAAAGCTAAACAAAGAATTGTTTTCTTCAAAAGATGAACTTAGAGAGAAAGAAGAAATAATACATTGTTTAGACTCTAAGTTTATGATCTCTTTACATAATCTATCTAATATTAAAGATGAACTAAATGAAATTAAGATAAGTTGTAATGAGATTAATAAAGAAAACTTAAATCTAAGAGATCAATTAAAAAGGCAAGATGAAGACATTATCAATTTAGAATCCAAGTTGACAATTTCCAAGAAAACTTGTCTAATGCTCAAAGTAATTTAAAAGCCTTAGAACTTGGAGCTAATGTTGTTAATGAACTTAAAATGGAATTACATATTGCCTATGAAGAATTAAACAACCGTAAGGGATTTGAAAATGAACTCATAAAGGTTAAAAATGAAAATTCAACCCTTAAAAACCAAGTCACTCAACTTGGAAACCACAAACAAAAGTATGAGTGCAAATTTACCCAAGGTGAAGAGAAATTTGAAAAATTATTTAGATTGGGTAAATCTCAAAGAGATAGGACGGGTCTTGGTTACAATAGGAATATTTCACATGACCCTAAATTCACTAACACTTTTGTGAAAGGTGAGTCCTCATTCTCTAGTACTCATTCTCCTTTGCCCAAAACAAAGTGTCATTATTGTGGTAGTGAAGGGCATTTCAAATTTGAGTGCAAATTGAGAAAAAGTCATATGTCTAAACCCATTTTTAAACCTAAGAAAGCAAAAACTAAATCTATGAAGGATAAGACATTGAAATCAAAGGAAGACTGTAGAAAGTTCAAACAAGTAAATTCATTACATCAAGAGTCTCCTAAAATAGATTTTAAAAAGACTAAACAAAACAAAAATAGTCAAAATAAATCTATCAAAAAGAAACTTCCTACCTTACCTCCTCTATCTTTGGAAATGAAAGAACTCTTGAAAAAGGTTGAAAAATTAAAATTAAAGTTCAAAAGACAAAAAGAGGGAGGAAAAGCTAAAAGAAATGAGAAGAGTAAAAAGAAAATGAAACCCCAACTTCCAAAGACGAATCATCAATCTAAATTTAAAAAGGTCAAACCTCAAAGATATGATGACAAGTCTAAAAGAATTAAATCTCCATATCCTCTAGTTGGTAGGATTTCAAACATAGACTTAAAAGTTCAAGACCTTAGATGGATACCTAAGGTTAGACCTTTAGACAAATACTAAGGTCTTATAATTAGACAGGACCATCCTTTTCTCATAGTCATATGTGTTGTTGGTCTTGAGTCTAGTTCTTTGTACCTCTCTTAGTATCTTTTATAGGTTTCAGTTTCAGTTGTTTAAGATTTAATTATTGATAATGCATTTTGAATTTAAAAGGTATTTTATGATTAAATGCATGTTTTTGATCAATTTGATTTGAAAAAGTTTTCTTAAAGTTACACCTTCTTAGTCAATTGATTTGTTTTTCAAATTTGTTTAAATTTGATTGAATTCATAGTCAACCCATATTTGTCAAATTAAATGTTTTTGAAAAATAATTTTTTCTTGGTCTTACAAGTCTTCTGTATTTCAAATGGAATTTTTTTAGAATTGATTTTATAAAATCTCTTTTCTATATCTTTTTAAGCTTGTAGGATAGTTGGGTTAGGGGGAGATTGTGTGTAAATTGTCCCTGAAAATTTCTGGACATTTTACTCTGAACCTGCTCAGTATGTCAGGCTTTCCCTGTTGGCCCGGTCGACAGCATGGCTTGGCCGGTCGACCGGACACGCGCACCCAGCAACTTAAAAAGTTGCGCTGGGCTGTTTCTGTTCCATTCAGAAACTCCTCCATTCAGCAGGTCGACCCGCCCCTGGACTGGTTTTCCTTCTTCCAATCTGCTCCTGCTCCTCTTCTAAATTTAGACCTCTGAACCTCATCATCTTCCTCTTAGCTTAGGCCTTTCTTTCTTTGTCTCTGTCATCGTTTTAAGGTCTGCTGGACCTCATCTTCTTCCTCCCAGACGATCGTTCCTGCTGGATCTTGGATCTCTCTCTCTTTCTCTCAGCTGAAGACACATTGGTCCAGGTTGTGTGTGATCCTTCCAGCTGATTCAAGAACCCATCCAGTCTGGACGTCCAAGCTCTGAGTTGCACCTGATTAGCTGTTTGTGCACTATTTTTTAAGTTTCAGAACCCATCTTTGTTTTCATTTTCTGAAGCTTATGGCTGATCATTTGTTTGTAGTTATGTCTTCTATCTCCTTTGAGGAGTATTTGTAGCCATTTGTGCACATCTTTGGGCAGTTGTATTTTGTAGATCTTGTAGCTTCAATTTCTGCACTCCAACTATTTGTCAAATTGCCTAAACCACTGTTTTTAAATATTTTCGGCAACTGTCTTTGCTATCAG
>QPKB01000010.1:11275939-11368219 GCA_003546025.1 Camphora micrantha
GGAAATCTCACTTCTTCTTTGTTGGTGGAGAGTGGGCTTCTGAGACAGAGCGAGCCTTGGTGCCCACACGATGGAGTGACGCCAAGAGACTGGGTAAGTCATTAATTTGTTGTTCTTTCTTTTTATCACTAAAAAATAATTTTTTATATGCTTACCCTTTGCTCTTTTTGCAGAGGCGCCAGTACTTTCGATGAGTCAGCAGCAGCAGCTACAGGCTGTGAGGGCTTGTCCTGATAGTGACAAAGATTTGGGGGTTCTCTTACCCAAAGAGGGCAGTGGAGCTGGTGGCTCCTCTTCACAGTCTCCTTTGAAGAGAAAAGGTACTTTGACTTTTGCTTTCTCTCATTTTCTTTTTTTTTTTTTTTTTTTTTTTATGTCTAAATAACAGTTTTCTTCTGCAGCAGCAGATAGAAGGGCTATCGGGGCTCGTCTTTCTAGCAGGAGTACCCCTCCTTCAGGCTCTTCTGGTAGGAGTACCCCTCCCTCCAAGGCAGCGAGGGTAGAGAGTACTGGAGGGGGGAGCTCTCCATCGGTGACATTCAGGGCGAGTTCTCTCGCATCCACCCCTTCAGCGGAGGTACAGTCATCCCATCGGGTGGCCTCTCCTGTAGCATCTCCTCCGCCAGCAAGCTCTTCTGCCACAGTTGCTGCTTCGGAGCCTCTTTCTTTGGCAGTACCTTCTCCCGCTCAGTCGTGTCCCCCACGCTCGGGAGCTTCGGCAAGGATACCGATTAGGGCTGGCCCTATGCTGGGCAATCCTCAGGTGATTCGAGAGAAACTTGGGCGGTTTGTGTTTCCTCCTGAGGTCACACAGATCAACTCTTTGGGTACCCAGAAAGTCATCGATACATTCTTGGAGGCTTTGGCTCAGGTAAATGTTTACCATCTCCATACTTTCATTATATATATATATATATATTTTTTATGTCTTCTCATTTTGTGTCTCTTACTGCTCTAGGCTTCTACATCATCCATTTGTTTGATGTCGAGGGCCCACCACAATATTCAATTGAGGGAGGAGAATGACAGCATGCAACAGGAGCTTTCTGCTGCCCGAAAGAAGATAGCGGCTCTTGAAGCCGCTAGAGGAGTCTCTGAGACTGACCTCGTGGCGGCCCGTGAGAGGGTCATTGGGCTTGAGACTGACCTCGTGACATCCCGCGAGAGGGCGACTGAGGCAGAGGCTGAGCTTTTGTCGACCCGTGAGAGGGCGACCCGGGCAGAGGTTGAGCTTTTGGCGGCCCGTGAGAGGGCGACCCGGGCAGAGGCTGAGATGGAGAAGGCCCGCGAGAGGGCTTCGCTGAGTGAGGCTGAGCTTGAGAAGGCCCGTGAGAGGGCTTCGCTTAGTGAGGCTGAGCTTGGACAGACCCGCGAGAGGGCGTCGCTCAGGGAGAGTGTTTTGGCGGTAGAGATAAAGGCAGTGCATGACAGAGCTTCTCGGGCTGAGAAGGAGCTATCGGATGGCCTTGCTGATGCCTTCATTGATGGCTACGAGGAGCTCAGAGGGAAGATTTCTGCTGCTTTCCCTGACCTCGACCTTTCAGGCTTTGTGCCAACCGAGGCGCCTGATGGGGATGATGGAGGTTCTGATGATGCAGTGGACGGTGATGAGGATGAGGATGAGGATGAGGAGGACGAGGAAGGAAGTAGTGAGGATGGGGAGGACGAGGAGGGAAGTAGTGAGAGTGAGTAGGATAGAGGAGACTTCTGTATGCTTCATTACATAGAGTCTTCTCCTTTTTTTTTTTTTTTTTTTTTAAGAAGGTAATGTTTTGGCCTAACTTTTGGAATAAATAAAATGAAGTCTTTATTTATTGGATGCTCATTATCACATAACATTTTGCAAAAATGCTCAATATTTAGAAATTCCTTTATCACTGCTTATTTCCCCTTCTCGTATTACTGGTAGTACCTCTTCAGGTGTTCTGCATTCCACGGATGAGGTAGGGCCTTCCCCTCAGAATTCTGGAGTTTGTAAGTACCTGGTCTTACCACCTCTGTAATGAGGTACGGACCTTCCCAATTCGGTCCTAGTTTGCCCTCGCGAGAATCCTTCGTGGCGAGGATTACCTTCTTAAGGACCAAATCTCCTGGTAGGAAGGAACGGGGCTTCACTTTTGAATTATAGTATCTTGCCATCCTTCGCTTGTATTCTGCATTGCGGACGTTGGCGAGCTCCCTTGTTTCTTCCATCAGATCGAGATTGATGCGAAGCCCTTCTTCATTGGTGCTGGGGTCGTGGTGCTGGACTCTGAGAGATTGGATCCCTATTTCAACAGGGATGACCGCCTCGGTCCCAAAAGAGAGGGAGAAAGGAGTTTCCCCGGTAGGAGCTCTTGGTGTAGTCCAATAGGCCCACAATACTCCCGGAAGCTCGTCGACCCAAAGACCCTTCGCTCTTTCGAGCCTTGTCTTTATGTTACGAAGGACTGTCCTCACCATGACTTCTGCTTGCCCGTTTGCCTGTGGATGCGCCGGGCTAGAGTGAGGCTGCTTTATCTGAAGGTCTGAACAGAAGGAATTGAAAAGCTTATTGTCGAACTGCTTTCCATTGTCACTGACAATGGAGTGAGGGATCCCAAAGCGGCAGACAATGTTCTTCTAGACAAAGTCTTTTACTTTGGAGTCTGTGATCCTCGCCAAGGGTTCCGCCTCCGCCCACTTTGTAAAATAGTCGATGGCGACCACTACGAACTTGCATTGTCCTTTACCCAGGGGAAGGGGACCCAGGATGTCAATTCCCCATTTGGAGAAAGGCCATGGGCTCATGATAGTGGTGAGTTCCTCTGGGGGCTGCCTCGGTACAGTGGCGAAGCGCTGGCACTTGTCACATTTTTTAGTAAACTCCTTGGCGTCTGCTAACATGCTGGGCCAAAAGAAACCCTGCCTAAGCGTTTTGTGAGCAAGGGAGCGTCCGCCTGAGTGGTTTCCACAAATTCCTTCATGGATTTCCCTCAGGGCGTAATCAGCTTCTTCAGGAGAGAGGCACCTCAGCAATGGTAAAGAGTAGCCTTTCTTGTACAGGATGTCCTGCAGGAGAGTGAACTTGGAAGCTCTCATCCTTAGCCTTTTGGCCTCAAAGGGATCCTCTGGCAGTGTACCATCTTGAAGATATGCCCTTATCGGGGTCATCCAGTCTGTTTCAGCTGTGACACAGTTGATGTTTGCAGTGTTCTCATTCAACTGGCTTGGTTCGAACTGGTGTCCAAGGAATGCTGGTTCGCCTGATGGGGCCTCTAGGGATGAGGCGAGCCTGGCAAGTGCGTCCGCAGCAATGTTATTCTCCGAGGAATATGACAAATTTGGAAGTGCTGGAACCTCGGATCAATTTCTTCACTATGTTGAGATAACCCTGCATTCTTGTTTCCTTTGCCTCGAATTCGCCCTTTACTTGATTAACAATCAACTGAGAGTTGCTGTGGGCGATGAGGCATTGGGCGTTCATTTCGAGCGCCAAATTTAGGCCAGAGAGGAGAGCCTCATATTCTGTTTCATTGTTTAGAGGCAGTGAAGTGGAACTTTACCGCATATCTGAGGGTGTGCCATCAGGGCTGATCAAGACGAGGCCCGCTCCACCTCCATCACGGGTCGCAGAGCCATCAACATAGAGTTTCCATAGTGGCAGCATTGGAATCTCAGTGCCTGGAAGGAGCTGGGAGCCTGGGAGAGGTTCTTCTGCGTTCGAGGAAGAGGATTGGGCGCCCAAACAGAGCGGCCTGGGCGCCCATGGAAGGAGGCGATTGGGCGCCCAACAGAGCGGCCTGGGCGCCCGTGGAAGAGTCCTGGGCGCCCAGACTACCCTGGGCGCCCAACAGAGTGGCTTGGGCGCCCAGACTGCCCTGGGCGCCCATGAGACTGCTCTGGGCGCCCAGACTGCCCTGGGCGCCTATGGGACTGCTCTGGGCGCCCAGACTGCCCTGGGCGCCCGTAGGAGGGACTTGGTTCTGGGTGCCCAGTGGAGCTTCGGCACTTGGAGGAGAGGCCTGGGCGCCTATCTGGATGTCTTCGGCGGAAGGATTTGGCTCTCCTTCAGCATGTGTAAATTCAGCCACAAAATCGGCCAAAGCTTGTGCTTTAATGGCGGCCCTTGGCTGGTACTGGACATCGAATTCACCTAGTTCAACTGCCCATTTGACAAGTCTCCCGGATACATCTGGCTTTCCGAGTACTCTCTTCAGAGGCTGATCAGTAACTACAACAATTGTATGGCTTTGAAAATAATGTCGCAGCCGTCTTGCTGCTGATATGAGGGCGAGCGCCAGTTTTTCCAAATCTGAATATCTGGACTCTGCCCCTCGGTATGCTCTGCTTACATAATAGATGGGCTTTTGCACTCCATCATGATTTCTTATAAGTACAGAACTGACTGCTGAGGGAGAAGCAGAAAGATATAAATACAACACTTCCCCAGGTACAGCATGTGAAAGAAGAGGGGGAGCGGCTAAGTATGCTTTAAGCTTCTGGAATGCCTCCTCAGCTTTGGGTCCCCACTCGAAAGTTTTCTTGAGAATTTTGAAAAAGGGGATGCACTTGTCTGCAGACTTAGAAACAAATCTGCTAAGTGCTGCGACCCTTCCGTTGAGACGCTGCAACTCTTTGGTAGAAGTGGGCGACCTCATGTCCAGTATTGCCTTGATTTTATCGGGGTTTGATTTTATCGGGGTTTGCCTCTATTCCCCTCTGGTCGACCATGAAGCTCAAGAATTTCCCGGACCCCACACCGAAGGCACACTTCTCAGGATTCAACTTCATGCGGTAGAGCCTGAGAACACTAAAAGTTTCTTGGAGATGGTCGATGTGATCTTCAGCAGCGAGGCTCTTCACCAGCATGTCGTCCACATAAACCTCCATGGTCCGCCCTATCTGTAGGTGAAACATTTTGTTCACTAGGCGTTGGTAGGTGGCGCCAGTTTTTCAACCCGAAAGGCATGACCCTATAGCAATAGGTTCCCCTCGGAGTGATGAACGACGTCTTCTCCTGATCCGGAGGGTGCATGCTGATCTGGTTGTATCCAGAATAAGCATCCAGGAAGGAGAGGAGTTCATGTCCTGCCGTGGCGTCGATGAGGAGATCAATCCTGGGCAACGGGAAGCAATCTTTTGGGCATGCCTTGTTAAGATCAGT
This sequence comes from Camphora micrantha, assembly GCA_003546025.1. Classification (NCBI taxonomy): domain Eukaryota; kingdom Viridiplantae; phylum Streptophyta; class Magnoliopsida; order Laurales; family Lauraceae; genus Camphora; species Camphora micrantha. The sequence goes on from QPKB01000010.1 coordinate 11,281,065, forward strand.
GAAGTCGACGCATAGGCGCCACTTCCCATTCGCCTTTGTCACCATCACGACGTTCGAGAGCCATTCAGGGTATGCTACCTCCCTGACAGCTCCATTTTCTATCAGTTTCCCGACCTCCTTGTCCATTGCTTGGGCCCTTTCAGTGGAGGCGCCCCTTAGCTTCTGTCGGATAGGCTTGTGGCGAGGGTCGACATTGAGGCGGTGAGTGGCGACTTCGGGATCAATCCCTTCGAGATCCGCATGTGACCATGCGAAGATGTCTGCATTATTCTTCAGAAAGTTGGTCAAGCGGCGGACCAGATCTTCAGGAAGAGATGAGCCGATGTAGACTCTTCTATCAGGGAGGTCTTCATTTAGGACCACAGGAGTGAGTGCTTCAACTGGTTCTCCCCTTTCTGTAGTGGTCTCGTCTCTCGGGTCCAAGACTTCAACCTGCAACGCCTCCTGCGTTTTCTTGGTCTTCATTGAGGAGACGTAGCATTCTCTTGCTGCTACCTGGTCCCCTCTTACTTCCCCGATTCCATTCGGGGTCGGGAACCGGAGGATGAGATGGTAAGTGGAGAGGACGGCTCTTAATGCATTAAGAGTGGGCCGTCCCATTATGATGTTATATGCCGAGGGGCAATCAATCACCAGAAAGTTGACCATGGTAGTGGAACTTCGAGGTGCTGCTCCGGCGGTGATTGGAACTGTGATTGCCCCTAAAGGATACACTTTTTCTCCCGAAAAGCCGATTAGGGGGGATTTGACAGGTTGCAACCTTTCCCGCCCCAATTTCAGCTTATCATAAGCTTCTGCAAATAGGATATCTACAGAGCTACCACTGTCTACCAAGATTCTGTGTACCTGAAAATTGGCGACGGTCATTGTGAGCACCAGAGGATCATCATGGGGGTGCTGGATTCCTTCTAAGTCCTTATCTGAGAAGGAGATGACTTCGTTAGCGCCCAGCCTAGGCGCCTTGGACAGGCGTGCCTCATCGGGATGCCTGGCTTTTCTGATGTGGGCCTTCATGGTTGAGAGCGATTCTGCCATTCCTCCCGAAATGGTCCGGATCTCCCCAATTGGTTGCTGGTCCTCCAGATTGCGAGGTGGGGGTGGTTGCAGTGCTTGCCCCCTACCGACAACATACTGGCGCAGGTGGCCACGCTGAATGAGATCTTCGATCTGCTTCTTGAGTTCAAAGCAGTCGTCGGTGTCATGGCCATGGTCGTGATGAAAGCGACAGTATTTGTTTGGATTTCTGCGGTTTGGGGGAGACTTCATCTTTTCTGGCCATTTTACAGCGGGGTCATCTTGTATTTGGAATAAGATGTATCCCACTGAGGCATTGAGAGGGGTGAAGGCTTGTCTGTCTCTCTGAGGAGCCAGACTAAGCCTCTCTCTGACAGGTACCCTCTCTGTTCTGCTTCGCTTATTGCTGTTCTCCTTTCTGTCGTCTCTTTCTCGCTCCTTCCCCTTGCCCTCCGGTCTGGAGGACTCTCCTCGCCTTGCCCTGGTGATGTCTTCAGCATTCATGTACTTCTGGGCTTTCGCCAGCAGCTCCGGAAAGCTCTTTGGCGGGCGTTTCATCACCGAAAACAGGAAGCTCGACGAGCGAAGGCCTCCCAGGAAAGCTGTCATGGAGACCTTGTCATCGGGCTCTTCAACTTGGAGTACCTCCTCGTTAAAACGAGTGAGGTAACTCCTGAGGCTTTCATTTTTGTCCTGTTTTATGCTAAGCAGGTGTGTGGCGGGCTTCTGGTGGCGGCGTCCTCCTATAAAGTGTGAGATGAACGATCTGCTTAGCTCTGCAAAGGTGGAGATGGAGGATGGGGCGAGGTTGGCAAACCATTGCCGAGCAGAACCCTTCAACGTAGTCGGGAACGCTCTGCACATTATCTCGTCCGGAACATTATGCAATTGCATTTTTGTTTTATATGCCTCAAGGTGGTCCAATGGATCCTTCCTTCCATCGAAAGTCTCCATGGATGGCATCTTGAACTTCCGGGGGAGCGGGTAGTTCACCACGTCGGGCTTGAACGGTGTATCCGTTCGCCCTACTAGGTAATCTACTGTTTCTGGTGCCTGTGCCTTCATGGCGTTGAAGACATTGCCAATTTGATTCTGCATTTCTTTAATCTTTTCCTCCCATTGATTGCCCAGCTCTCTGGATCGATCATAGAAGTGACTCCCCACTTCCATGCTTTGATTTTCGTCCTCCTGCTCTTGGAAATGGGGCTCCTCCCTATTAGAAACAGAGAGAGGAGGTGGGAGACCGCTATGATTTGCTCCTCCTAGAGGTGGGGGTCCTCCAACATGGGCTCTACCTTGGGGTAGAGGGACTCCGTGATGGGTACGACCTTGAGGGTCGACAAATAATACTCCGAGAGTGGGGTTAGGATGAACTCCCTGGGCGCCAGTACCTGCTGGATGGGCGCCTAGGTCCTGGGCGCCATGGTGATGGGCGCCTAGGTCCTGGGCGCCATGGTGATGGGCGCCCAGACCCTGGGCGCCCAGGCCTTGGACACCATGGGCGCCCATGCCTTGGGTGGCATGGGGGTGGCCGCCCACGCCCTGGGCGCCATGCGGATGGTCACCCGGGCGGAGCGCTCCCCTGCGAGGAGCTACTTGGCGAGGCCCTCCTTGTGCTGCTCCTCCCACTTGCACTCCTCCTTGGCCTGCAAGCATGAGTTGTAGGATCTGCTGGTTTTGGGCTACCAGCTGCTGCATTGTCTCCAACATCTGTTGGGGAGTGGGATCTGGAGCGGCGGCAACTGGGGGAGGATTATTCGGTGGAGGATTGTCCTCTCCCTCTGGCCTGGAATTATTTTCTTGTCGCCTCGTCGATCTGGTGGTGGTCACCATGATTTGGAAAATGAAGTGGTATGAAGTGAGAGTTTTGATGGTTCCCACAGACGACGCCAAACTGATAATGCCAAAAAGTATATTCGGGCACCACCGGTCAAGTGTAAGAAAATTAATGTGAGAAATAGAGAGAGAAAATGACAAAGAGAGGTTTATAGTGGTTCGGTCAAGTGTGACCTACGTCCACTTTAAGGTGAAGATTGTATTTATCAAGTGTGTAGCGATTACAGATGAAAAGATGGTGGTAATGATTGATTGCAAATTTGCTTGCCCCTCAATGCTGGAGGGGCTCTGTATTTTATAGTCGTCCCCTAACAGATGGGGAGACTCTTCAGCAGCGGACGCTACCTTTTGGCGGAGTCTCCAAACCGCCCTCAAGTGACGAGGCAGATAAGATATCCTCCGCAAGACTTGGTAAAAGCAGGTTAGAGGTAACGATGCTCTGACTTCGTACTTCGTGGATTCGGACCCGGACCTACCCATGACAAGTGGATCTGGACCTGGGCTCAACACGGACCCGGGTCATTCAGACCTGACGCAATATCGTGAACTGAATCTCTTGGATTTGACCCATCATCATGGTTTGGGCCTGACCCGTCGTTGTGGACTGAGTCATTTGGGTCTGACCCATCACTCTACACCCATTTAATGGTGTGATCTTGAGAGAACTTAATTCATCTTCTCCATCATTTCAAGTAACCAGCCAAGGAAACCTCTTGCATGTGAAGGAATATTTCATCTCTTTGCAACAAGGGTTTCATCTTTTACACACATCCATTTTTCATTTCTCAACTCTTTTGGTAAGCTTTTTGGTTCAAGATTCATGTCTTCTTGTTTGAATCCGAGTTTGAAAGGTTATAATGATGTTGCATGTGGATTTCAAACCTATTATTCTCATTCCCCATTGTTGGACTTCATCTTCTCCATTACATTATGGGATTTTCCTTTCGGAGAGCTTGTTTGGGCAATAGAGCTTGAATTTAGCTTGAGTTTGATTTCAAGCACCTTAAGGCAAGTAAAATAATTTATATCTTGTGCGTGCACTTTCATTTCTATGATTCTTTATATGATTCATTTTTTAAAAACCCAATTCCAGCTCATATGTTAGTTTGATTTAAATTTGAAAGTAGATTCTTGTATAAGGTGAGTAATGTAATTTAATTAGTGAGATTTGATGGAATGGAATTTATTGAAGACTCCTTTTTGTGCATATGAGTGAGTTTGAAAGGTTGTTAGAGGTTGGGTAAGGAGCCTACTAAAAAGATTGGTTTTCGGGTTTAGAACTCGTGGTTTCCGCCACATTTCAGTCAGAAACTCGATTATTTGAATTTCCCTAGACACTCAGAACTTGGAAGCCCAACTTTCTGCCAAGGTTCAGTCAAGAATTTGGTTAACCCTAGGTTAACCTAATGTGGACAAGTTCTTCATCGGATTTGGCAGATTTTCGAACCGCCATAATATTTGAACCGTTCGTCCGATTTTGGAGATTTATATATTGTTGGAAAGGTATCTTATTGATCAGAGGCTGGGGGAGAAAGGGGATATTTGGATTCAAAATCTTGGCAATTGGACTATATTGTGAGCCAAGTGAAAACCATAGAATGCCTAGATGGTTTTGGCCCAATAGTGGACCTTAAGGATGGGTCCCTTGACCCCTAAATCATGCACAATGGACTTGTAACTCATGTGGGTGAGGTGTGAGCTACCATATACTAAGATTGGACGACTTTGTTGGTTTGATCATCGGACTTGGGTCTTTCAATACATTGTGCCAACTGTAATTTAAAATTTGTGTGTGATTTTGCCCGTCTGCGGCGGGGCCCTTCGTGTGATGCTCGGCTATAATGGATTACTATAATTATATGTTTGTGTATTCCTTTCACTTCGTGTGGTGGAAATTTATTATCGTGTGTGCTCTCGTCACTTTGGTGACGGAGGATATAGCTTTGTATGGTTGTCTATGTTTTAGTTATGATTGTTCTTGTTTTTACATAGAGTGAATATTGTCAAGAATGCATCTGTTTCACCGGCCATTCTTCATTTATTATTTCAAAAAATACTTATACTATAGCATGCTTGTTACCCTCTTTCAATCACCTGTCAGACCGTCGTGTTTAACCCTTCATTTGTGCTCAGGTCCAAGTTACGTTGCCCCTGAGGAGGAGCATGAGGAGGAGGTAGTTGAGCCGCTGTTTGCTAGAGAGTGGAAGCCCAGCAATGTTATCTAGACATCGGGTTAGGTCCTGAGCTGCGTATCATTTTGGGGGATGTCCATCGTCTTTTTGGGATTTTATTCTAGGAGCCTTTGTTGGCTTGTCTTTTGGAGAGTTGTAAAACTTTAAACTTACCTTCTTGTGTGATGTAAATATTAAACTTTAATTTATGGGTATGCTAGACATGTTTCTCTCTCTGACATGAGTCTTCATATGTTCATGATTGTTGGGTTCTTTGTGTGTTTTTCTACATGCTTCCGCAAATCATTATTTGTGTTTGTTTGTGAGACATAGGGTTGTTGAATCCTCACCGTGAAAACCTACGGGAAACATTGTGAGCGGGTGAAATTTTCTGGCTCGCCGCGCCGTGGCTCCATATTAAGACCTTAATTGGCTCAATCCTGGTCCGAGGTCGTGACAATTCTGATGCCGACTGTGCTGGGGATTGTGTAGATAGACGCTCAACTTCTGGCTTCTGCATTTTTCTAGGTGGCTCCCTTGTTTCGTGGAGTTCCAAGAAGCAACCTACAGTTGCCCGATCCTCAACTGAGGCAGAATATCGTTCCTTGGCACACACCACTGCTAAAATGTGCTGTCTTCGGATGTTACTCAAAGATCTTCATGTGTTTATCTCAAATCGTCGTGCGTTATGGCGTGACAACGTCTCTATTGTCTCCTTAGCCTCTAATCTTGTCTTTCATGCACGGACAAAATATATGGAAGTGGATTATCATGGCGAGACAACGTCTCTATTGTCTCCTTAGCCTCTAATCTTGTCTTTCACGCACGGACAAAATATATGGAAGTGGATTATCACTTTGTGCATGAGAAAGTGCTTTCAAAAGATCTTCAAGTCCAGTATATAACTTCTACTGATCAAGTCGCAGATCTGTTCACGAAAGACTTAACACCCAAAGCGCTTTAAATTCTTACGTTCCAAGCAGCCAGCCCCATTTGCTTGAGTGGCGCTGTTGACAAGTCAGCTACTAATTAAATAGAGTTAGCATCAGTGACTACCTAACTGTGTTGTAGGCTGTTGTAACTAACTAAGGTCATGATGGGCTGGTTGAGACAGACGTTAATCAATGATTATTTATTAATCTCTAACTAATCCTTCATCTGATTGTATATATATGAGACGATGCTGTGATTATTGAGAAGATTGTGGAATAAGAATATATGTTCTCCTCTCTTCTCTCTCAGTCTCATCTTCTTCTTCTTCTTATGTTCTTCTCTGTTAGTAGATCTGATAAGAGTGTAGGCTTGGAGGACTTTGGCCCGCCTTGAGCTCGGCCCATATATATTGATGGCCGGGCAGGGCCAACCCTGGGTCCAGCCAGACACTATCCTTCAACAGCCCTAGGTATACATCATTTGTTAAATATACTTTAGCTAGAAAATACTGCTCCTTCCTAAGATCGATTGTTTCTGGCAGATAGATTCATCTGTGTTGTACAAATTGTTTGATTTTTCAACAATTCCATCAGGAAATTTACACTGAAATGCGAGAATCACACACAAAGTGCATCGTAATACTTTATTCCTAATTCTAACACTAAAGTTCTTTTCTTTTTTCTCATTTTACTCCAAATGTTGTCAAATGCCCAATCTTTTTTTTTTTTTTCTCAATCAGCCGTTGTCAGGCCTTATCCTTCCTGATCTACTCCTCTGTTATGGCATCTAAACCTGCTCATCCTGTATCTGTGAATTTAAATGTACCAATTACACCTATTGGTCTTTCCTAATGCGGAATTTCCTTTTGGTAGGGGGCCGGGGCTGTGGAAGATTGTAAGTGGTGTGACCAATAAACCTCCATCTGACAAGGCCAAAGAATTAGATGAGTGGGACACAAGAAATGCAGAAGTTTTGACATGCATTTCAAACTCCATAGAGCCTTTCACTGGGGTTCATTTAGCAAAATTGCAAAATCAGTTTCGGACTATTTAACTGGAGTGTACATCCAATCCACAACTTTGTTAAGAGATATCAACTAGAGTTGATTCTTAAATTTAAAAAAAAAAAAAAAAAACAAACCTAGAGTTGATATTCGAAGGTGTTCAAAACTTTAAATTGATTATATAATATTGGGACCAACTTGCTTTAACAGATCAACAATTCCCAAAAGCTGCAGTAAAAATATTTCAATAGTATCGAGAAGAAATTCGATTAGTTCAATTTCTTATGGCCCTTCCAAGCTTCATCTTGAATTTGAACCTCTTTAAGGCTCCATCCAGGGGTGGCTCGACCATAAGGCAAAAAAAAAATCCTTGCTTTAGGTGAAATCCACCCACCCCACACCGCCGCCAAAAAAAAAAAAAAAAAAGGCCCCATAGTATTACATCCTATTTAAGGTATTTTTTTTTACATTCTAAAAATAAGCAATTGCCAATAGTTTTGTTTTTTTTCACCTAGAAAAATAAGGCTTCATGATAGTAATTAGTATCACATCTCACTACCATCTTTTCACATTTCAAAAAGTATTAAAGCAACTGTCATCCTTATTTTTCTCTACATAGTGTCCTTTTAAATTTGAACATATCTCAACCTCCCTGCCAGCTCACCAGCGAAGTTTTTCAAATGAACGTTTTTCTTATAAATTAATGTTTCTCTTGCCATATTAAAACGTCTCTACCCAAAAATCAATCCTCACTAGCGCTTTTCCATTTAGGTACTCTTATCTCTCTCACCCTCTCTATCTCTATCATAGATTGTCATTTGGGGTAACAACTTATTTTTATTATTTCAAAAACAATCTTCTTTAAGGATTTACTGGTTTGGTTTTATCTTTTTTTTTATAATATATGTGGATATATTTTGATAATATATATATGGTTTTTCATTATATATTTTTGATAACATATGGTTTTAGTGAACTTTATTCATGTAGTTCATTAGCAAATCGGTTTGTATTGAGGTAAGGGGTGTAAACTTGGCCGGGCCGCCAGCACGAAAATAATTGTGCCGTGCTGGCCAAGGTGCCCTGTGCCGCGGCACGGCCTAGCCCGACATTTTATATAAACAATGCATCTTTCATATAAATAAAATAGAAAACTTAAAATAATTAGAGTTTTGCTTTTGTTTGTAAATTAAAATCAATATTTGTGCATTTATTTTAATCATTTCAACTTTGTTTCAAGTTGAGAACCTAGTCAGTAAACCCTCTTTTGATTGAAAAAACTTAGGCAAAGGCATATGGGCCTGCCCGTGGGCAGCACAGCCCAGCACAGCGTGACCTAAGCCGTGCTGGGCCAACCCCAGCCAACCTGGGCACAGCACAGGCCAGGCACGGCTGGGCCGGCCTCAAAGTGCCGGCACACAGCCCAGTTTACACCCATTTGAGGCCGGGCCACAGCCCAGTTTACACCCATCATTAAGCTATAAAGCTGTCTGTGAATTCGTTTTATTTTATTATTATTATTTTATTTTTTTTTGTAAAGTCAAGTGAACAGATGATCAGGACTCTTTCAAACCATCACATATTATCCTTCCATTTCTTGTGTGCTCTTTTTTTCTTTTTTTCTTTTTTTTGGTACTCGTCAGAACAATAACAATGATAGCTTCATCTATCCTATCACATATCAATTTTTCTAGGAAGCCAAGATGACAATTTGATATTTGATTTTACAATGAAACTTTTATGATGTCAGAAAAGATGTTGTTCTTTTATTTTCTTAAAAAATATCCTTGAATGTTCTTTCTTTTTTAATTACTTTTTTCAATAATGCACTCACCTTACATCTCTGTACTTCCTTCATTAAATAAAGGCTGCGATTTGCTCTTAGAATTCAACCCAAATTGAGTAATATCGACCGATATGTAAAGGGGTTTGGAAGGTTTATGCTGCAAAGTAGAAAAATATATATATATATATATTTATATTTTAGATTCTTTTCTTAATATCCTTAAATATTCTTTTTCCCTTCTTTTATATATATATATATATATATATGCTTTTTCAAGAATGTATATGATGCCAAAAACTGGTTTCGGACACCACCCGTAAAGTAATAAATGCTAGTGCAATAAATAAAGAAGAGATAGAATTTATAGTGGTTCGGTCAATATGACTTACGTCTACTTCAAAAGGGCAATGGATGCCGGTAGTTTTACTTCTCAATACACAGAGATTACAGACCAAGAGAATACAGAAAAAGTGCCTCTTGTATTTATAGTCTTCCCGAACAGATGAGGGCGACTTTACCTCAACGCTCCCTCCACTTTGACGGAGCCTTTGAACTACCCTCAATTGACGAGGCACGTGAGATATTCTCCGCGGGATTTGGTAAAAGCAGGTTAAAGACTAATGACTATATCCGAAGCGACGTGGTGGCCTTGATGTGGCAGTCTTCGTAGACTTGGGCTCGGATCCCAACGAACCGGATCTTTACAGATTTACACCCTGGCTCATTAAGAATTGTGTCACTTAGGCCTGACTCATCATTTGCCCCTCAATGTCCTGCATTCAAAGAAACTTTGAAAGGGAGACATTTTAGATATGCATCCGAAAGAGTCCTCGTGGCTTTGGACATCTCTTGCTTTGCAAAACCCTAGACTATTTGTAACCCCTTCTAAGAAATAAAGCAAGACAAACAAGTATTGAGTATGCAACTTGCTAGAATGGAAACCCCAGACTCCAGGTTGCAGCAGGTGATGGGTCACCAGATGGACAGCCAGGAGGCAACAGAGGCGGGCGCCGGCGTGGAGGCGGCAGCGACGGGCGCTAGCCTGGGCGCCCACGCGAAGGCAGCAGCGGCGGCTAGCGGCCTGGGCGCCCGGGCTGAGGGAGCAGCGGCGGCAGGCGCCGGCTTGGGTGCCAACGCGGAAGGAGCAGCAGTAGCGGGCGGCCTGGGCGCCCGCTTGGAGGTAGCCGCGGCGGGCGCCGGCCTGAGCGCCAGCGCGGATGGAGCAGCAGCAGGCGACCTAGGCGCCCGCGCAATGGGAGCAGCAGCGGCGGGTGCCGGCCTGGGTGCCGGCCTGGGCGCCAGCGCGGAAGGAGCAGCAGTGGCGGGCGGCATGGGCGCCCGCGCGGATGGAGCAGCAGTAGGCGGCCTGGGCGCCCGCGCGGAGGGAGTAGCAGCAGCGGGAGGCCTGGGCGCCCGCGTGGAGGTAGCCGCGACGGGCGTCGGCCTGGGCGCCAGCGCGGATGGAGCAGCAGCAAGGGGCCTCGGCGCCCAGGCGGAGGGAGTAGCAGCGGCGGGCGCCGGCCTAGGCGCCAACGCGGAAGGAGCAGCAGTGGCAAGCGGCCTAGGCGCCCGCCCAGATGGAGCAGCAGCAGGCGGCCTGGGCGCCAGCGCGGAGGGAGCAGCGGCGGCGGGCGACGGCTTGGGCGCCAGCGCGGAAGGAGCAGCAGTGGCGGGTGGCATGGGCGCCCGTGCGGATGGAGCAGGAGCAGCGGGCGGCTTGGGAGCCCGCGTGGAGGTAGCCTCGATGGGCGCCGGCGCGGATAGAGCAGCAGCAGGCGGCCTGGGAGCCTGGGCGGAGGGAGCAGCAGCAGCGGGTGCCGGCCTGGGCGCCCGGTCAGGCGAGGCAGCAGCGCCAGGTGCCCCTGGCGCTCACGGGATTGCGTTCCAATTGCCACAGCTGAAAATCCCATTTCTTCTTCATTGGTGGAGAGTAGGCCTCTGCCATAGTTTCTTCCCAGCCAGTGACCTCCTCGGCCACGATTACTACTCTGGAGTCTTCTCCTCCGGCTATACTTTCTGCCCCTCGTTCATGTCCTTCACGCTCGGGAGCTTCTGCAGGGGCACCGACTTGGGCTGGTCCCATGCTGGGCAATCCGCTGGTGATCCGGGAAAAGCTAAAGAGATTTGTGTTTCCTCCTAAGGTTACGCAGATTAATACTTTGGGCACTGAAGGGGTTATAAACACATTTCTAGAGGGTCTGGCTCAGGTAAAGGCTTATTGTTCCCCTTTTCTCCAGACTTTCATTTTTTATACTTTGTACACTCATTTTCTTTGTCCCTTATTGTTTCAGGCTTCTACTGCGTCAGTCTGCTTGTTGTCAAGGGCCCGACATAATAGTCAGCTAAAACAGGACAATGAGAGTATGCAAAAAGAGCTATCTGTTGCTTAAAGAAAGATTGTTGCTCTTGAAGCTGCTGGAAGAGCTTCCGAGGCTGATCTCACGGCGGCCCGTGAGAGGGCGACTAGGTTTGAGACTGCGCTCTCAGCAGCCCACTAGAGGGCAGCCAAAGCAGAGGCTGAGCTTGTGAAGGCCCGCGAGAGGGCTTCGCTCAGTGAGGCTGAGCTCGTGCAGACCCGCGAGAGGGCGGCGCTCAGGGAGACTGTCGTGGAGACAGAGACGAAGGTGGCTCGTGAGAGCTCTTCTCAGGCTGAGGAGAGGGCTATCCTCGCTGAGAAAGAGTTAGCGAATGGTCTCGCTGATGCCTTTATTGTTGGCTATGAAGAGCTCCAAGGGAAGATCTCTGCTGCTTTCCCAGATATTGATTTCTCAGGCTTCGTGCCTACAAATGCGCCTGATGACAGCAGTGGTAGCTCGGATGATGATGATGCTGAGGATGAGGATGATGCCGAGGATGATGGGGACAACTATGAGAGTGACTAAGCTCTCAGCAGCTCGCTAGAGGGCGGCCAAGGTAGAGGCTAAGCTAGTGAAGGCCGGTGAGAGGGCTTCGCTCAGTGAGGCTGAGCTTGCACAGACCCGCGAGAGGGCGTTGCTCAGAGAGACTGTTGTGGAGACCGAGATGAAGGCGGCACATGATAGAGCTTTTCCTTTCTCTTGTCCCCTGTTCTAGAGGACTCTCCTCGCCTGGCTCTGGTGATATCTTCAGCGTTCATGTACTTCTAGGCCTTTGTTAGTAGTTCTGGCATGCTCTTTGGCTGGCGCTTCATCACTGAGAAGAGGAAGCTCGATGAGCGGAGGCCTCCCAGAATGCCTGTCATGGATACCTTGTCGTCAGGCTCTTCGACCTGAAGTACCTCCTCGCTAAAACGAGTGAGGTAGCTCCTGAGGCTCTCATTTTTGTCCTGCTTTATACTGAGCAGGTGTGTGGCAGGCTTCTGGTGGCGGCGCCCTCCGATAAAGTGTGAAACGAATGACTTGCTCAACTCCCCAAAGGTGGCGATGGAGGCTGGGGCGAGATTGGCAAACCACTGTCGAGCTGAGCCCTCCAGTGTGGTTGAGAATGCCCTGCACATAATCTCATCAGGGATATTATGCAGCTGCATTTTAGTTTTGTAAGTCTCCAGATGGTCCAATGGATCTTTCATTCCATCAAAGGTCTCCACGGATGGCATTTTGAACTTCCGAGGGAGTGGGTAGTTCACCACGTCGGGCTTGAATGGTATGTTCGTTCGCCTGACTAGGTAATCCACTATCTCCGGTGCCTGCGCCTTTATGGCATTGAAGACATCACCCAGTTGATTTTGCATTTCTCTGATCTTTTCTTCCCAGTGATTGGGGGCTTCTCTGGACCGATCGTGGAAGTGATTCCCCACCTCCATGCTTTGGTTTTCGCTTTCCTCCACTTGGAAATGAGGCTCCTCCCCATTAGAAATAGAGGGAGGATGTGGAAGTCCTCCATGACTCGCTCTACCTGGAGGTGCGGGTCCTCCGAGATGGGCTCCACCGGGGGGCGGAGGAACTCCGTGATGGGCACGACCTTGAGGGTCGACCAAGAGTACTCCAAGAGGGGCAATATGGGGAATTCCCTGGGCACCAGGGGGATGGGCGCCTATGCCCTGGGCGCCAGGGGTATGGGCGCCGGTGCCCTGGGCACTAGGGGGATGGGCGCCGAGGCCCTGGGCGCCATGTGGATGTGTGCTGGCGCCATGGGGGATGGGCACCCGGGCGAGGTATTCCCCTGCGAGGAGCCATTAGATGTCCCTGGCGAGGCGCTCCCCAGCGGTACTCCTCCAAGTTGCACTCCTCCTTGCCCCGTGAGTATGAGCTGTAGGATCTGCTGGTTTTGGGTTACCAGCTGCTGCATTGTCTCCAACATTTATTGAGGAGTGGGAGCAGGAGCGGTAGCACTTGGAGGAGGATTATTCGGTGGAGGATCATCCTCGCCCTCTCGCCTGGGATTGTCCTCTTATCGTCTCGTTGATCTAGTAGTGGTCACCATATTTTTTAAAGAGGAAGGGTTATGAAGTGAGAATTTTGTCATTTCCCACAGACGGCGCCAAACTGATGATGCCAAAAATTGGTTTCAGACACCACCCGTCAAGTAATAAATGCTAGTGCAATAAATAAAAAAGATAGATAATTTATAGTGGTTCGGTCAATATGACCTACATCCACTTCAGAATGGCAAAGGATGCCGGTAGTTTTACTTCTCAATACGCAGAGATTATAGACCAAGAGAATACAGAAAAAGTGCCTCTTGTATTTATAGCGTTCCCGAACAGATGAGGGCGACTTTACCTCAACGCTCCCTCCACTTCGATGGAGCCTTTAAACTACCCTCGATTGACGAGGCAGGTGAGATATTCTCCGCGGGACTTAGTAAAAGCAGGTTAAAGACTGATGACTATATCCGAAGCGACGTGGTGGCCTTGACGTGGCAGTCTTCGTAGACTAGGGCTCGGATCCCAACGAACCGGATCTTCACAGATTTAGGGCCTGGTTCATTAAGAATTGGGTCACTTGGGCCAGACTCATCAACATACATTGTTGCATATGCTTTATTAAGAGTTGAGATTATGGTAGTTTTAGAAGTTAGCCCACGTCGAGTCATGAAGAATATATATGCAAAGGTTCTTGCCATACCTTATATCAAAATTTCATGGATTTATCCCAAATATAATCATATTCAAAGTTGAAGCTCCATTCCCCCACCTTAGGAACACCTTTAAAAACTCTTTTCTTCATGCAATCCACAGCTTTACTTATCTTTATTTGCCGCTTTCTTAGCCTCAGCTTTTCCTTGAATAATGTTTATTTTCACCAATTGTCCTGGCCATATATCTTCTCTTTTACTTGAAACAGATTCTTCTTTATCTTAACTTCTGAGGTTTCCTCAGAAGTCTTCATGGACATCACGCTTTCAAGTGAGAAGTATAACAGCTATTCTTCAGCAGTTTCAGATATCATATGTGGCTCTTCAGCCTTTTACAATATGTTATTATGTTTTAGCAGGAAGTTGTGCTGAAACAGAGCGGTTCCTTCTCATGTTTCTAATGTAGAGATAGAAATATTATTGCGTCTTTGATTATTTGTAGTCTGGTCTGGTTTGCACTATTTTTTATTGATATTGATTATTCTTTCTATGTAATAATGGGGTATGCCCCTTTGGAGCTTATATAACCAAATTGGTTTGTAGTGTTCCTCTTTGTATCATATTATTTTTGGGCAAATGAAGTCTATCTTATTCTAAAAAAAAAAAAAGATTCCTAATATAACACACCATTTTCATATTTCAATTGAATTGGCTCAGTTACTGATCTTCCTTTGGATGCTGTTAACTTGTCTTCATTTAAATCCCACTGCCTCATCATTCATTCACTTCCTAAGCAGTTAATGGGTAGCCAACTCTTAACAAGAACATTTAACATCAATAGCATATGTTGCTTTGTAAAGTTCTCCTGAGGATAACTTTAAAATCCTTGAAAACAAAAATTCTCGACGTACTCTTAGTAACTTTTGAAGTTCTTTTTAACAAATCTTTGACATAAAAATATTCAAATCTGACCTGCATGGGTTCCAAGTGTCAAAATTAAAATTAGAACCGATATTTTTTTTTTAGCAAAATCCAAATCAACGAAGTGGAATCAAGCGTTTTTGTTTTTTTATAGCAATTAGATAGATGACACTTGTCAATCATTTGTGACGACTCCCTATTTCTAAACTATCATTTTTTTTATGCCATCTGTTATTATTCTTTTTGTGTGATAGTTTAGGTGGGTGGCATTTGGAATCAAAGCTTTTTGTATATCAATTGAATAGATAACAGTTGTCAGTCATTTACGACTCTCTTAGATTATAAATAGGGGATACTCTCCCATTTCACTCAAAACACTCCCTCATCTTTAAGTATTAGTGTCCCACCCTCACCTATATTTTATTTTATTTTCTTAAAAAAAATTAGTATAATTGTATTTCCCATGTCGAATTGAGCTGAGCTAGGATTGCATAAGTCCATTTTTAAATCTACAGGAAATCTTGAACAATTCTCGTTTCAAACAACAGGCTAATAGTTGAACATATTTGCATACAAATGTGGCTTGAATCCGGCTTGTTAATAGAATATTTATTTTGAAATCAATGGAACATGTTGAAAGGAGTATTTTGGATATGAAAAATTATTTTGTTATAGTTTTTTTAATTTTTATGTTATTTTTTTCTTTTCAATAAATTACACTAATACTATTTTGAGTTGTTATGTAATGTTTTTTAACATCTTCTAGAACTATGATTAGTTTATTTTTAAAATAAATCATAAAGTTATTTATCAATTTTATTTTTTCAAATTGTAGTCACAAAATCTTCATCGAAAATGGATGGCATGGGACAAAAAGGTAAGGGATGACATCGGGAAAGGGCACAAAAAGAGGATAAACTAGAGAGTACTTCTTACTCTAGGTCAACTAAAATTCATAAGTTCGAATACAACTGCCCTTAGGTTAAACTAATTCTAATTTGGAACTTGAAAATTAAAATTACTATTTTAGACCTTCATTTAAATTAACTAATGTTATTTAAATTAGAGTTTCCAAACTGTTATTTAGAGTGCTCAATGAGACCTGATTACATGGGAAAAAGAGCTAAGAGCACATGCATGTATACATCCAATGACAGCATTCCAAATTATATACGATTTTGCTAAAAGTCGATGAATCCAACTCGTATAGATCTCTGGCCTTACGTAGGAACCTTTCATATCCCGATCCATCATGTTTCTGTCGGCAAGAAATCCATTGTTACAGGCATAATATGTTGTTCAGATGTTAGTCAGGTATAAATGTGCTAAATTATTGGAAACTAGTCATCACATATACATCTAGGTATAGTCTCAGCATATATGAAAATATACAAGTTATTTTAGAAAACACTTCATCCATCATGGTAAGCAACATGATGTACATGCCTTTTTTTTCTTAAACGAACATGATTTATATGTCTTAGTTATCGTAATTTCCTTTTGTTGTATATAAAGTATTTTAAATTTATATTTATTTTATATATATATATATATATACATATATGTGTGAGAGATATAAGATTCGTGCTTAAAGCATGCAACAAGTTTTGTTTGGAATTATATATGTGCTCACTTATCTTTCTCTTTCTTTATGTAGGGATAGAAGCGTCCCGAGAATTTTTGAAAGTATGAAAAGTAAACTTGGGAAGAAATTTGTTTTTTCATCAATCCATTAAGAAATGCTGGAAAAAAACATGGAGCTTAGAGATTCCTTATTGATTCCAAAAGCTCTCATCTCAAAAGATGACACTTCTGATGGATAAATGGGTTCTTGCTCTTTTTTAAACAGGTGTGGATTTCTTTTTTTTTTCTTTCTTTCTTTTTGCTATTTTGATAGTTGCAATATTTTATTTGTATTTTTTTAAATAGTCAGACATGATAGTTTATATGAGATCCTGGTAGTGTGTACAGGCAAGCAAAAAAAAAGAGCCTAATAAAAATGATGGCTTGGACATCAATCCGATCAAGGTGTGACCCACAGGTTGGATTCTGTATGTCAGTTATTAACCTTATCAATTTATTTCCCTATTTTAGTAGGTTTTTCGAATCCATCACTTCGTACGTGTTAGGAGAACAAGGACATTTTCATTCATTTGATAAGATTAGCATGAATGATGACTAGCAATAATGGCCCATGCTTAGCCTGGGGCTAAATAATAAAAATGTATTTTATTGATTTCTTTAAGATATTATCGATAAAGAATAAAGAAAAATAAATATATATTATTTAATAAAAAGAGTAAATTAATTTATTTATAAAATTTAGATTTGAATGTTATTGTCATCATACTTTGAAATTTCTGTAAAAGAACTATATAAAAGAGAAGAATGATGATGATGATTTTAAAATAAATAAATATATTTATTTGAAGAGTTTTTTTACTAATTTTAAAGAAGAATCTCTAAATTTGAAAATACTTCAATAGTTTGAAAGATATCATTTTCAAAACTTTTAGGACCGTTAAATTACAAGAAAAATAGGGCTCGCCATGACAAATCTAAATCGCTCAAAATAATAATTTACTCTTTGTTTTAGCAAGATATAGTTTACCAACCGGCCATCAGATGCCATCAAATATGAGTAGGTGTGAATCACACCAAGACGCTTGTGAAGAACAAAGATACTTATAGGCTGCGTGAAAAGCACATAAGTAACCCAAAGGGCTAAATTCAACATAAGTTGATTGAATTAAACAGCTCGTAAAAGGTTACATTCAGTCCTGTCCCTCCTTAGAATTCGATGGGTGAAGGTAAAATCAACAACATTATAGGACATCACAAAATTTAAGCACAATTGTAGATTTCTCAGAAGATCAGATCCACTACAGCTTTTGCCGCAAGACTTACTAAACTCATGTGAAAACGGATTAATAACAAATTAAAAAAAAAAAGATAAGAAGGAAGAGAAATGGATATACTAAAAAACGGATTAAGGCTAATTACTAAACTGGGTTGGCCCTCTCCTCCCAAAGTGACCTGACACTTTAAAATAATGTGGGTTTTTGTGCATATTTCTTTAGAAGGAGAACTCATGACTGTTGATGTGGCACCCCTCACAGGCCTCCTCCTTGTTTGCTTTAATATATATATATATATATATGTATAACTAGTGCAATAGGCCTACGATCATTAAAATTTCTAATTAGAAATATTTCTAAATATTTAAATAAATTATAAATGAATATTAATATATAATTCATAATAAAGATGGAAACTCATTAGAGAAAATTTAGGTAGCTGGAAATATTTAGGAAAAGATCAAGTAAATAGTAAAGATTTTTTTACCTTGATTTGATTATATTTGTGCTTAGCTATAGATTGGGTGCCATTTCAGAATTAAATGTGGATTTTGAAATTAATTGGCTTCCACAATAGGCCTCACAAATTAATTAATCCTACCAAATATCCAAAGAAAAATAAGGAGAAAATTTTTCATAATGGGCCCCACAGATTAATCTTACTAAATATTGAAAAGAGAATAAGGAGAAAAAAAAGTAACAAAATACAGCCTATGAAAGTGGCCCCCGCTCTGATATCAAAAAAACTCTTCGTGTGTTGGTATAAAAAAAAAAAGTGTAAAAAAATCGTGATAAAGATGGAGATTCATGAGAAAAGATTTATTTGGTTAAATTAGTAAATGTAAATGATTATATATTACTTGTGGATTTTGAAATTAATTGGCTTCTACAATGGTCCCTACGGATTAACTATACCAAATACTGAAAAAAAATAGGAAAAAAAAGCAGCAAAATATTGCCTAGGAAAGTGCCCCAAATTTTTGCAACTTGGATCTAACATGAGGGTCCCACAAATTGATATGCAACAACATTTAATACATGCATGTTCACAAATCACTAAAATCATAGCCAAAGAGCCTTTATTCTTTTCTTTGTTTTTTTTTTTTTTTGTTAGTTTAAAAATACGTGGGGCCCATTGAAAGTAACTAAAGAGAAGTTATTATTGTATGCTATATATTAGAAAAGGGATAAGTATCTTATTTCAAGAATATCTTAAATTTGTATTGAGATATTTTAGGTGATGGAGTATTGGAGAATTTGAGTTGGTTTGGTGAAATTAGATTAGAAGGGTAATTCTAGAATATAGTAGAACAAACAGTTTGAGAGCATACTTGGATGGTCTAATAATCCATGCCTTTAGGACTATAAATATCACATGATAGCATAAAAAGGTAACTAAGGCCCCATTTGGTTTTGCATCATAGATCCATAATAAATCACTGTTGCATCCTCTAAAAAATGGAATGCACCAAACATATATGATTTTGTCTTTAGAGGAAAAGGTAGTTATCCAGGGTAGGAGATAAATGCCCAGTCTAGCATGCCATGTGAGCCCCACTAAAAGATTCAATGACAGGTGAAAGTTGTTCTTAGACGTTTGTACAAAAAATTCTTTTCTTCCAATTGGATGAAACTGGAAGGAATGCTTGTATCAGCAACCTGGCAGAGACATGCAAGCCAAGAGAGCTGCATACTTACGCCACATATGCGAACGCGTACAATAAAGTTCAATCACTGGGTCCATTTTTGGAGGTGGCCCACTTTAGAAATAAGCTGATCAGCTCGACCAGGCAAAGCCACGTGGGTACCAAAACTATGGGCGCAAAGTTATTGATTGGTCCGTAGGCAAATTCCCACGTCCCAAATCTCTCAAATAATGAATTTGAAAGGGCTTCATATGGCTGCTTCGACTTTCCAAATTTTTGGAGATAGGATACGGATGAAGTGAAAGTAAGATATGATTAGAAACTATGTGTTATAAGGATGTAAAGAAATTATTTAACAGAAATTAAAGGAGACGTGATGAAGAAGAGATGGGTCTGCCACAAGTCACCACGAAAGCCAAGAGAAAGCGTCACGTGTCGTTCTCCCGTGAAAAGCACATTGCTTTAATATATATATATATATATATATAATAGTTGTGGGGTGGAATTTTCATCAATTTTTTTTTTCTAATTGGTATAGGCCTTGTAATATTGTTGATTTGGGATTTTGAAGTTTGTTGGAAACTGAGTTTTTCCCCTGGTTTCATTATACTAGCTGTTTTGCTTTTCAAGGGTATGGTGGTTTGATTTGGGTCTAGATGAACTACTGTTAATAGGTAGCTGGAAATTGGACTTTTTGCCGTCCTCCTCCTTCTTGTTGTTGATTCAAACGTCTTTGAAATGTTGACTATCATCCAGTGTCTGTGTAACACTGTCTTCGATATGTTTTAATCTTTTTCCTCTTATCAGAGTTAAAAAGAAAAAAAAAAAAAAAAAAAAAAAAAAAAAAAAAAAAAAAAAAAAAGGAAGAAAACAACAGTGAAAAAAGAGGCAATAAAATCTCTCTCATATTGGTGCCTTTCCGCCTCACTCAAACAAAACTCCTGTGTCTGCCACTCCTTCCTAAGCCCGACTCCAGCTTGAATGCAACCCCAAATGGGGTCTCTCTGTCTTCATCAAACAGTATGCAGCAAGACATCACTTTCGAGAATCCATTCCAACAAAGTCTGGTCATGAGATAGTGGGTACAGGGTATGACTACGGTCTCTTGCAGTATGGCAATTAGACCTCTACTGGCACAAAGCCCGCGCTATGCACGGATTAAGTTTAATGCTAAATGATAAATTAAATTTTTTTTAACAAAATTACATAAATATATGAAAATAGCAACCTCAAATCTGACAAACCAACCACTTGTTTTTCCTCTTCTTTAAATCTCCAAAAGCTGAATTTTCATCTATAAATGGATGAATACATCTGATCATGAATTAATTGGTAGGCCAAATACAAACGATGTAAACGAGGTCAAGATGAATGTTAAAGTGGGTCTAGCAGCAATTAATGCATATTAAATTCCTAATTGGAAATGGTCACCTAAAATATTTTTGGACTGATCCTCGGCTCAATGGTGGCCGATTAAAGGACTGTTATGGTACTCGACCAATTTATGCTATGGGACTGGGTAATGACATCAAGGTCAGTTGCTTTATTTAGAATGAAGGTTGGAATTTTCCTACCCCAATTTGGAATAACATGATGGATATTTTTCAAACAATATCTAATGAAATCCAACCATGGGTTAATTTTGATGATGAGATTGTTTGGACTCTCGAAGATCATGGGAAATTTACTCTAAAATCCTCTAACAATTTTATATGTAATTTCCCTAGTCAGCAAACTTCAGTGGCCTGCTGCAATTTGGTTTAAAGGTTGTATAAAAAAACATTCAGTTTTTGCGTGGATGGTTCTACGAAACAGACTCAAAACCAAGGACTTCCTTCTTCAAAGGAATGTTGATTGTGACTCATGTTGTGTACTATGTGACTGGCACATGGGAGACAGCTTCTCATCTCATGATTTACTGCCCTTATTCTCAAGCAATTTGGAATTTATTACTTTATAAGCTGAACTTGGTGGCAATCAACTGTAATATTGTGCTTGTAAGACCCCGATCCAAGTTTGCTTTATTTAGCATCGTTAAGCTGAGATTAGATTTTAAGTACGATTAGATGACATTCATCTTAGATTGTGAGCTCGATAGATTTTTCCATAGCTTTTGAAAATTTTTGAGAGCCGTTGAATTTAGCTTGACACGGGCCAGGGGTGGCCTGTGGGACCTGTGTGAGTGTGGGGAGAATTGATTCTCGATATTTGGAAAATTATGATTTTTAACTCCTTTGATTTGTCAAAATAGCATTTACAACTTTTATGTTCTCTTTGTTTGTTTTTGAAACTCCGAAATCGCATTTTTCAACGAAAAGGGAAAAACAGACTTTTCACCTCGAAATCTATGCATGAATTTCGATGTTTGCAAAATCATGTAAAAATTATATTTTTAGAAATTAGATATTTCGATTATCATTTTACTCTCTGTCGATCTCATCCGGGACTCGCATGATGGGTGTCCAAGCCCTTTAAGGTTAGTGGGCTGGTGGGGCCCACACCCCACCCAACTCAAATATGTATCCCACATGTGTTTTCCTCCCAATCTTCTTCACTTGCATGTTTTCAGTCCAACCTAGAGTCAAGAGAAAACAAGCCATTTCCCTTGCCTTCTCTCCTTTGCATGTGGATCTTTTCTTGACTAAAGTGGAGATTTAGTTCACCAAACCCTTTCTCATCTCCTAAGCTTTCTATTGATACAATTTTCAAAGGATTCCAACTGGGTTCATCTCCATCTTGAGATTTTTTTTTTTTCCATTGTTAGAGCTTCTAGAGGTAAACAATGGTTTCCATCTTCCATCCATGGCCTTTTGGAGTCCAATAGAGCTCTATTATCTTGCATGCAAGGCTTCCTATGGAGCAACCCTTTCTGTTTCAAAATTTTCTTGATTTTGAGCTCTTTTCTTGGGGCTTTTGTAGATTGAAGGTTCAGCTAAGAGAGGTGTGTTTGGGAGTCTAGTTTGAGTGCATTTTGAGCCAAGGCAAGTGAATGAATAAAATATGAATGTGCATGTGTTGTTTATGGATTTCCATCTTGATTTCTTACTTTTGAACTAACTATGTTTAATCTTGTTTTGTTTTGAAGTTTAGTTTACTAAACATATGTTTTAATGTTCATGTGTTTTGTTTCATTTTTTTGAAATCTATTTTGACAATTGTTTCATTTAAATTGGTACTTTTATGCTTCGATTGTTGGAAATGTGAAGTGAATGAAGGAGATTTGGTTGTTTAGATTTGAAGTGATGAAATTGAAGTGTTGAATGATGAATTGGAGGAGCTTTTGAGCTCAGTTTATTGTAGAGAAATAAGTGGGTTGAGAGGAGAAATGTTTGGAGAAGAGGAAGACTTGAAACAAGTTCAGAATTGAGCTACCCGCAGGTGGGCGGTAAGCTGGCAGTCACTCGACGGCTAGCTGACGAGTGATTAGCGGCTAACCAACCACAGGTCAGTTACAATTCCAGAGAGTTGTTTTCCCTGTTCTGAAGGGGTGGTCAGCTAGCGGTCACCTAGTCGGCAAGCTGACTAGTGATCGCCAACCAACCGAACAGAGGCGGTTACAATTACATCCTTTCAGGCAACCCGCCGTCAGGTAGTGGCTAACCGCCAAACCCATCGGCGGCTAACTGCCAGGTGACCGACCTTCCCTAGAATTTTTGGAATTGAAGAAGAATGAAGGGGTTTTCTATCCTAATCACTTGTGGACCTTCCATGGTAGATGTGTACACCTTGATACCCTTAATGTCGTTTAAAATTTGGGCCCATCTAACGAATGTTTGACATGGGATCTCAAAGTGTATACTAATTCAACAGGTACGGTCTTAAGGTCTCGATGTGGAAATTATTATTTATAAACCAAATTCTCGTTTTGCGATTTGTATCGTCTTGAAAGTAATGTTTCCAAGGTTTTGATTTGAAACCCGTTTGGGAATCATTGAGTGAATAGTGTTTTTATACACATCGTGTCGGGACTACTATTTCGTGAACTTTCGCGAACGAGTGTGCTTGTACTTGAATATAAAGTGAGTAGTTCCCGGATTTGAAAGTGTCAAACATTGTTTTGAAAGCGTGTGCATTTTGTGTCGGCTCCACTCAACTTGGACGACCATTGTCGGTTTGATCCACCGCCTTGGGTCCTTAAATCTCGTCCAACATTAATTTGGAGAATACGTACGTGCTTGCCTGTTTAGCCCGTTCCGCGGCGGGACTCGTGTGTGGTTCTCAGTTTACTGGGTTACTACAATTTATGATTGTGTTCCCTTCACCTAGTGTGACTGAGAATTTATGAGTGCTCTCGTCACTTCGAGTGACGGAGAATGTGGCTACATGTGGTTGCCAAGGTATTGTTTTGAATGGTTATCTTGATTTATTATGGGATCTTATAAATGCTATTGTCATTTATTTATTTTGTTTTATTCATCTTTTCTTTATCATACCGATTGCTTTATAAATTTTCAAACTACGGTATTATAGCATGATTGTACTTCATTCTTTTGCCTGCCAGCCCATCGTGTCTGACCCTTTCGTTTTGGTACTCAAATCCAGATTTCGTTGCCTTTGAGGAGAAGCATGAGAAGGCAGTTGTAGAACAGCCTAATGAGCGTGAATGGCAGCCCAACGATGTCATTTAGACGTCGGGTTGGGACTTGAGTTGCGTAACACTTGGGAATTATATCATCTATCTTTTGGAAACTTGTTATTAGCCTTTGTTGGCTATCTTTTGGGATTGTAAAACTTAACTTTACTTTTTGTCAGGTGTGTAGTGCAACTTGAAACCTTAACTATGTTAGTTATGTTTCCTCCTCTAACATGAGTTCTTTTATACTCTATCTTATGCGTGATGTTACTTGTGTGTTTGCCATGCGCTTTTGCAAATATATGGTTATTTGTAACAGTGAGAAAGATGATTCTAAAAAGAAATATGCGTGGAATCCTCACCGCGGGAACCTGTGGGAAAAACAAACAACAATTATCTCTCACGGCGCCTGATTAGGGCCTCGGTCCCGGTCCGGGGTCACTATAGTGCTTGAATTGTTCGAATCAGTCACTTCTTGTCTGGCTCAACATGGGGAAGGTACCTTAACCCTTGGGAAACTACTCTTCAATGCCTATGTTTGGCATATTTGGGCAGAAAGAAATGGTAGAATTCTCAAGAATATATCAAGGACACGTGAATCAGTTATGCAGAAAACTTTTCAAGTAGTGACCACCAGAATTCTCTATCTTGGTATCAGCTTACAAAATAGAATTCACTACCATTGGAATGTTCCACCACATGTCCACACAACTCATCCTCATGTGGTTGTTGAAAGGCGCACAGGGTGGAGATTATCAATAGTTTCAAATAACCAGGTATTAGTTGAAATTTTGTGGAGCAACATACATCAACCGCAGCCTGGCCAAATTGTGTAGATGTTTGATTATTATGAAGGCGTCTTTCAGCTCATCCCAAATAATGTTCAATCCATCACCATTGAGACTGAACTATCTCTCCAGCATATTCTTTTAGACCCATTCCAATCGAATTGGTTTGAGCGTTTCCAAGCTAGGAAACAACATGCAGCTGCCAAGAACTTCTAGCAGGTGCATTTTTCATTATTACATCCAAAGACTGTCAGGATCAGCAAATCCAATAGTAGAAATATTGGAACACTTCCAATAAATATTGGTAACATTGAGCAGCTGTATAATTCTATCCGAGATTAGGGATTGACTTCTTATAGGGAAAATTTCTTTCGTTTGTGCTTGTGCCCGGGCTGTGGGCAATTATCTATTTTGTTTGAATTATTAGGATTAGCCTAATGGTTATTTGGTTTGTTTTATTTTATGGGGTATGCCCCATTTGGAGTTTCTGAGATCTTTTTGGGTCTTGGAACTCCTTTTCTGTACTTTATTACTTTCTCAGAAATGAAGAACTAACTTATTCTTAAAAAAAAAAAAAAAAAAATTGTTTGATGGATGTGTGCACGGAGTTACAGCTTGTCATAGGTGGGGCCCTGGTCTTAAAGAAGAAAATGTATGTTCAAAAGGAAAATGAGCTTCTCTATATGGAGCCTTTTTTTTCATAAATAGAATTTCATTAAGAAACCAAAGTCAAGACGTAAAAAAAAAAAGGGCGAAACAACAACAACAAACCACTTACCCATCCCCACCCATCCCCTACCCTAATCCAAAATAAAGTTTTGATTCAAACTATATTTTAGTTTAGCAAGCATGTAAACACCCTCTTCCTTAGACTCAAGAACAAAAGAAAATCTAACATAGACAAAATATGAGCTAGATTAAGTCTTTGATATCTAAAATAATTGGGTTGATAGCCCAGTCATAGCAACCATTGAGAGCATCAACAACCTCCTATGCCCTTCAGCCAAAATGGTCAACCTTTTTTTCCTAAAGAATCCCTCATGCGAGAACGCTACGGTTGCAAATGGGACAGTTCTCAATCGGAACCATGACCCAAACTCGTATCCATTTCTAAATAACAGTTTCGGATCCGGTTTTGACTCGGAACCAATTTTGTTGGTTCCAAACCTAGTTCCGATAGGAAAACCCGGATCTGGTTCTGGAACCAGGTCTACCTAGAGGACTGAAATCTAGTTTTAAAATCTATTATAATTCATCTTTATCCTTCTTTTTCTTTTTCTTAAAATAAGCATAGTATTTAACTTAAAATAGTGTGTCAAGTCTACTACCTCCAATATTATACATAAAAATGTCCAAAAAAGTTGATTTTGAGGTACAATTTGCCATATCAAAGACTCATATACCGGGTCTCGAGTCCACAGGTCGGAACCTATACAGACCCGGAACCATACCCGCTTATCAATCGGAGCCTAAATTGGGTTTCAGACGCCGACCCTTTTGTGAATCGGAACCTAAAATAGGTTCCATAACCCTTTTTTGTGAGTCGAAACTTCCGGGTAATTGGGGAATCGGATACACATTTGCAACCTTATTTCCTGGGGCCAATGACTAGGTATTGCCCTGGCTTCTTGTTTCCCTCTCTGCTTAAGTGAGACAGAATGAGACTCCCACCATTTTGTTTTTTCTAACGTTTTGGTTTTGGTATTTCTAATTGGCTTCTCCACTCTGCCAAATCCTTTCACCCCTGTTCATACTCTCTCTCTTCTATATGGGTCTCTCTTTCAATAAGTTGAGACTACAATGCTAGGATTGCTTTGGGTGCAACTTTTATAATATCTGCTCATGCTATTTGGACCTGGTGCAGGTCGAGCTAGGCCCAAATTCACTGGCCCCGACTAATGAGCTTGAGGGTCAACTTGACCCGACCCATTGGATCAGCCCACAAATTCTAATGGGTATCAGCCAGTTACTTGCATTGTGGGAAGTTATCCTATTTAGGCTTCCTAGTAGCTGCTAGTTTCCTATTTGTTTCATATTGTTAATTAGTTTTCATATTTGATTAGAAACCTTTAGAAAGAGGAATCTTAGTGGGAAAGAGATATGTTATTATAAATATGTGAATCTTGTTCGATACTTAATGAATTGAAGATTTCTAATTTGGCTTAATTTGCGTTTGGCTTCTTGATCGTGCGTTGTTGGCTATTTCGAATCCATCTGGTTTCCGCCAAATCATCACTGCATGTTTGGTCTATTCCTGGGGCTGCATGCATGTTATCTTTGGACAATGCGCAAAAAAAAAAAAAAAAAAAAAAAAAAAAAAAAAAAAAAAAAAAAGGGCCTCCATGATCTCCATCTGTAACTAAGCTAATTATGAACATTATGTCATTGATTATGAATATTATGTCGTGTTCTATGGGGCGTAAGAATAGCCTATAGGAGTCTTTTGTCTTTTATGTAGGAAAAGATGAATCGGCACAAATTGAAGCAACTACTACAGTCTAAAGGTAGCACATATTCTTAATCCAACCCAAATCTAATTCATTAATTAAGCAAGTTCTGAGTTTCAACTCAAATACAACAAAGAAACCAAGAGGGTCGACAATCGTAACCTGACACCATCCTTGAATTACCATTTCAGTTTTTGGGCCATTGTTGGTAGGTCAAAGGATGGCAAGCATATCAACTATAATATCAACTTGATAATGTTTTTTCAGAAAAAAAAAATAGAAAAATTTGATAATGTTTATCGGCCCAATGTGAAAAGGGTCAACCTGAACCATGAATCACTTATGTTAATTAGCCCAATGCGAAAAGCGAGTTTTTTTGGTATCCAGATTACTAAACAAATGAGTTTATCATTCATTATTAATTAATATTTAATTTAGTTATGAGTTTTATTTATTATTCAATTTTCAATCAGACTTATTCCGTGCATCGCATGGGCTTTATGCTAGTGTAAAATTACATGTGTACCTCTCTACCTAAAAAGGAATGTAAATATTCCAAACTTTTTTAAGTGTAAAACCCTTCAAAAGAAAATAACTCATCTACATATTATTCAGTCGTATACTGCAAACAAACAAACATGCATGCACATACATAACATATGTATACTGGGAATAGAAAAACCACTTACAAAAATTTGGTGAGAATAAGAGTCACATGCACAAAATATCTGATCACCTTTGAGTTCACTTAACGACTAGATTGTCCCATTTTTACTTTTGGAAAAAAGGAGATATTGTCTAGAGAGTTGCCCTTAGATTTGACTTTCTTCCATGAGAGGTCAAACTTTAAGTATTTTCCTCATGCGATATCTTAGGGTCATGTGATATCGCAAATATTACCATGTGAGATATTCTAGGACCGTGCTATATCGCAAATGTGACATCCTAGGGTTGTGCGATATCACACATTATTGTGTGAACAGTTCTACGAAAAATATTTAAAGTTTGATTGTTATGGGAAAAATGTCAGATGTACAACCGGTCGTACGATGAATATCCCAAAAAAAAAAAAAAAAAAAAAAACAAAACAAAACAAAACAAAATGATCCAACGGTCTGATTGAGTCATTTTTGGAAAGGGTCCTCTAGTCCAAGCATTTGGCTTTTTTATTGTGCTTTTTTTTTTTTTCCGCTGTTTTGAATCCATGTGGATTCAGCCAAATCCGCGCTGCGGGTTTCGTCTATTCTTGGACTGCATCATATTAGTGTTAGGGAGAAAATCTCAAAATAGGGCCTAAGTTTTTGAAACATTCCAAAATAGGACAAAATATGAAATGCATATCAAAATGGGTCTTAAAGTTTTTCCACTTTTCTTTCAAAGAACATCCATCCAAATAGTGCACTCTCTGGCCACTTTTTCCCGCTTATTTTTTTTTTTTTTAAATCCCAAAATCACCTTGCAGAACCATTGCCTTCCAACGACCCTGCAAAAAATGTCCCTAGCCAAACAAACTGTCACGCCCCTAATCATTAAATCGGGGATTATGCGTGACATTAGGGCCAATTAAAATTTTTCAACATTAATAAACAACACGTGGCTCCAATCATAATCCATATGGATCGTAGCCCGCTGTGAGGTACATACATTTTCTCGAATACATAAAACGTATAGCGGAAGCTTCATAAATATAAGTGGCATCTCAAGATGAATAGTTAAGAGCAAATCTAGAAAAATATTAACTAGAGTTTAAGTTTGAAATAGTTTAACCAAAAGTATTAATTCAATAAAAGGCCACACCAAAACTTGGGCCTAATCAAAAGAACAAAAAGAACAAAAAATGAATCTAGCCAAGATAAACATGTGACTCTCAGGTACGGGGACAGTACGACTATAAAACGATATCCTTACAATAGTCTAGGAGATCATCAAACTGATCCATCTGAATCTCCTCCGTCATCTCCTCCTCGGGATAGAAGGGCTCGGTACCTATGCACCAAGAATAGCATCATAAGACACAACGGTCGGCAAGCAATATATATATATATATATTAACATCAATAGATATGCAGTACGAATCAAAGTAAACGATAGACAATATCATTTATGCATTTGAATCAAAACAATCTAACATAAACATTTAGCAGAATAGGCGGTCCACATGTACTAATCACCACGGGATAGTGTCATTGCCCTCCCTACTCTCATAGAGTTGTGGTGGACATATATCAAAGTTGTTGGAAGTAGGTGGGCCTCATTGATAGGTTTTCAAAAAAAATTGACCCACTTGACTCAAGAATCAAGTACCCATAAGGCCATAAACCACATCCAGGATGCAATCCCTCAATCTCATCAATCATGTATAGCAATATAACCTATCTAAAAGATAGAAATCAACAACACCATGCACCCAAAATAATCCACAATAAAAGGAGAATCAGATTATACCTTTGGAGCCCGGTAGTGCTCTAATGGAGAACAAGACAATTAAGCTTGTATCAAGTACTCTTCTTGAACCAATTAGGATCTCCAAGACCTTTGTTGTCTTCCACGCTATGACCCGCTATCAGATCTCTTTTCTCAAGAAGACTGGTGGAAACTTCAAGAGAAAACTCAACTAAAAACTCCAAGCAACTAGAAGAGAACTAGAATAGAAAGATGAGTTGTGCAACTCTTGCACAAAGGGGCTGGGCGTGCACTCTTTGTTATGGATGTCCAAGGGGTTAAATGTCCTCCTTTTATAGCACAAGATAGCCTCTTTTTACTAAATAAAATAGAATTCCAACTCCCATTAAGAATTAGTAACTTTCTCCTTTTATAATTGCTATAGAAGTCTCACTTCCACAACAATTAGTAAGTATGCTATTACCACTATTAGAAGTCCTACTTCAAATAGAAATAGTAACTTTCTAATTCCTTCATTTCAGAGTTCAAGTAGGATTAGTATCTTTCTAATAACTTGGGCTAGCGTGGGGACCATTAGGGATTCCACAGAAAGCTGGCTCCAACTGGGACACTGCGACCCTACATCTCATGTGCAATCCGAGCTTATAGTTAATTGCAAATAACACCACTATATAAATGCAATTGCACTCCAGTCTTAGGAATAAATTATAATGAAGACCCTAAACTTCCTGATTACCACAAGTAGGCCCCTCTATCAATATCCATAGATTAATTGGACTAAAATTGTCCCACTAATTTAAATCCATATCTTATTATCCTTGAGACCCAATTAATCACAATGATCATCAGTACCATCCAATTAACTCTTAATCGAGATGGGTGCGTACTTACTAATGACAAATCCATTAATTGGCACAAGGGGATAATATAGATAGATTCCATCTTGACCATTGAATGTTCCCACAGTCCAACTACCATCTGCCCAAGACACCGAGGTGTTGACCTACAGTTGGCCTCACTCATTGGTGACTCAAAGCAAATGAATAAATAGAAACTTGAGTTCATCAACGTCTCAAGATTGAGAACCTATTGATAGAAAATTATGAGAGCAGACCTTAAACTTGAGACAGTATTCGATAAGGTGTTTCTCATGGTCCTTCAATACATCCAATGTACAAGCACCATGATCTAGAATCTTACATTCTAATAATCGAGACAAATCACACTATCTCATAGTGATCAAAGTGCTACAACCTTATTAGATGAGATACTCAGTTTCATCACCGGTTGTGAAGATATTTAAGTATAAGATTTGTGACACATGTCTTCCGTGTGTGGATCTCATCCATACACATGTAACACATCTAATATACTAATGGGACCCGGTTCAACTCATGAACCATCATGTCATATATATTGGTCATGTGGATTAAGTAATAAAACATCATTCATCTCATGAAAGGAAAGCATGATATTATTGATAAATAAAGAAATTAATCGATTTATTACATCAACTGATGGATTGAGTCCATACAATCTGACAAAAGTGGGGTTATAGCCAGGTCAATCAAAATGACAATCAAAATCGATACCAAGGGACAAATCTCAAAAGTCTAAAACCCCTATCAGTATCTGATGGTGTACATCCATCGTTTAATATCCATAATGCAGACGACCAAAAGTTCAAAGCCCTAACATAGGTGGTGCCCCAGCTATGTCGAACGTTAACAACTGAGTGGTGCCTAACACAAAGAATCCTAAACAAACTTCAGTGAGGGCTAGGTTTTCTTACGTGAACAAGATTTGACAAACGAAAGAGAGATTATTCCATATCATTAAATCCAATCAATTAATCAATCAAAACTTCCATCCAAACAATCCAAGTAGTCCTCTGCAAAGCTTTTACAATCAAAGCCACACAGCCCAACACCTCAATCAAACCTTGGGACAGTCAAACCATCAAGAAGCATCCTAAATCCATTTTCTAAATTCTTCAAGTTATCTCATACAAAACAAAGCAAACAGATCTAAGGAACATGTACATTACATGTAGATGTACAATTCAGAATCAGAAGCGATAAACAATCTAAACCTAAGTACAATGTCATTCCCAAAGCATTGTACATCCCTACTCAGTCAATGAAAGGAATTAGGGTTCACGATACCCGAACAATCATCTTCGTGCATAGACATAAAGAAGGGTATCTCATTGCCCCCACACCGTCCACGATTAAGTTAGGTTGAATCCCGATACAACCAAAATAACCATGAAGAATGTCGGCTCAAAACATCCTCAAACATAGTCGATTGAGTCCAAAAAAGGTAGCCAAAGTTCCACCCAAGTCCATCCAAGCTAGGTTTAGAAAGGCCCTTCCCGAAAGGTACCCACAGTTCGCCCGGTCGACCCGTTCCAGACCTGGTCGACATCCTCCCAGAGTACCCGGTCGACCCGAGGTTGTAAGTGAAATGGGTGAATAGTGATTTTCGTCAGGTTTTCTAGAACTTGACTTTGTGTGGCCAGTCAACCGGGTACACTGTAAAAATAGAACACAGTTCTGTATCTATAGTGAAAATTGGGTGAAAACTAATGAGTGTTAAATATTGCATATTTTCCCCCTTATTAGTTCGAGCTTTTTCAGCATCTCATATGCATATCATTTGCTTTACACGGAGATTTTATCCTACTATCACATTAATGGATTATCGGATTATCATGCATAAATCTGATTATTTATAGCACATTTTTATGTAATTTCTCTTGTGTAGGTGGACCCCGCGACTACCCCAACCTTCCGGCTAGTGTTCCAAGGCATCAAAAAGAGATTTCAATAAAGAAGTTACATGAAGAAATCTTAGGAAGAGTTGAGAATTCCAAAATAAGAGAAGAAGAGTTTAAGAATAAAAGAAGTCATTTTCTAACACAGAAGAATGGTTGGTGTATTGGTTAGAGCTTGGGTTGGTATGAAATAGGTTATGGGTTCAAACCCCAACAATCCATGTGAAAGGATATGAGCTAATTAAAAGCCTCCAAAATGAAGGACCACATAAAGCAAAAGGCACATGTGCTTTTAGCTCCAATCAAATTGAAGCTATCCCTGTGAAAGCAAATGAGCCAATCAAAAGCCTTCAAGTTGCAACCAATCAAATGGAAGCAATCCTTGTAAAATGAAATAAGCCAATCAAATGTCTTCAATGTTTCTATAAATTAGAATGCATTTGTAGAGTGAAAAAAATCTTTTGACAAGTTAGTCTTTTAGCAATTTTTTATACCTTCTTTATACTTTTAGATTGTAATTAGGAGCTTATTTTTAACTAATCTAGAGAGAGTGTGTGTAATTGAAGATCATTAATGAAGATTTGGAGCTCTTTCTTGATATTTAGTGGCTAAAGAACTTGGATTAAGCTCTCATTTTGAAGCAAAGTAATGTGATTAGTTCAATTCCATGAATTTTTAGTTTAAATTTCTCACTTGTGCTTTGATTGACTAGTAGATTTTAGATCCAATTATGCTAATCTCTCTCATTTCTCATGCTTTATCTCTACACTTGGTGCTTGGATAATGCAATTAATGCTTTGTAGTTTGATTAAGTTCTCTCACATAGCATGCTCTAGAGCCCTTATCTTTGATCTTTTGTAGCTTGATTTTGATAAATTATTATTAGGGTAGCTAGATGATGATCTAGGATCTTGGCTTTTTGATTTTCTTTACTTTGATTTTCATTGCTATATTATCTAATCCAATTAAGTAAGAGATTGTTAATTGGGTTGTAGATTAAATTGTAGATTTGGGAGTTGAATTAGAACATGCATTGGTTGAATTAATTATATACTTACTAGATTTTGGATTGCCTAATCTCTTATTTTGATTATTATTAATTTTAATCTTTATTTGATTTGTTATTTTCATTTCTAGATTGTTAGATCTACACTTCATATCACTTGTTTTAAAATCCTACACATTTCACACCACATCTTCACCTTAAATCTTCCATTTCCACCACCAATCATCCACTAGTTTAGTGTAGTTTGCTAGATTAGCTTAGATCTTGTTAATTTCATAATTTAGATTGTTAATTATAGTATTCTGATTGCTATTTTAGTTTTACTCTACATTTCATTTAGTTTAATTCCATTTTTCACACATAGTTTATTAGTTTTAATTATTCACTTTAATTTTCTATATTAGCTATATCTTAGTTCAACTCTCATTTAATTGGATTCATTGCTTGTTCCATCATCTCTCTATGGGATCGATAATCCGGACTCTTTAGTGCTTTACTACTTGACGACATTGTAGTATTGCAGATAAATGTTATACATATAAGTGTTGTTCAAGTTCTTGGCACTGTTGCCATGGAAAGGCAAAGTTCATGGCGCCGTTGCTGGGGAGAGGCATCGGAAAGTTTTGAATTCCATAGTATTGAACTCATTTTTAGCTTAGTGTACTTTTTATCTTTCCTTTATTTTCCTTGCGGATTCTGCACATTATTTATGTTTCTTTTGTAAGGAATTCGTCACTTGAAGTGAAGGAACGTGGAAAAGTGCATTGAAGAACTTGAACATTTTACTTGCTTTCCTAGTTTAGGATTAGTTTAAGACATTTATTTTCTTTCTTAGTTGGTTGTATTCGGTATTTATTATCAAAGTTGTAACAATTTTTGTTGCGGGTTGGCCCGTGACCAATTTACTTATGCACTTTACTTGCCTTAAGTCTTTAGTTTTTTAGTAAAATTGCATTAAATTTCTTGTAGGGAAGGAGGACAGTTGGTCTATATCGTCGCAACCCCTCACATTCATACAAGGAAATTGGTATCCGTGGTGTGAGTCGACGACAACTGATTCGTCCCCTGAAATAAATCGGAATGTTTGCGTTTTCTAACCCCCGCAAATCCCTTGCAAGCGGGTTTACTTTGTTTGTTGTTCCTTGCTTTGTAGTGTAATTGTTTCAAATACACTTATAATTTGGTGCACTACTAGTAAAGGGCAAATTACCCCAACAAGATAAGGATTCAGATTTCATCACTATTTCCTTGCCCTTAGGATTTCATCTTAATTATTACTTACTTTAGAACCAATAAATCATAGTAAAATTGAGTAGAAACGTGACCTTAGGTTACAAGCTCACTAGGGAAGACCACCACGGTTGTGCCATTTGTGTGCCTTGGCAGATTTTTTGGTGCCTAAGTAAACCTTGTCCCTTGGCCACCATCTTGCCAAGTAGGGAGACAACTTTGTTGTTTGGGGAGTTGGTTTTTAAGAGGAGCATTCGCCTAGCGCGTTGTAATCCCACCATCTACCTGGGGGTTAACTGGCCAGGATTTCTGTTTCATATGTCCAGGTTGGAGGCCAAGGTGTCATCTTCACAGTCAGGAGCTATCTAGAATGCTTTTAGGTAACCTTCGTTTAGATTATCTTTTCATTTAGCTTTCAAACCTTTTGTTATGTTGCATTCATTTCATTGAGCGAGCCATTGCATTGCTAGGTTTGTCACAGTTGTATGCGAGTGTGGATATGTGATCAAGGCCAATTAGTGAGGATTGATTACCTTGCTTTATTCGCCCCACCCATAGTACCCACAATGGCTGCCCAAAACCTTCAGCAAAGGACCCTTAATGAACTATTTGTACCCTTTTTATCCACTTCACCTAGCTGTCTAGTTTTGCCAGAGAATAATGCCGACCAATTTGAGATCTGACCCGCCACCATCAACATGTTACCAAAATTCCATGGATCAGAGTGTGAGCAGCCCTATATTCATTTGAACAACCTCTTGACCATCTGCCACACGTTTAAAAATCAAAATTTGGACAGTGAAGCCATGAAGCTTAGGTTGTTTCCCCTCTCGCTCATGCAGCTGCCTGGCTGAATTCCTTGACTCCAAACTCCATTACCACATGGGATGAGCTTGTCAAAAAGTTTATGTCCAAATTTTTCCCAATGAGCAAAACTGAGCAGTTTAGGAGTGCCATCAGGAACTTTAGGGGACGACTCGGGGAAGAGTTTGCCGAAACATGGGAGAAATTCCATGACCTATTGATCAAATGCCCACATCACGGGATTGACAAAAAAGAGTTGATATATTTCTTTAATAAAGGTCTTACGAGCCCCTAGCGTATCTTGATTGAATCAATGCACAAAAGAGAATTCATGAATCAGACTGCCAATCAAGCATACGATTCCTTGTCAAGCTTGCAGAAAATTCACAAAATCGGAGCAGTAATAGGAAAGATTTGGATAGAGTTGAGACAAAGATCCAGAAGCCTAGAATGTACAACACCAAAAAGGACCCTGAGTTGAAAAATGTGATGACCAGTTTAGTTCAGAGAGTGGAAAATTTGAGCAAAAAGACAGGATCTATGTCTGTAAAGTCATGCCAACCCACCCCTCGGCAACATGAGCCCACCTTGAGAAGTATGAGCAAACCGCATCATGTTCGTGTGTAATGCGATAGTTATGAGCACACTGTTGAAAGTTGTCCTAGTCTGCCATTTGTCAAGGCCGAGCAAGCCAATGCATTGAATTCCTATGAAAACTTATGGAAACCAACCATTAACATTTTCAGTCAACCTACAACCTAGACAATAGGTTCTACCCCCAATTTTTCCTACCGTCAATCCGAGCCTATTTAGTTCCATGGAGGTCAACCTGGTTTCCAACCGCAGTTTCCTAGGCAGCAATACCAGCAACCCGATCAAACTAATCATCCCATGGTTCCTCGTCCTCATCAGCCCACACAGCAGAATCTATTTCACCAACAAAATCAGTTCCAACCACATAACCAGTGTAGGACACTAGTATCAGATCATATGCCTAACTACTCTATACCAGCACAAGCCCCTCAGCATTCCTCTCGTCTGCATGTTGACCAAATTCATTCAAATTAAAAAGAAGCAGACTAACCATGCACAGAACCAATTCATTGCAAAACTAGAGGCTCAATTAGGTCAACTCGCCTTATAGTTGTCCGAGAGAGAAAGGGCCAATTCTCGAGGCAAACCATTCCTAATCCGAAAGGATAGCCCAATCGGCTCTGAGGCCAGTGTTTGATAGAGAGTAATGAGCATGTGCATGCAATCCATACACTGAGATCAGGAAAGACTTTTGACAATAGAGTTGAGATGCCTGAAGAGGATGAAAGAGAGAATATTTTTTTTAGGAAAACCAGAGTGTTCGAGGAAAGTTGTCGAACCCAAGAAAGAGAATTTGAAGAAAGATTTGAAAAAGAATGTAGAAAGAGTAAAAGAGAAAGAGAGAAGAATCCATACCAAAAGGAGAGCCACAGAGAGGGCAGATTCAGAAGCCCATTGTAGTTAACCAATCATCTTTAGAAATGGTACCTAGAGCACCATTCCCACATTGATTGAAAGAGATTAGGAAGATGGATCATTTTGAGGGAATCTTAGGAATTTTCAAGAATGTCTAAATAAACATACCCCTCCTTGATGCCATAAAGAAAATCGCTTCCTACTCCAAGTTTTTAAAAGACATGACCACTGTCAAGTGGAAAACCTCAGTACCCAGAGCCGTTGTGATGGCAGCCCAAGCATCAGGGTTGATCCCGGCAGACCATTGTACCTAACTACAAAGACCCTGGTTGTCCTACCATTATCATTCAAATAGGAGACTCCGTCATGGAAAGGTGTCTCCCTGATCTTGGGGCAAGCGTGAATTTACTACCGTACCCCATGTACATGCAGTTGGGTCTGGGAGGACTGAAGAAGACCGATATCACTCTTTGTCTTGCTGACAGGTTAGTCAAGTATCCGAAAGGTGTGGTTAAAGATGTGATCGTCAAAGTTAAGGATTTTTATTTTCTAGTTGATTTTATGGTTCTAAACACCAAACCAGTGGCAGCCCCTGACCAACATATTCCTGTCATTCTTGGTCGACCGTTCCTTGCAACATTAGATACAGTGATTAGATGCAAAAATAGGGTTGTGACACTTAGTTTCGGAAACATGAAGTTGGAGTTTAATGCTTTTCGTAACAGACTCCAAACATCAGACCTAGATGATGATGAGGAAGTGAACATGATTGACACATTAGTTGATCAAACATTTCAATCATCATGTTACATAGATCCGCTAGAGGAATGTCTAGCTTACTTCAATGCCCGACATAGACATCGACGGGTCCATATGCGAAGTTAATGAATTGTTGGATTCAGCCGAGCCGATGGATGTTAGCCAATGGAAACAAAAAATTGAGCCTATCTTTATGTCCACCTCTGAATCTAAGGTCAAAAAGGAATCAATTATTGTTGAGCCACCCAAGTTATAATTGAAACCATTACCCGAGAATTTAAAGTATGCCTACTTGGGGCCCTCTGCTAGCAACCCAGTAATTATTGCCTCAAATTTTGAGGAAGAGCAAGAAAAGAAATTACTGGATGTGCTGAAAGACCATCAGAGTGCTCTAGGTTGGACCATCTCAGACATTAAAGGAATCAGTCCATCTATAGTTATGCACCAGATTCATCTGGAAGAAGGTGCGAAACCATCTTGTGAACTTTCAGTCCAATCCCACGGTGTAGTTGAACTTTTGAATTCCAGAGATGGTAGCACATTTCAAGTGAATCGGCAAAGTTTAAAAGAATACCTTGAGTTTGTGGATCCTGAGAATGTTGCTGAGGAGGTCCTCCTTGTGGAGCCAAGATAAATTGGCCTCATACATGTTAATTCCTTCTGGCTGAAGACATTAAACTTAGCACTTGTTGCGAGGCAACCCAATATACTCGTGTGTCAGCACCCCATGGTGAGGAATTCCAATTTACATTCCTTGTCCTATTTTATTTCTATTCTGCATAAATAACGGGGACAATGTTTAGGATAGGTTTGGGGGTGAGGCATTGCATTTCATGCATTACATTTTGCATTGGCATAAGTTGTCTTATTTTCCATTTATACCAAAAACCCTAAAATTTTAAAAAATTCCAAAATCATTACAAATTTAAAAAATTTTCAAAAATTGTCCATGGATTTTAGCTTGAAGAGTTATCATATATACAAGTCCTAGAAATTTTATACACATTTAGCAACGTAAGTGTAGCCCAAGAAAAGAGCAAATCACTTCCGAGAGACCCGAAAGAATCAATAGTGGAAACTAGAACCCATTGAGCAATTGAGCCTATCTATATCCGTTTGCGTGAGGACTCTTTTGCGCCATTCCTGAATAGAATGAAGAGCTACTCCTAGAGCTTTTTAGTCTAGCACTTCTAATCTCATAAGTGCTATTCCTTCTTCTAACCATAGAGGTAACATCAAAATGCAAAGAAACCTTGACTTGTAGCTTATGATGCATTTTTCTGAATTTAGGGGAAGATGGTAGGCATTCTAAAAATAAAAATAAAAAAGAAACCAATGGCCAAATTTTGAATCCACCTATTACATTTTATACCATGAGTATCCCTCTTGAGCTTGTTTTATAAGAAACCTTCATTCATTGTCCCAAGCCTCATCGCCCACATAAATATAATCCTTTTTGACCTATTGTTTTTTAGAAGGGTAAGGATACGTAAGGAAATGAACGATTTGAGCATTAGCGATGAAGACTTCACATGAGCTACCAAAAGATAGATGTTCTACGAAGG
Organism: Camphora micrantha; assembly: GCA_003546025.1. NCBI lineage: Eukaryota > Viridiplantae > Streptophyta > Magnoliopsida > Laurales > Lauraceae > Camphora > Camphora micrantha. Next base: position 11,320,028 of record QPKB01000010.1, read on the forward strand.
GATGACAAAGGAATAAAGGAATTTGAAAATTTAACCAAAGAGAAAAGTAGAAAGAAAAGAAAAAAAGAAAAAAAAAAGAAGAGAGAAATGAGAACCAAAGGAAAAGAAAAGGAAAAAATAAATAAATGAGAACCAAAGAAAAAAAAAGAGATATGGGAAACCAAAGAAAAGCAAGTAAAAAAAAAAAAAAAAGATAGAGTGGAATAAAGAACACAAAGCAAATGAAAGAAGTGAAGACACTAGAAGACCTTCCTGTGAAGACTTAAAGACCCTTATCTTCTTAAGAACCCTTAGCCACATTTAACCCTTATCCTACCTATTAACCCTAACCCCATTACAACCTATGAAAGACATAATGGATCTTAGGAAATATTTGGTGTTGAATGAGTGAGAAGTTGAGTGTGTATTTCCACCCTCTATTGGTTATATCTTGCTCTATGAGAACAATCTTTCTATACACAAGCTTTGTTTCGTCTTCAATTATGTTAGTCAATAAAATTTGTGTGCTTCCATTATTGAGAGTATGACCTGTAAGGCTGTAGTCAAGGAGAAATGTATTCTGAAGGGGATTAAGGTTGTGTGAGCTTTGACTTGAAGATTGCATGATTATTAGCTAAATACACACACATACACGGCAAGACTTAGGTATTGACTGACATAACTTCAGGAGTTGGCTAGTATTCCCAACTTAGTACTCATTCTTATTAGCTTGCTAAAGACTGTTGGACATCAAAAATATATTCTTTCCAAAATAAAAAGAATTTCGTGGGATTTATTCGCTGAAAACCCTCATGAGACAAAACTCATCCACTAGGAGAAACCTAGGGGTTTAACGGCTTATTGCACGAGCTAAGTGCAACTGCGATTCCTGTGAAAGTGAGTTTGGATCTTTACCGTATTTTCTTGCATATAGTTTAGGTTTTCTTCATAGTTTTTGCTCGGAACTAGCAAAATGTAGGTTATGGGGTGTGATGAGTGTTAAATATTGCATATTTTACCCCTCATTAGTCCGAGTTTTATCAGCCTCTTAGATGCATATCATTTTCTTTACACGAAGATTTTATCCTTCTATCACATTAATGGATTATCGATCAGATTATCATGCATAAATCCGATTATTTATAGCTCATTTTTATGTAATTTCTCTTCTATAGGTGGACCTCGCGACTACCCCAACCTTCCGGCTAGTGTCCCAAAGCATCGAGAAGAGATTTCAATAAAGAAGTTACATGAAGAAATCTTACTGAAAAAGTCTTAGGAAGAGTTGAAGAATTCCAAAATAAGAAAAGAAGACTTTCAGAATAAAAGAAGTCATTTTCTAATACAAAGGAATGGTTGGTGTATTGGTTAGAGTTTGGGTTGGTATGAAATAGGTTATGGGTTCAAACCACAATAATTACTGGTACAAATCCATGTAAAAGGATATGAGCCAATCAAAAGCCTCCAAAATGAAGGACCTTCAAGTTCCATGTAAAAGGATATGAGCCAATCAAAAGCCTCCAAAATGAAGGACCTTCAAGTTGCAACCAATCAAATGGAAGCAATCCTTGTAAAATGAAATGAGCCAATCAAATGTTTTCAATGTTTCTATAAATTGGAAAGTATTTGTAGAGTGAAAAAAATCTTTTTGCTAGTCTTTTAGCAATTTTATTTTACATTCTCTATGCTTTTAGATTGTAATTAGGAGCTTATTTGTAACTAATCTAGAGAGAGTGTGTGTAATTGAAGATCATTAATGAAGATTTGGAGCTCTTTCTTGATGCTTAGTGTCTAAAGTACTTGGATTAAGCTCTCATTTTGAAGATAAGTAATATGATTAGTTCAATTCGATGAATGTTTTAGTTTAAATTCCGGACTTGTGCCTTGATTGATTAGTAGATTTTAGATCTAATTATGCTAATCCCTCTCATTTCTTATTCTCTATCTCTACACTTGGTGCTTGGATAATCTCAATTGATGCATTGTAGTTTGATTAAGTTCTTTCACATAGCATGCTCTAGAGCCCTTATCTTTGATCTTTTGTAGCTTGGTTTTGATAAATTATTGTTAAAATAGCTAGATGATGATCTATGATCTTAGCTTTTGATTTTCTTTACTTTGATTTTCATTGCTATATCATCCAATCCAATTTAGCAAGAGATTGCTAATTGGATTGTAGATTTGGGAGTTGAATTAGAACATGCATTGGTTGAATTAATTACATCCTTAGTGGATTTTGGATCGCCTAATCTCTTATTTTGATTGTTGTTAATTTTAATCTTTATTTGATTTGTTATTTTCACTTCTAGATTGTTAGATCTACACTTCACATCACTTGTTTTAAAATCCTATACATTTCACACCACATCTTCAACTTAAATCTCCCATTTCCACCACCATTCATCCACTAGTTTAGTGTAGTTTGTTAGATTAGTTTAGATCTTGTTAATTTCATATTTTAGATTGTTAATTATAGTTTTATTTTAGATTGTTAGATTCAACCACTAGTTTGCTATTTTAGTTTTATTCTACATTTCATTTAGTTTAATTCCATTTTTCACACAAAGTTTATTAGTTTTAATCACTCACTTTAATTGTTTATATTATCTATATCTTAGTTAAACTCTCATTTAATTGGATTCATTGCTTGTTCCATCATCTCTCCGTGGGATCGATAATCTAGACTCTTTAGTGCTTTACTACTTGACGACACCATAGTCTTGCGGTTAAATTTGCACATATAAGTGTCGATCAAAAACCTATTCCAAGTCCGTGACCTAAAATGCTGCCAAAATAAGGAAAAAAGCCCTTCCATTCTAATCCCAAAAATCCAATCAATATATCCATGTAAATAACAATCCAATCCATTACACAATTAGACCTAATATCATGTTTTCAAGAATGCTAAACATCAAATGAGCATATGAACATCTAAACCATTATCAATCCTCAAAATCAAGGAAGACAAGCATATCCAAGCTTAAACATATATATATATATATATGAGAGCCGGTCTAGTGAGGATCGTCCTTATGGTTTTATGTATGGACCACTCTAGGCCGTCCGATTGGCACGCTGATCCAACGTATGTCACGTTCCCAATATAACTAAAGGAGGGAAACTGAAAATGTGGAGTGACTCACCCAAATAGACAGGAAGCCCCAAATCAGAACGATTTTTTCCTCCTCCTTCCTGACGGATCTCTTCCTCTTCCTTCCCTCGGACGATCGATCCTTTTCTTCCTCCTCCCCTCTTGTCGACGTCTCTCCCTCGTCGTGCAACCATCCCATATCCTAGGGCTTGATTTAATTCCGCACCAAAGCAGAACATCAACAGAGAGACGATCTCATCCTCGACGAGCTCTGCATACCCTCGCCTGTCATCTCCGTCGCAGCCCTCCCGGCCGTACCAGGTCATCTCCTTTCGCGTATCTCATATTGCCTCTTATTGGGTGTTTTTTTTTTTTTTCATTCTTTATTTTTCTTTATGAATCTCATCAGCCATAAAAACCCCTCCTCTTCTTCTTGTTTGGGATATTAGTTTGGAGTGACTCTGCTATTGCTATGAGTGGAAAACTCGCCTCTTGTTGGGTTTTTCTTTTCTTTTCTTCTTCTTCTTCTTCTTCTTCTTCTTCTTCTTCTTTGGGATATCAGTTTGGAGTGCCTTTGATACTGCCGATCATGATGATTGTGATGATTTCTTTTTGTGTTGTTTTCTTCCTTTTGATTGTGATGATTTCTTTTTGTGTTGTTTTCTTCTTATCATGTAATGGAGAAAAAATCATTTAAGTTAGTTAAAACCAGTGAACATTGTAGTTTCATCCTGTCAAACTAGGTTTTTTTTTTTCTAAGTTTAGGATGGTTTGATCTGTTTTTGATCAGCTGAAGAGCTAGAAATGAAGGCACGGCGTCCCCTTGAACTGGGTCTGACTTGTGGTATGGTCCAATTTAGTTACAACGATGACCCCCCAATCCCAGATATATCACATGTTGAAAATTTCACATGGAAGGCAAACAAAGCTAGAAATATGTTTTTTTACACTAACTGTTCCAAAAGGTTATACATCTTTTTAAGCAAAATACACGAGCGAGAGGGCAATTTAAACTCTGCATCAGCTGTCAAGGTTATGAATCACAATACTCATTACATTGCTCAAGTTAATGACAGTGACAAAGGTGAGAGAGATATTGTACCAATGTAACTTACTGCATCGACAAATGGAGCATAAGCTTCTTGTACAAGGTAAGTCAATGTTGTTCCAGTATCAATTATGGTCGCTCGATTACTTGATGTTGCAAGCACTGCTGGATCAATGGACAATATTTGCCCATTAACAGCAATGCTTTGCAAATTCAGATTATAATGAGGCCTACAAGTAATTACAAAAAAAGCAGTCACATCCTTCTGCAAAATCAACAGCTTGAAACGTTCAAATTTTAGCAAGATTTATCTAATCAAAATTGAAGTTGAGCTGCATTCATTGTTTAATGCCATATTAAAGTTATTGCTTATATCACACTACCTTGTCCAATATAAGTCAACAAGGCACCCAACAATCAAGCAAGACTAAGACATCATATATGCAAAATATAGGTCTCAATCATTAGGCATGGACATAACTTCTTAGATATGTAAACAGGTCGGTATTGGAATGGCAGGGTTTGGGGTAGCCTGAGTTTATTGGATTCAAGATAGTCCATACCCATAGGATGTGAAGGGACTGGTTGGTCCAGTACCCAAATTATTTCGAGTCAGGTTGTTTTAGCTACCTGGGTAGCCAAATTTATTGACGTCTCTAGAATTACATACAACATGCATGCAAGAGAAATATCCAGTATTATACATCATCTTCAAAAAAAAAAAAAAAAAAAAACTAGCTGATGTCTCACGACTTAGTTGATTAATTTTTTGTATTCAGTCAAAATAATTAACTGATGTCTTATATGATCCAAAGGACCGCCGCTCACGAGGGACGACTCACCATTCTCTTCCCTGTCTAATGCAAAACCATCTATTTTCTATCCATGGATGACTCTATCTCTTTTCATCCAGCTCTGTTCTCTCGGACCTTGCCCTCTGGTAATGAGGTAGAAGAGTTCTCCAGCTCCGACCATGCAGAAATCCCAAACCACCATGAAAACACTCAGGTATTTCTCAAATAATATCTTTTGGAGTTACTTTATTTTTATTTTACCTATTTATTTTTGTGTTGAGATTATTTGATGGGCAACTATTCTATGTTATTTACCTATCAATGTCTTTCTTCATGAGTGATCCTTGAAAATATTTTTTTTTCCTTCATGTGTAATCTAGGTCTGTTCACATTTTTTAATGGATGAGAAGTTGGAATCAGCTGCATCTTCCATGAGTAGAATCTTCATACCTGAAGTAGATGAGGATAAAACCCCACCTGTCGGAATGTATTTTCATGACTTGGAAGAAGCTTACGAATTTTATAATACTTATGTGAAGGGTGTTGGTTTTGGTATTAAACGTGGCTCAAATAAAAAAGAGAGGGGTGAAGTATGTTGGAAGCAGTTTATGTGCGCTAAACAAGGTCAAAGAATAGAAAAGGAAGGTCGTGGTTTTGTGGCACAGAAGCGTGTTCCATATACGAGAGAAAATTGTGGAGCGGAGATTGTGCTGAAAAAAATTGCAATCGGACATTGGGTTGTTAACAAATTTGTTGTAGAACATACTCATGTCTTATCTACCCCACGTAACACCCATATGTTTTGTTCACACCGTAAGATTACTCCAGCTCATAAGAAGTTAATAGATGCATTTGAAGAAAATAACATACGACCTGCAAATCAAATGGGACTCTTAATCACACAAGCTGGTGGTTCAGGAGCAGTTGGTTTCAATGAGCATGACATGCGGAATCACCATCGAGACAAGCAGCAAGCAAAAAAGGGGCGAGATAGTAAGATGTTGTATGAGTATTTTGAATACATGAAAGAAATGAATCCGGGTTTTTGTTATTCTATAAAGACAGATGAGAACAATCAAATCAAGCATGTATTTTGGGCAGATCACCTTTGTCGTCTTTCATACATCGTTTTTGGTGGTGATGTTACTTTTGACACGACATATCGAACCAATAAATATGATCTTATCTTCGGTGCATTTATGGGAGTAAATCACCATGATCAAACGGTCATCTTCGAAAGTGGTTTTTTATCCAATGAGAGTTTTGATTCATTTGTGTGGCTTTTTAAATGTTGGTTGGAAGCTATGCTACGGGTCCACCAAAAGCCATTGTAACAGACCAAGATCCAGCGATGAGGAAAGCAATTAAGCACGTTATGCCTGCCACACGACATCGATTTTGTATCTGGCACATTATGCAGAAGTTGTCATCCAAGTTAGGCAGAATTGCAATTCATGGTGATGGGCTTATGGATGCAATAAATAAAGTTGTTTACAATGCTGTTTCAATGGATCATTTTGAGATGGAATGGACCAACATACGAAATCAATATAAATTGAAGGAAGATAGTTGGCTAGAAGACATGTACATGCTTCGTGAGATGTGGGTACCAATCTTTGTAAATGGCATGTGTTTTGCGGGAATGTCATCATCGCAAAGAAGTGAAAGTTTCAATGCATTCCTTAAGCAGTTTGAAACACATAAGTGTGGTTTGCATGACTTTATGATGCGCTTTGAACGTGCCATCACACGTCAAAGGTATCAAGAGTTAAAAGCAGAGCATGAAAACTTGCAAACAAGCCCAAAGCTCCTCACTGATTTGGAAATGGAGGAACAAATGGCTAGAATATATTCGAGAAAATTTTTTCATGAGTTTCAGGTTCAATTCATGGCAATGGTATCATCTATTCCAAAACTTGTTAAGGAAGATGCGGCAGAGAGCATTTATGATATTTGTCCATGAAAAATAATTGCAAAACTTCTGAAAGGGTCATTTTCAAGAAAGATTCTAAATGTACAAATTGCTCTTGTAAACTATTTAAATTTCGAGGAATTCCTTGCAGTCATATAATTGCTGCGTTGAAACATGAGATGATTTTCACCTTGCCTGAGCATTTTATATTAAATAGATGGACTCGTCATGCAAGAGATGGTACAGAATATAGCAAATGTGTAATGGTGGGGAATACTACTGGTGCTAACTCTTTGATTGTCCGACATGGTGATTTGTCTTATTGGGGCAACATGGTTTTTAATGAGGCAAGTATGCGTTCAAAGACATACAAATATGCAATAAATGTGCTGACTGATCTTCATAAAATGTGTTGCAAAATGAATCAACTTGAACTTGGAGGAGAACATACATTCAATGGAAAAAACAAAGTGGTTAGTGATGCAGTTAGTGATCCAGTGCAATTGATTAAACCACCTCATGCTACAACAAAAGGCCGTCCAAAGAGACTAAAGTTATCAAAGGAGAAAGCTCAAAAGAAAGAACGACTTTGTCGTGTATGCAACCAGCGTGGTGTTTCACATGACAAACGGAATTGTCCAGTTCTCTTGAATAGGTAATTTTTTCCCTCAATTTTTGTTTAATTATATTCTTCCCATTTTTTGTTCAATTTTGTTCTTCGTAGTTTACATCACTAATTACGTTGCCTATTTTTATATTTCAGGGGGATTGTTGATCTACATGTGGACATTCCAAGAATGTCAGAAGCCCCATGCGATGCGTCTGTTGAAGGAAGTGATTCGAATGTGTCCAGTTCTGACGTCAACCAATGGATATGACACTTGAGATGAAGGAGAGAAGGAGAGCATTGTTGTTTTATCCATTGTTGTAATTTTATACAATTGATGAATCAAGTGCACTGTGCATAGTGCACTAAACCATTGCAGTTCTGTGTTTTTAATTTATTTTTTTTTTAAAGTTTTGAAGTCTGCCCCATTTGAAGTTCATCTCAAGTACAGAAATGACATTGTTGAATGACATTGTGAATTTTTCTTAGGTCGTCATCAATTATGGGATCGTTGGAGTAAAACCCAACCCAAATTTTATTCAAGTCCACACATAAGGCCCCAATATTGGCTGGAATTAAAAATGGGTCAAAGTATATAGGTCCTTCCAAATATTTGAGTATTTGGAGATCCAGCTTCATCCCTAATTATAACATGGTTTAAAGGATAAACTTGATGACTCATAGTGCTAACAACTTCAGCGCCAAAAGAAGAAAAAATGAAAAAAAGAAAAGAAAAGGGAGAAATGAGAAATGATCCTATGCTGATGTTGACATCAGCAAATGCCTGATTCAATGTGTGCGGCTACCTCTTGTCCAACTCATTAGCATTCCCCCAAAGTGATATGCACCACTTGATTAATGTAGAGGGAGAGGGGAATATGATGTATATAGTATATTTGATTGGTGTAGGAATGAGCCCACACCATGTGTAGTAGCATTCAAGGCTAGCACGTAATAAGATTTATCGAAAATCGATTCCTCATGGCCAATCTTTACAGATTCTCTACAAAATTGTCACCAGGAGCCACCTCTTAGTTTCAGAGCATTAGATTTTTTATCAGAATGAAATGCAACAATAGATTTTGTGTAAATTGAGTAGAAAGCCAATTTGTGGAAGTAAATACATGCATGTGCGCGGTTAGACTAATGATTGGTGGGTTCATAACATCGATTCACCAACGTTGCATTCAACTACATGTCAAATATTTGTGGTGTATAGGTCAGTGAGTCCCATAGATATTTTGGGTTCTATAAGAGGAAATGCCACAAGTTTACAAGCGATGGGGCTGAGATATCTCCTGTCCAAGAACCTTGTTAATATAGAAAAATTTTTTAGGAGAGACTTAGTTACTGAGCAAATAACGTCGAGTAATTTGTAGAACATATGCCCATCTTATGGCCTTTGCCCATTTGAACTTAGTTACTTAGTTCAAAGGACGTGGAAGTGCCTACTGAACTGGTCTTCATCCACCTTACCTGTTTTCAAATATGGATACGATTCAGATTTCATAATCCAAATTCTCTTATGGCCTTTGCCTGATAAATCCATCAGTCAGGCCATAACTGAGATCTGTAAGTTTATGCACTAATGGGTTTCAAGAGTTTCACTAATGGCCATCACCGAAATTCTACATCTACCAAATCTAGCACATCAAATATACCTTCATATAAAACATATGCCCATCATATTGATAATGCCCATTCATAACTTCTATGTTCCAACATACACAAGACATGTTTTTAAACCTTTAGAGAAAACATATCCCCAGAGCATGTATTTCATGCATGGTTGAACAAGAAAACTAAGATTATTATACAACATGCAACTAAAATAGCATGATAAATTTTTCGTAGATACGCATTTCGAATTTTCTCTACTTCAATGAAAACACACATTGAACTTTCTAACTTTCCAATGACCGCTATCAAATTGCTCTTTTCTTCTCTCCATTTTTCTCTTTCACACATCGTTGAATTAGCTTCAGCAAGCTGTCAATTCGCTGCTTCATCTTTCCAAAGAAATGTAGCACAACCATTTTCATCCTGCATAAAGTTTTACACACATAAAAAATAGTTAATGCTAGATTTGAAACTTATACTTCTCATAGTGACTGGTTTATGAGTTAGCCTCAACACGCTTACATTCCAATTTGGGCATCTCCAAAATTTTCTATTTGGATTCAATTGCGTACGAGAAGTATATAATTTCATGTCTCTAGCTCCACATCGGCATTTTGGAGCACATTCAGAACGGATTGTATTAGAAGATGACATTTTGTGCAAAAGATATTGTGAGTCAAAATAACCCCCAGCAACAAAAACAAAAAGCAAATGGATAGTTCAATTAACAGTGCTTTCAACCTCACCGTTAAATTTGTCACCGGTATCCATCATTGTGGGCATTATAGAAGGTTTTATAAGTTTCTCAAAAGGTGAGGAATATGCAAATTTGAGAATTTTTATTGCCCTTAAAATAGAAATTTCTCATTCAGAATTTGTTGGCACTATATATAAATTCAAGGAAAAGGGAAAGACCTAAAATTACTAACCCAATTTCTCAGGTAATATCACTTAAATTTATCAATTCTAGTTTTACACCCTTTGACTCAACCAAATTGCACCCGATTTGACACACCCTTCCTGCAATGCAAGCAAACACACCTCACCAGCTGCAACAGCCAAATCCACCAACTACTGTAAGAATAGTAGGTACACCATTACATGATAAAAAGAAAACAACATCATTACATGTCAGTAGCAGAGGCACTCCAAACTGATATCTCAAAGAAGAAGAAGAAGAAAAAAAAGAGGGTTTCTATGATTGATGACTTTCATAAAAAAAAGAAAAAAAAAACCCCAAAAAGAGGCGAGCTTTCCACTCATAGCAGTAGCAGAGGCTTTCCACTCATAGCAGTAGCAGAGGCCTCTACTATTTTCCACTCACAGCAGTAGCAAGATTGCCCTCTCGCTCATGTGTATTTTTCTTAAGAAGAAGAAAAAGAAGGGGTTTCTATGGCTGATGACATCCATAAAAAAAAAGAAAAAGAAAAAAAAAGAAAAAGAAAAAGAAAAAGAAAAAGAAAAAGAAAAGAAAAAAAAAACCCAACAAAAGGCGAGTTTTCCACTCATAGCAGTAGCAGAGTCACTCCAAACTGATATCCCAAACAAGAAGAAGAAGAGGGGTTTTTATGGCTGATGAGATTCATAAAGAAAAATAAAGAAAGAAAGAAAAAACCCAACAAGAGGCGATATGAGATATGCGAGAGGAGAAGACCTGGTTCGGCCGGGAGGGCTGCGACGGAGATCACAGGCGAGAGGGTATGCAGAGCTCGTCGAGGATGAGATCGTCTCTCTGTCGATGTTCTGCTTTGGTGCGGAATGAAATCGAGCCCTAGGATATGGGATGGTTGCACGACGGAAGTGATGGAGACGAGGGAGAGACGTCGACAAGAGGGGAGGAGGAGGAAAAGGATCGATCGTCCGAGGGAAGGAAGAGGAAGAGATCCGTCAAGAAGGAGGAGGAAAAGATCGTTCTGATTTGGGGCTTCCTGTCGATTTGGGCGAGTCACTCCACATTTTCAGTTTCTAGTTATATTGGGAACGTGACATACGTTGGATCAGCGTGCCAATCAGACGGCCTAGAGTGGTCCATACATAAAACCGTAAGGACGGTCCTCACTAGACCGGCTCCCTACATATATATTTATAAACTTGCCTTAAGGTGGCGAGCTTCTAACACAAAGAAATTGGGGATTCCCAAAATGCGCTCAAACTTGGAGAAACAACGCTCAACCCAAAATCAATCTACAATATGAATGCAATGGGTTGGGGTGAGTCTCTCCAATCCATTTTTAAGCAAAAAGAATGAAGGAGGCCTAACCCTAGAAGCTTTGGAAGCTTACCTTGAAGTGGATATTGAATGAGAGGTTCCAAAAGTGAGATGGGTAAGGTCCTTAAAGCTTGAGGAAGAAGATGGGAGTGCTTGTTGGCGTGGAACGAAGCTCCGGTGGCCGAAACAGTGAGGAGGCAATGAGGGAGATGAATGAATGGGAGAATGAGAGAAGGAAATGAAAAAGAAGAATGAAGAGATGAGTCATTGGTTATATTAGGTTAAGAAATAGTGGGAATTACAGTTTAGTCCTTTAGTCCACTAAAGCAATCATTTAGGCCCTTTCGACGCATCGAATCAAAACGCGAACCGGAGGCTAAAGTTCATTAAATGTCGAAACGTACCCTATGCACCAAAACTCACAAAAACTCATAATCTCATAAAAAAGCCCTGAAAACTTTCCGAAATTGCAAATCAACCCCCTACTTTGCCCATACGAGCTCGAAATCGCACGAGACTTCGCATGCATGATCCACACGTCAAACCCGATTCGCTAAGACTCTAAACATACTTAATTAACTAACAAGTAATTAATGATAATTAACATAGGATTAAGGGTTAGGATGTTACACAAACACAGCACCCTCTAATCAAAATAAGATTAGAACTCATAGTTAATTTCCTTACAGCAGATCATCACCCATCTCCATCATCACAACTCATCCATCACCTCTCACTCATGATCCCAACACAGCCGCACATGCAACACCATCACCATCCACACCATCACTAACCGGCATATGAGGTTTGGAGTTCAGGCACCTCAATTTGGAGAAGGCACACATGTGGAAGAGAGGATGCAATGTTTTTTCTTCATGTTCTACACGTCTCTGTTATGCATAGTCTACAAACTCTAAGTTTAGATGGCAGGCTGTGGCTTGTACACGTGGTGAATTGTCAGCTAATCATGACAACCATATGATCTTTGGTTTGTCAGTTCGATGGAAAATAAAGATCCTAATAAAACAATGGCCATAAAAGGAAGGGCACATCACTACTGTAATTGATGTCATTGACCTCTACTATGTGAAGAAGTAATTGCTTCCGTTTAAAATTACATTTAAAAGTTTGGAGAATAGGTTCAGGCTACGATGCGTTAATGGAGTTAGGGCTAAGATGGGTTCGACCCCGAGATAGTCAGGGAGAGATGGGATGGGGCTACTGCAACTGCAAGGTTGCTAGTGCGTGGATGGTGATGGTGTTATTGGTCTTGGAGTTCGGTGGAGAGCGTTGTCAAGATAAAGATGGTCATTGTGTTGGGGTTGTGACTCGTAAGTGAAGAGGGGATGGACGGGTTGTGATGTGTCAGGGCCAAAGATCATGACATAATCTATTTGGCCAAATCACCCAAGAGAGGTCTCGCTATAGCAAGCCTCTTGCTCACTATAACGAACGTGAACGGGTTTGCCCAGTTGGGTCCGGACTCTAAGAAAGAGTTTGCGACAGATTGTTATTCTAAGTGGATTATTCTTAGAAGTCTCTTGGACAAACTTGTGGCAATAAATTGGGTGTTTCTCTTAATCCAAAGTGATCCACCACCTCTCTCATTATTCTAAGCAAGGGAGATTTTAGAGAGAGAGAATTTTTCTCGAAAGCAATCAATTGAGAGATTGCGCTGAAGCTTTTTTTCTCTAGAAGGTTAAGTGCTTCTACTTCCTTGTAGAAGATTTGTTCATCTTGGTTGTCAAGGATATAGAAGGAGGATCAAGCACAGGGAGCAGTGCACGGCGAGGTAGTCGTGGCGACAGGAGAAGTTTTGCAAGAATAACTGCAGTCCTTAGGTCACGTACTGACTGGGATAAAGGAGTTGTGAGTATATCTTGTAACCATTCAATAGTAATTGATTTTTTTAATAGTGATTTTTCTCCGGGAAAGGATTTCCACGTTAAATTGGTGTTTGTTGTCTTGTAGGATTACTTGGTAGATAATTATTGCTAGTTTTATCTTGTTTGGTTGGTTACATCCGCTGCACTGGTTATTAGACTAGCTTACTCATCCCATTCTAGTAACTTTCAATTGGTATCAGAGCTAGTTGCACTATTTTACTGTGTTGGTCCAAATATTGCTGGAATAAAAATCTACTGTAATGTGAAATCTCTAAATCTATTGAGAAGAATAAATCTTCTAAAGGGATTCAGTGCTATGAGTGTTAAAGGTTATGGACATATTGCTAGTGATTGTCCTAATAGGAAATCAAAGAAAAGGGCTTTTTATTTGACTTGGAATGATAAGGAGAAAAAAATCTGAGTCTGTGGAGCTTGATACTAGCAAAGAGAAATCCATAGCTTTTATTGCAACTTTTGTTTTTGCTACTCCACAAGTTTCTTCTGATGATGAGACTTATCATGGTTAAGGTGAATGAGAAAGTGGCTATCAAGTGGAAAACGTCTGAAGAGCAGAATTTCTCCTTGAAAGCTAAACTTGTAAAAGAATTTGCAAAAGTACAAAAATTGGAGGGTGAGAACAACAGAATGACTGACAAGTTGACTGTAGAATCACAGAAGTGTGACTTACTTGATTCTGATATGAGGACTTTGAAAGAAGAAAATTTTGATTTGAACAGAAGACACAAGATGGTTCTGTCTAAATTACATACAGCTAAAGCTTCATTGAATAGGATGAACACTAGATTGAGAAAACTTGATGACATCTTGTGAAGCCAAAATGCACACACTAACAAGCATGGCATTGGCTACGCTGACAGAGCATCTACATCGAATGCCAAAGGTATAAACTATTTTGTTAAAAATTCAGTTATTACTAATCATGTTGTTATTGTGGTAAAAAAAATCTCCAAAGAAGACGAATGTATCACGTCCTGAACGAATTTCCACTTGCAATCACTGTGAAGTTAAAGGACACATTCGACCCCAGTACAATAAGTTGCAAAGTTAATTGAATCAAAAGAAATGGAAAAAATAGAAGGGAGAGTCAATAAGAATAAAAAATAAAAAAACAAAGTTGTATGGCTCAAGAAAGAATACCTTCCATCTGTTTTGGTACATATTTTGCTTAAACATTTAAATTTGCAAGTGTGTGTCTAAGTCTCATCACCTCCGATCTACAAGATCAAGCCCCCACCCTAGTGCTAATACAAATGTCATATTGAGGGGGAGTCGAAATTGATGGGGAGCTACTGGATCCAGATTGACAGAAGCTGCATGATGATATTTGTTTGTCAATTATGGACAAATACAAGGGGAAAAGAATGGAGTTAGGGGGATATTTACAAGTAAATGTAATTCAAGATCTAGAAGTTCAAGCAAAGGCAATACAATATCTATAGTACTAAATTTTATTTTAAATTCAAAATTTGGGTTTTTCTTTTGGGTAGATCATTTTGTATTGTTCTAGGGAGTTTTGTCCAAGAATTTCCAAAAGAGGGAGATTATCAAGGCCAAAGATCTTGACAAAATTGGTTAGGCCAAATCACCCGAGAGAAGTCTTGTTATAGCGAGCCTCCTGCTCGCTATAGCGAACGTGAATGGGTTTGCCCAGTTGGGTCCATACTTTAAGAAAGAGTTTGCGACAGATTGTTATTCTAAGTGGATTATTCTTAGAAATCTCTTGGACAAATTGGGGCTATAAATTGGGTGTTTCTCTCAACCCAAAGGGATCCACCGCCTCTTTCATTATTATGAGCAAGAAAGATCTTAGGGAGAGAGAATTTTTCTCTAGAGCAATCAATTGAGAGATTGGGCTGAAGCTTTTGTCTCTAGAAGGTTAAGTGCTTCTACTTCTTTGTAGAAGGCTTGTTTATCTTGGTTCTCAAGGTGATTGAAGGAGGATCGAGCACAAGGAGCAGTGCACGGTGGGGTAGTTGTGGCGACATAAGAAGTTGTACAAGAACAACTACAGTCCTTAGGTTGACATACTGTCTAGGATAAAGGAGCTGTGAGTATATGTTCTAACCATTCAATAGTGATTGGTTTTCCTAATTGTGGTTTTTCTCCCGAAAAGGGTTTCCACGTTAAATTTGTCTTTGCCTTTTTATGGTGATTGCTTGATAGATAATTATTGTTAGTTCTATCTTATTTGGTTGGTTACATCAGCTACATTGGTGAAGACTAGCTTACCCAACCCATTCTAGTAACTTTCATGGTGATAAATAATGGGTGATGATCTGCTATATGGGAAACTATGAGTATGAGTTCACTAATTGATAGGTGTGGTGCGTTATTTGGCATGGGACGTTTTCTGGAGAGACGATGGAAGGCAATGGTTTTGTGGGGCAATTTCGAAATTTAAAGAAATAAGGGAAATAAGTTACCAGACATTTGGCCGAATGTCAAGATTTGACAGAAAAGTGGAAAACTTAAAGGCCTATTTTGAAATGTGTTTCATATTTTGTCTTGTTTTGAAATCTTCCATAAACTTAGGCCCTAT
This sequence comes from Camphora micrantha, assembly GCA_003546025.1. Classification (NCBI taxonomy): domain Eukaryota; kingdom Viridiplantae; phylum Streptophyta; class Magnoliopsida; order Laurales; family Lauraceae; genus Camphora; species Camphora micrantha. The sequence goes on from QPKB01000010.1 coordinate 11,335,734, forward strand.
TTTGAAATTCTCCCTTTATAGAGATATGCATTTTAAAAACAACCCCAAAAACTTCATCTTGTACCTATTGATTTTAAAAAAAACGACCCAAAAATGTTGACTTCCTGTAGCCGTTTGTTTGCCGTCGTATTTAGTGATTTTTGAAGTAGTATTTCTTGAGCAAAAGATCATAAGCACAATATCTCCATCATGGATTTAAGAGCCTTAAGGATATATAGTCTTTGGTTAATTTTTTTTATGAAATTCAATTATATGGTTAGTATAATTTAGATTAGCTCAAATTAGGATTCACAAGGAGTTAATACATGTGAAGAGATTGGCTGATGATAGATGGGTCCAAAGGAGGACCCAAAGAAACCCTGATTGACCTTGAAAAAGCCCATACCTCCATCATGAATTAAGCCCTCAGCCCTCCTCCAGTAACAAAATGATAAAGAAATTAGCGGTACAACGGTTATCTACGTGCTGAAACAAAAATCCTAAATCCGCCACTGAATGAGTGCAATGAGATGCTGAAATAATTCTCTCTCGATGGAAACGTAAGAGGTGCCCCTCCTGTGATATAAATCTAAACGACCATCTTTTACGAGTATCTTAAATGGGTCGCTCATATTTCTCTAACAGTACCAGTTAGTACTTTCCAAAAGGAATAAATAATCGTGCATCAGAACCGTTCATCATACTACAACAGTTATTTCATTTATCGTATAGCTTAAGAAACACAACTACTAAAAAAGGGCATGCGATTTGAACGGCTGGGATTCATTGTATATCCCTGATCGGTTCAGCAGTTAAATGGTCTTCTTACATCCAAACCTTTTTAAGATGTCATGACCATCTTTTCTGTTTTTGGATCTGAGCTTTAGAATAATGTGAATCTGTTCCGCTGATTCTGGATCTGAGTTTTTTTTAACAGATCTGAATCTGATACACGTTGACTTCTATCTTCATTGCTCTCAAAACTTGCTAGTATTTATTTATAATATGCCATTAGATGGGAGTCCAGCCCTCTACGACTCCGACACATGGCAAAGCTGTGAGGCTTTTCAATGGATCCATTTATTAAAATAAATATTTTCTTCTTCTTATTGTTTGACTTTCAGATGATGTAATATAAGAAACATTAATAAAGTCTTAGAAAAAAATTTTTGTGTTCCATGTAAAATCAATTTGATGGTGGGTTTATATCCTGTTAGAGTAAACTTTTGCCAGGACTTATACAAGATAAGAAAATTTATTGCTACCAGTTAGATTTTTAATAAATAAATACCAATGTGGAGCTTCATGAAATTCTCACGAGTCCAAGCTTATGAGGATGGTCTCTTAGATAAATTGGTTAATGGTAAAGGGTCAAGAGGACAATTATCATTACAGGGTAGGATAGTATTAGTGTGAGATAATATAGAGATTTTATGAGAAAAACTCGGAATTTGGTCATTCCTCGCGAAAGGCCACGCAGATTGTGTAGCACAAACTCGGTCTTCCCGCCATTTTTTTAAAAATTTTTGTACTTTTTTCATAGCGTCGCCCGGTTTTCCACTGTTCATATTGGTGAAAAAGTTGTGAATACAAGTTTTTAAGAAAAAGTTAAGAATATAAGTTTTCTATGTTTTTCAGAAAAAGCTAAGAATACAAGTTTTCCACTATTCATATGGGTGAAATCGCTATGAATACAAGTTTTTCACTGTTCATATGGGTGGAAAAGCTACTAATACAAGTTTTCCTAGCGAATACAATACAAGTTTTCAGCAAATACAAGTTTTCCACTGTTTATAAGGGTGGAAAAGCTACGAATACAAGTTTTCCGCTATTCATATCGGTGGAAAAGCTGCGAATATAAGTTTTCCGCTTTTCATATAGGTGGAAAAGCTGCGAATATAAATTTTCCGTAATACATATAGGTGGAAAAGCTGTTTTCTATAGTTCATATTGGCGGAAAAGCTGTAAATACAAGTTTTCCATTGTTCATATAGGAGCAACATTTCTCTCTCTCACGTTTTCTCATGGATGGTTTTATCGATTGACGGTAAGCTCTAAATGATAATGTACGAACATAAGATTGTCATTGGAAGCATTCTTCTCTGCTATTTTTTTCTTTTTCGTCTCTTTAACTTTTCAACATAAATCTTAAGAATATGAAAACAAGAAAGAAAGAAATAGTATGTCGGTCAGTAGTAATCCTTTTATAAAGCCTGTGATTCTGTTTTCCCAAGATGATTGGGGAGAAAATGGAATGGAGGGGGATAGAGAATTAGGTGGGAGAAGCAAAAAAAATAAGAGGAAGAAGGAACAAAGAGAAATCAGTGTTTTAAGAAAAACGTGTAAAACAACACTAGCGTTGTTCCTATCAGACACAAGTGATGCTAGCGTCGCTCCCCTCAACATTAAAAAAAGCCGAAAAAGTCCTAACGGACCCCATTTGTACTACATAATCTGTAGGGACCCTTCGGGAGGAATTATCAAATTCAGGAACTCTTTCCGTAAAATACTCAATAATATATTGTGGAAGTCATTAGATTTTGGGTTTTTATTTGAATGAGCAAAAGTTTGCAAGCTAGCCCACCCGTTTATTGGGGCTCACCTTGTTAAATATTTTGGATTTTTTATGTACGGTCACCCAAATTCATTAATAATCACCCCTTATTACCAAATTAGACAAATTCACCTACACATTTTCCGAACCATCCGTACCTCTGCCCAAGCCAAAAGTCATTTTTTCCTCTGCGATATCACAACAAATTTTGCGATATTGCATTATCGCAAATTATTCACTTGCAACATCAGAATTTATATTATGATATCGCAACTCGAAAAACTATTTTCATCCTTTTATCACTCCCTACTTCGACTTTTCATCATTTTCACCTACTATAACTCGCTCCCTCAGTCGATTTCACTCTTCTTCTCTCTCGCCAACCTATTTGCAAATAGGCAAGGCCCCCAGCATCCGTTCAACGTCGACAATCAGCATGGTCCCCATTGCCTCCATCGACGAGGGATTTTGGCCTTCATTGTTTCACAATCTGGGCATTCCTGAGCTAGGTGTTGTTGTAGTCGCCCCTGGTAGAACCTGGTAATCCTTCTTCCCTCTCTCTTTTAGCGAGTTTGTTACGGGACCAACCATAGGGAGGGATCAATAAGACATTCCACATTATTTTTTGCAACTGGACGTCCAGTCTAAAACCTAAAGTGGTAATTTATGATATGAGAACAACATGATTTTTTTAATATATCAATAACCGGATGTTCAAACATAATTGGAATTCGGTAAACTGTCAGAAAATATAAGGCTAAATGCCTACATTTTCAACATGGATGTTCGTCAAAAAGTGAGGCTCTACAAGTCCCCCATAAGGTTACTACTAATATTTATTCAAAATGTTTCAAATATTTTTACATGTGGGATTCCTTGTATTCTAACTACCTTCAAAAAACACAAAAGAATAAAAAAAATAACACAATAAATAAGAGGGAGATACAAAGGAAGCAACGAACTCAAGCAAAAGACGAAAGCTACAGAACAGAATGATTATATAAACAGAGATTTATTCTTTGACTTTTAACGTAAAACTTTATGTGATATATCAATATAAATTGCGATATCACAAGTGAATAATTTTCGATATCGCAAAGGAAAAAAGTATTTTTTGGCTGTGCAACTGTATGAAGAACGTGTAGGTAAAATTGTGTAGCTTGGTAACAAGGAATATTATCGATGAATTTAGGTGACCGTACCAAAAAAATTCCTAAATATTTTCTAAAAATCAACTGTTCAAATAAACAATGAAGCCCAATGTAAGAATTTTTGGAAAGAGCCTTGCTACAGCCCGGGGTTTGTGCCCGGGTCTGTAGATTTTTTGTTTTGGAAAAGAGAAGCATATTATTATATATAAAAATTTGTCAATCCGATCTTACCTAATAAAAAAAACACAAACTTTAACTCATACCTATATCTCCTCACCCAATTTTCCGGTGACTCTGAAATTGACTACTGACCCTATCATTATCAAAAGATGAGAATTAAGTGGACAAGAAAACTGATTGTTACCTAAATTTCTCATTTTTATGGAATCTTCCACAAAGTGGGACCCTTAACTATTGACTGACCTAAAATGTGATATGCCTGCAAAATTTGAACTTTCCTCAAAGACTAATGAGGAAGTACAGAGGCCACCATCAATCACCTAATGCTAGAACGATCTGCTTGACTCGCATAGAATCCTTTGGCGGGTCAATGATGAAATTTCGGTTGCAACAGCAACACACCAGCATGTGTTGTACCAGAAACAAACTGCCCACATCTAGTGGATCCCACCTAAATAAATCATAAGTTGGAAAAGGTCGTGTGGATAGAAAAAAGGGTTGGAGCTTTGAAGTGGAATAGGGCATAGCGTGTGGAAAAGTCCATCCCATTCAAAGTATCCAAACATTTAGTTTTAGGCCCTGTTCAGGGGTTATGTGAAAATTTTGAATTTCTTCAAAAGTTATCTTACAAGTGGAATTTCAAATGCCCAGGGCTCACCCAACGTTGAAAAGTCGGATTTTTGAAAGTTCTTAAGGCTAAATGTGACTTCTTAATTGAATTGTACTTGGAATTCCAACAATGAAAACGGTATTTGAAATGCTAAGGGGACTACTTTTGAAGCATATGTTAAAAATCTCTAATACTCCAAGTTTTCTTATAAAAAATACCTGTAAAGAAACGTGTCCTAAGGTTGTCAAGGTTTAAGAGGCATGCATTATAAGAACTTCTATGCTAAAATTTGATGAAAAATAACGGTCAATGAATGTTAAATATGGATCAATGTCAATTTAAGAGTGTTTTTTAAAGGAATTGGTTGGATCCTAGGTGAGCCTCTTATATATTAGAAAATATATAAGAAAAAGAAGAAGGCTGCGCTTGAAGAGGGCCTAGTAGAGAATTCATACATTTATATTTAAAAAATGTAATGACTGACCTAAAGATGGCCCCATTGATATTGACTTGGAAACATATATCAAGAAATGTCCCAATTGCTGAGCTAACTCCTTGCCTTGCCTTGCAAGGGCAGGTTCTTCCTCTTTGCTTAGAAAAAAATTGTGGAAGTTGACTTGCTTCGTTTTCGTTAGGACAAAATTATCCTTGACTTTGTAACAAATGCCCAAATGGAGGGTATCTATTGTTTTGTGATTGATTGAGATTTGCATATGTTGAGTTGGAACAGATGTGCTAAGATCTGGACCATTCATCATAAGGTCCACACCTTAATCTTTCCCTGCCCTAAAAATTAGGGTTTCCACTTATCAAGCGAGCTAAATATTCTAAAAGAAATGGATGGTAACCAGTCCACTGCCATGTATTCTAAGACACCTGCTGATCGGTCCGACTGCCGTGATCTTACAGTGAGGAATATCTATGGTGGGGCATGATGGCAGACATGGGAAAAACTGAAGTTCAACTTCCCATGCTGGTGTTAAATGGGCCCTTAAATGAATTGTGCGAAAAAAAAAATATATTTACATATAATCAATCTAATGGGGAATATGGCTTAAACTAAAATGTGATCGGGTACACTTCCTATATTAAGGGATCCATATGATACGAATGAATCAATGAATTAGTCACAAAGGTGGACTCTACTTAAGGGAGCATTTCTTTATATCTTGTCTCACATTCTCATGCTTTTGCATAACATTTCCTTCTTTTTTGTTCTAGGGGTTTGAGGAGAATGTATGGGCCAAGCTTATTCTGTTCTGATCACCATCGTACATGGACTTTTCATACTATAACTATAAAATAATAATCTTTAGGAAGAGACTACAAAATAAGCACTTCACCATCCGAAGTGGAGTAAACTGGTTGAAGGCAGAGAAACAAATCCAAGAGAAACCGACTTTCCACCTAATTCTTATTTTGTAATAAAACAGATAGGATAAAGAATTTAATGCTTGGTTAAAAAATACTGTTTTGGTTATATTAAAAAAGTGCTCAATGCTTTGAGAACGTCACATCCTTTGTCATCACTTGGTTTTTTTTTTTTTTTTTTTTTATCTTTCCATACTTAAAATATTTGAAAAGGTTTTATAGGTGAGTACAAGTCTATACAAAACTTTCATTGCCTTCAAATGGAAGAAAAACATAATAACAACACAAAGATTAGTTCGACCAGAAAAATACACAAAGATTAGTTTCTCAAAGTTTAAAACTATCTCAACCAGCCTAATCATGAGAACTATCCAATTAGGTTTCTTTGATAGACATCAAACTTTTGCAGCGAAAAGTTACAAACTGAAAAAGGTCAAAACGGGCTGCGGATCTGGTTCCACGGGTCGAAACTACTATAGTTCACCAGACCTTATTTTTTCTCGGATCTGAAATAAGGTTCCAGTTCTGAACCCGTTTGTCAATTAGAGCTTAAATTGGGTTCTAACTCCTTATTTTTTCAAGTCAAACATCGGACAATTAGAGAATCAGAGACTGTTTGCAACCCTAAGCATACCACCTTCATACTTTCCAAAACCATATGAATTTGGCAATTACCCTTATTTTACATGCATCCAACTGTTACCACTGAATTGAAATGCCTATTATTTCATATGCTTTCACCTTTATTTTTTGGGCTTTGAAATTCATATATTTGATGATCTAATTATGTTGATTTTAGGAGATCCTGCATAATCGATTCATAGACTTTCTCATCACTTTTACCTTTTGTGCCTAACATGTATCTAATGGCCCTATAAAAATGATTCTCATGTAGAAAATACAAGAACTTATGTCATATAAAAAAAATGCCAAAGGATTCGTATTTTCGCATTGGACAGTTTACCACAATTTATTACGACACTGAGAAAAAAGAAAAAAAGAAATGGTGTTTTTATATAAGGGATGTAAATGTTGGTGCTGATGGAACTAAACAGAGAGAAAGGTGGGTTATCGCTTTCCTTTTAAGAGGAGAGAGCCTCTTGATTAAATATGCAGGCCCAAGTCCACCGATTCATCGATTAGAATCTATTATAAATGTCGGATGCAGGGTATATAAAAAATAATATAAGTTTCCAAATAAAAAATAGGTTTTCAAAAGGTTCATTTTTCATGGGATTTCAATACTTTTTTAACATGAAAAATACATGAATATGAAAGGTGCTTTCCAAGAAAATAAAATCAAAACCTCAGGTTACTTATTTTTGAAAATTTCCAATAGTAAATGGGTATTCAATTATCTAATTAATTATCTAGAAGTTCTGGCCCAAAAAAATTGGGATTTTGAACCTGCTTTGGGTTCCAATTCACAAAATAAACTTGGTTTGACTCAGCATATGAGTCTTTAATATTTCAAACTGTAGCTCAAAATAAACTTTGATTGGAACATTTTTATTTTTAATTTTGGAGGTAGTCGACTTGATGCATTATTATAAGTTGGATTATATCTTTTTCTAAAATAAAATTAAAATAATCAATCGATTTTGAAACTGGATGCCAGTCCTTTATAGTCACAACCGGTTCCAAAACTGAATTCAAATTTTCTTGTGGGAACCGAATCTAAACCCAACAAAACAGATTCGAGAATAAAATTAAATCCAAAATCAGATCTATCATTTAGAAATAATTTCCATTCCGGATCCAATATGACTCCAGCTCAAAACCGACGTGTTTACATCCCTAGTAATATACAAATGTATCTGCCCTCATGATTCATCAAAGTCCTTTTCACATATAAATAAAATCGGGTTTGGGTGTATTTTTGTATGTGAAATATTTTCATACGAATGGTTGGTTGGAAAAATGAGGACCCATTTGTCATTTGAGCAAAGAACATGTACATTCATAAAACTACAAAGTCCTCTCTCCCTCTTCCACGTCAGTTGCGATTACTCAGTCCACCTTTTCTGGTCGTTGGCATCGTTTCTTTTACGTAAAGAGCACAAGCAAGCTTTCATCTTTCTCTCACTCTGTACACCTGTAGACCGTTGCAAGAGCTCTTCGATCCTCATACACTCGTCTCTTTTCTTCTTATTCTCCTTCACTACAAACCAGACACGAACAACCCCATAAACCCATCTATAATTCAATGGCAAATTTTGTAAATTTCACCATCTTCTTCCTTCTCTTGATGCTTCTCTCCTCTGCTCACGGTCGATTCGTCGTTGAGAAAGGAAGCATTTCTGTTATCTCCCCAGAGCATCTCCGATCAAAGCACGACGGTGCCATCGCCAATTTCGGTGTTCCCAATTACGGCGGAACCATGACAGGAGCCGTAGTCTACCCCCAGAAGGGGAGTTCTGGATGCAATCCGTTTGAAGGCGATTCGGCCTTCAAATCCAAGTCTTTTAGACCAGTCATTCTAGTTGTTGATCGAGGAGGTATGGGTGTAAATCGTAATGCTCTGTTTTAATGTCTTCATTGAAAATCTCCTCGATTTAGATGATGAACAAGTTGTTTGATGAAATGGGTAGTTCGAGTTTTCCTTAAAGAGGTTGTAGAATTGTGGAATTTACCCTTCAAGATTGTTTTTTTGTTGAGATGGGCATCCGTGATTCAATATCATGCTCTATTTTGCTTCTGCTATTGAGAATTTCTACAACTTTCATGAAGAACTAGTTATTTGATTAAATGGGGGGTCTTATTTCATTGATAAGATTGGGAATTTTTTTCATGTAACAGCATGTGTTTTTTTTTCTTTTTTTGTTTTTTTTTAGATGGGTATTAGTGGATTCTATGCCATGCTTTGTTTTGGATTTATTCTCTTTGAAATTTCCGAATTCTCAATGGTGAACGAGATATTTGGAGTAAGGGGCAGCTGGAATTTTTATAGAACTGATTCTGAAAGTTCCCATGGCACAGAAATAACAGTCCTTTTTCTTTTTTTTTTTTTTTGGAGGAATTTACCATTTTTCCGAGTAAATGGTATTGGTGGATTCTCCGCAATGCTCCGTTTTCTTCTCCTGAAGTTTGGTGAAGTAAATAGTTTTTTTATTTCATGAAAGAGACTAAGAATTTTCCCATTAAACAGAAAAAAAAAAAAAAAAAGAACTCCTTTTTTTCTCTTTTGGAGATTACCCTGTAATTTTGCTTTCTTTTATGGAAATTTCTGAATTTCCATGATGAACACCCGGTTTGGCAAAAATTGGTAGTTTGTAACTTTACAAAAGTGATTGTGAATTGTCCCATAAATACAGTAAACAACTTTTTCCTGTGGTATTGGTGGATTCTCATTTATTTTTCACAGATCATTGTGGAAATTTCTGAAATCCTGGCTTGTAAATGCACAGTTTCAAGTAATGAGCATTGGGTGGATTTTGACTTCTACACATCAGACAGTCTTTTGTGAAATTTCCCAAAGTTTGTCACAAATACAACATTTGAAGGAATTAGTATTGATGAATTCTTTCATTTCTTCAAATCAGAAAGTATATTTGTGAATCTTAAATTCTGACTTGCAATTTAAAATGTTTAAGTGATGGAAGTGATAGGCGTTGATGGATTTTTATTTGGCACATTGGAGTATCTCTTTTTGAATATTTAAACTGTGTCTGATGAATACACCATCTCAAGCAATGGTTATTATAGTGGGTGTTCTTTCCCCTAATTTGATTTCTGCAAATCAAACAGTCTACCTGTGAATGTTCTGAATTCCTTATTACATATAAATATTTTATAGTAATGGAAGTTTAGTGCATAGTGTTCACTTTAGGTTTCCCTGTCGGTTAATGGGTTCATGTTGCTAACAAAGTCGATGATTTCAGAAGAATATTTTTTTAACTTTCGCATGTGACAAACCTTCTTTTATGAGAATTTACCTGCGTTGCTTCACAATTTCACTTTCTTAATGTAACTGGATGAACTTCTGAACAGTTCTTGGGTTTATTCCATCAGTAGGCTTGCACAAATGTTTCTGAAGTTAGTGAAAAAAAAGAAAAGAAAAGTGGACTGTATCAGTACATGGGAGGCAGTTGATTTTATGAACAGCTGATGACTTTGAACATAAGACAGACTGGATTCACTTGTGGATAGAAGTTGGATTTTAGTTTTAGATAAAATTTCCATGTGGTTTAGCTGTATTTCTCCGTCATTTCTTCATCGTTGGTAAATTTTCAAAATTTTTTGTGACCAACACACTTCTTTTAATGATAGCTACTGTTTTTGTTAATAATATTTTTGTTTTTAGTTTCACACATCAGAAAGACTTCACTTATGAGCATTTGTAGGCTGATGGGTTCAATGTTAGATTTTTTGCCTTCTTCATTTGTTTCTTCTAATTGTTAGCATCTGTTGCTATAGTGATGTTAGTTACTTTATGGGTTTGCATCTTGGACTCTGCACTGCCTCTGTCTCTAAAGTATCCTTATTTTTCAAGGCTCATCCACTGTGAACTATGATGCCCAGATATTAGGCAACATTACCATATTATATCATATTTGATACTTAATTTTTTGTGTGTAAAATCCGTGTCCTACATTCATTCCCGTACCAATGCCATACATAGTTTATCATGATATATGAGAGTTTGAACTTTGAAGTCTGTTTGAACAACCTGTATCTTAATCTTCAGTTTTAAGCTGAGTTCACTTTCTTTTTGTTTAATATCTTCAAGACCTCTCAGATAAACTTTTTACGTTTTCTAATAGGTTCCTTTCATTTTTCAATCTTCAGTTGTTGGTTGTTTCGTTGGACTGCTATTATAAATTTCTATAGCTTTAACTATAGTCTCTTTTCTTCTTACTGTTTATGATTATGCATTAACTATCTAAAAACGCAATCAACCTTCAGCAATGAGTACACCCAATGCAGGATACCCACATGCTACCAGTACATTCACAGGTTCTGGCATTGTATCATGCCATACCAATAGTACACTGCTATTTGGAAATGCTAGGATTCTTGTAACTTTGGTGTATTAGTTTCACCATAATCCTTATCTATATCCGTATCCTAGAGTTTGGGATTTATGGAGCTATCCCCCTCGCATGACATGAACATTGTACCTATCCTTTTTTGCGAAGAACTTGTTAGCTTGCTGAGAAAATTTCAGCCCTTATTCATTAAATATTTTGGTTTATGTTATTTACCTTTTGTCCCTTCCACTGTAGACTGCTACTTTGCTTTGAAGGTATGGAACGGGCAAAAGGCTGGAGCTGCTGCAGTGTTAGTAGCAGATAATATAGATGAGCCTCTGATAACCATGGATACTCCTGAAGAAAGCCGTGATTCTGATGGGTATATAGAAAAAATAAACATCCCATCAGCCTTGATAAATCGAGCCTTCGGTGATGCCCTGAAGAAAGCAGTGGAAAAGGATGAGGATCTCATGGTAAAATTAGACTGGACCGAGTCAATGCCCCACCCTGATGAAAGGGTTGAGTATGAGCTCTGGACCAATAGCAACGATGAGTGTGGAATGAGGTGTGATGAACAGATGAATTTTGTGAAGAACTTCAAGGGTCATGCTCAAATCCTCGAGAGAGGCGGTTTTACTCAGTTCACCCCACATTATATAACTTGGTATTGCCCTGAGGCTTTTCTCCTCAGCAAGCAATGCAAGTCTCAGTGTATAAATCATGGGAGGTACTGTGCACCTGATCCAGAGGAGAACTTCAGTGAGGGCTATGATGGGAAGGATGTGGTTGTTGAGAACCTACGGCAGCTATGTGTTCATAGAGTTGCCAATGAGAGCAACCGTTCATGGGTTTGGTGGGATTATGTGACAGACTTTCACATCAGATGTTCCATGAAGAACAAGAGATACAGCAAGGAATGTGCAGAAGATGTCATCAAGTCACTTGGTAAGGAGACCAAACAATGAACTAAAGTGTCTGCTTCTTATCTTCCAATAAAATTTATTTGGTGATGCATATCTTCATGTTTCAATGTTGTGATCCAACAGATTTGCCGCTTGAGATGATTAAAAAATGCATAGGTGATCCTGATGCCGATGTTGAGAACCAAGTGTTGAAGATTGAGCAAGAGCTCCAGGTTTACACATCATGGTTTCTTTTCTTTGTTTCATCTCTGCTGAAATATAAATTTCCTTCTCTTATATATACGAACACCTCATGTTTTCTCTTCCTGTTCTCTTTCATTCAGTCATTGAATTTATCACATCCACATTTTTTTTCTTACATGAATTTTCACTATTTTTTATTTTCAGATTGGTCGAGGTTCTCGCGGTGATGTCACCATCTTGCCGACTCTAGTTATCAATGATGTGCAATACCGAGGTCTATTATGCAAGATATCATTTATTCTTTGAAATTTATGCATTCTGATCTATTGCTCCATTTTCTTCTTCATTGGGTCATGATTTGCACTTGTTTCTATGAAATTGAGTAAATATAACAAATGGCTAGAGGTCCAGTAGAAGTTCCAATTTTACAGCAACATTGGCTACATCATTAAGCCTGCTCAATACAATGCGGGTTACATCTTTAGCCCCACTTAATGCAATGAATTGGAGACTAAGTTGATCCTACTAGCTAAAAAAACATCCACAATTCCTTGGATATTGTTGAAGCGGCTTTTATTCAGTAGATGAGTCCCTTCAACAATGGGTAATGGGTAGAGAAAATGATTGAAGACAGACCATGAACCTGTTCTCAGATGCTCTTAATTCCACTATCGTAGCATCTATCTCTCTTCTTTGGACTAGAGAATATGACTACTCTTTATCCGTTTGGAATACTCCTCCAAACCACCACTTTAGATCCAGCAGCATTCCACAATCCTGCATTGAATGAAATACAGACCCCCATGTGTGTAAAAACTTCCAGAATTCACCCAACCATACTCTCTCAAAATATTTATTACAAGCTGATCCAACAGAAAAGGTATTTCTTTACAATAGTCCTATGAATCAGTTGTGTTTTTATCAAATCCAGAATCTTATTGATGAAAGTTGTCTTTACCTTCAAAGTAATTAGTTGGCTCAAAACACCCTACAACATGAAAAAAGTAAGATATGTTCTAAGAAACACCAATCTCTTCGTTGAGAAGGGCACAAGGAACTCCTACCAGTTCTCTCTCTCTCTCTCTGTGAAGAAAAGAAACAAAAAAAGAAACCCTCCACCTTCTCAAGTAAGAGTTACTTGTCACCCAATCAACAGAAGAAATATTAGAAAAAAATTATAGTTCTATGTCATAAACTTAAATGAAGGTTCTATGTAACTAACTGATTCTTCATGTTATCATGACATAAGCTCACAGTCAATAAGCTTTGATTTCGGATATGAATTTCAGCATTAGATTCTTTTTTCTGGCTGTGATGGTCCAATGACATGATTGCACTAGCCCCCACCCCCCATTACTTTGACATGAAAAGAATGTAACCTTCATAACTTCAGACTTAGGGGAAAGGTGTGTACAGAAGGCTTTCGATTTAGCTTTTAACTTTTTTCAATAATGCCTTTCATGTCTCACCTTCATCTCACCTTCAAGTCTTTCTTTAATTATTTATTTTTATATTATGAAAATAATATTTTACCTTTATATCATGAAACCTTTTCCTTTCATATTTTTGTGGGTGAATATTCAGGGACGGCCAGGGTGTCAACCTAGGAATGGTCTACCCTATAGGGCACACATGCCTTGCCATTATCAATCTAAACCCTTCACACTCGCTAAAGCCCACTTACCTCTAGTGAATTAGAACTCAAATAACTTTTTTCACTCATTCTGGCATTCTAGTCTCCTATGATACCTAGATACTTCATACAATCCCAACATATCCGCATTGGACCAATACGATGCTCGTATTGATACCTGACACTGCACCTATCCTTCTAGGGTACAAGTTTAGCATATCATACTTACAAAGTCCATTGTTTCATACAGTTCTTTCATTTTCCTTATCAACATAGAATATGTTGGAAACGAACATACACAATGATAATTTCATTTGTTAAAGGTGCTTTAAATATAAAAAAAAATTGGGATACTCGTATCCATATACATGTCCTAGATTTTCAAAAGTGCGGAGTTGTATCCATGATCCCAGTATCCGTGCCCATACCTTGGCATCAAAGCTAGTAACTTGAATTTATGATGCAAATTTGGACAATTTTGAGGCCCCCAAAACACTACCGTTCCCATTTTGTAGAGGTATGCCCTAGAGGCCTTTCAAAACCCCTATCCCCCTCTATGATTGTCATGTTTCCAGGTGGGCCTCATAGGGCAGCGGTTCCTAGCGTGTGGATGGCCTGACTGGTTTCTGAAAATGATTCTTTTTTGTGATTTTATAGTATTTCGTCTTCATACTTAACACTTCATAAAGCATACTAGCAGTATCAAACCTTCTCCCCACCCAAAAAAAAACAGTCAGTGCCCGAGTAAATTTAATAGTTTTGACTTTTTACTGTTGCTGGTCTTATATGGTGGCTTCCTTTCTCAATTGAATATAGTCTTTTTCCTTTCTCCCATTAGCTAGTTGTCTTGTCTTCTCTTGAATCTTGTGAATTTGAACACATTTCCTATGTCTATCTCCTTACCTTCACTGTTGTTACATTTAAAGCCTCATAATAATTTTTTTTTCTGATAATTATTTCCATTTACTAGTTTATCTAGATATTTTCTGAGTTGACTCAACGCACCTAAGACAAAGTGTAATATTTGATTGGGTAGTGAACTTTTTGTATATCAGAACCATACAGGACTATTCTTTGAGGGAAAGATTTGTATATCAGAACCATCAGGAGTCTAAATGTGCCTTTTATTTTGCTTGTTTTGAAGGAAAATTGGAGAGAACCGCAATTCTGAAGGCTGTATGTGCAGGGTTTAAGGAGTCTACAGAACCTCGAATTTGTCTAAGCGGAGGTTTATATTCCGAAGTCTCTCTAACCAATATCTCCTACCCAAACGTCAATTCTAGATCTAATCATCAAATTCTTACAACCTTCTTTTTTGTTTACAGACCTTGAGACTAATGAGTGCCTTGAAAGGAATGGTGGCTGTTGGCAAGAAGCACGATCTAATATAAGCGCTTGCAAGGTATTGTGAAAGGGACTACTTCAGCCATTATGGATCTTGCAATTAACACAGTAACATTTATTTCATGGACTTGTATGTTCAGGACAGGATTTGAATTAGAACCAAAAAAATATTTTAGTATTTACCTCTTTTGTGATTATTTTGTGTAGGACACTTTCAGAGGAAGAATTTGTGAATGTCCTGTAGTGGATGGTGTCCAGTATCGAGGAGATGGCTACTCATCTTGTGAAGGTATGAGGTTAACTTAGTTGTTTATTTTCCTTGAATATTTTAGTCTCCTAATTTGTAAAGAGATAAGTTCTTATTCTAGTTTTGTTTTCCCATTGTCACTTAATACACCTGTCTTGTGTTGAGTTTCTCCAGCACTTCTGTTTTCTATCTGTTGTAAGTGTCTAATGACGTATGCACTGATAACAGCTATTGCTGTGAAGGACAATAGGATTATTATGGTTCACTGTAGTGATGCGCTGTGTGAATTGTGAACAAAATATTTATGTTTTTGTTTCATTGTACGCTTATACCCTTGATTTATGCTAGTGCTATTGATAAAAAATATATATTTTGTGAAGTGGAACATCAAATCTCTTCATGACTAAAAATATCTGATTATTGATATTAGACAGTAAGAGTCATAAACACTTAAATTTTTTTTTTCAAAGCACTTAAATTTCAAAAGCATACAAAGTATCAAATTTTCACAAACATAAGATTTCTCATCGGAATCATGTCATGTTAGCAGCTAAGATGATTGGGACTAACTTGTTTCATTTTTCTCACTATAGTCACATTAATACATTTTAATCAGCAGGCTCTGCCTCTAGAATACATATTTTGCGTAGTCTACTATAAAATACTTTCTTAGACATGTTCACTATGTTTCATAGATGCTGTGCATTTAATTTACAGCTTTGTTTCATATTTTAAGTTTTCTTCTTCTTCTTCTTTTTTTTTTTTTTTTGTTGTTGTTGTTGGCAAAGCTGTAGCTGCAATCCAAGTACAAAATCCAACTGAAATAGAAATGAATAAACTACATTGATTATTTTCAATTGACTTAAATATCTATACAGAGAAGTATGTAGATGTTGAAGACAATTCTTGGAGTTCTATTGGGTAAATCCCTAGGACCAAACTCAATCAGGAATGAACAGACCAATCACACAAGATATGCAAGGAAAATAGAGAGGATTGGGGTGGACCTGTCACGCCCCCTAACCTGGACTCTGCAGTGGCTCGACCTCTGGGAGTGTGAATGGGATTAAGTAAGAATTATATTTCTCCCTGGATCCGCGTGTGTGAGGATTACACATTCCAACACACTCTGAATATTTTTGCAGAAGCTTTCGTGGCGTTGCGACCCGGAGTCTGTGGCCATCGGATTCCGTGTCGCACTCAATCACTAGCATATAGCTATCATATCAAGAACCATATCAGACTGGAACAAACCATCACAATAAAAATACAGAGCTGACAGTAACAGGATAATCATTCCCACATGTGTTCAAGTTACAAATTATCAATGTGCATTAATTAAAAATCCAAGAAAAGGCTAATAGAAGCCATACAACAACAAGCTAATAACCACTACCCCATATGTGACATAGCTCCGATGTCAAGCTCAATGTCTACATGACATAGCCGACAAAACAACCTGCAAACTCATGGCTCCACCGCCAAAAAAAGCACTAAGCTCGAGACGAAGAAGTTTGGACTTGAGTACAAAAATAGTGGGTCAGATACGACGGTCCAGCAGGTGGGTGAAAGGATAATAAATGTACTAAAGAATAAAATATTTAATAAATCATGTTATTTGATAAAAAAAACTGCATATAATTAAACATGTGGAAAATCATGGATATCTGACAAATCATGTATTCATGTAAAACAGGTGTAAAACATGGATATTTGAAAAAACATATATTCATTTAAAGCATGTATAAAAATGGAAATATGACAAAACAAGTGTTCATTTTAAACATTTGTAAAAGCATGGATATTTGACAAATCGGGTATTCCTCACATTGCAAACCCAGTCCATATGCGGACCCTGCAAATCACCATTCTTCAAGGGACCCGCAATCGTGAGGACAGGTGGCAACCACATAAAGCTAAATCCTCTATCACTAAAGTGATGAGAGCACATCGGGGCATTGATCTCTGACACACGAAGTGATGAGATTCAACGAAATTTATATATATATATATATATATATAAATACACACACACACATATCACTGTACGGGACGAGACCACGGTAGTGAGCCGGGTATCGGGACGGGACGGGACGACATCCAGGCTGCAGCTGGCGGGACGGGAAGGGGGACCTCCAAGTTGGTGGATCAGGCCGACGGGGTTGTCCAAGCTTAGTGGTGCCAACTCATAGGTCACATGAAAGAAATCGGGACATATACAAATATACATATGATGTAACACACAAAAACGGGCGGGAGGGGGTGCCCATAGGCAGAAATATCACTTTATTATTGGGCAATGCTTAATCGGGGCTAGCAAAATGCTAAAATACAATTTCAGTGGTTTCGGGCATAACTATTCATGTAGTATGAATTTCCAGAAGTGTATATCCAAAATTTGGCCAAACGTCGGGGTTTAAGATTAAATCAATGTGAATAGGGGTACCGTATGTCGATTTTAATATAGACTTGGTACTCCTTGAGATTTTGAGACATTTCGAACTCCCTAAACACATTGGTAAAATAAAAAATCATCAACAATTCTCCGTGATGGGGTTTCTTTCTCAATCGGGCTCCATACATCGCCTCCTAAGTCTCCCATCACAATGGGGCTCCCAACAAACCTCTTCCAAACATTTAAACGTCATAACCGTGCTCCCAACACAGCCCTAGGTCAACAGTGAACATGGCTCGAGCGGACTTAAAGTTCGCTCGAGCCATAAGTCCGCTCGAGCCATGGGTTCTCTGGAAGGGGTTCACTCAAGCGGACTTGCACTGATCAGGTTGGCTCGAGCGGTCTGTCAAGTTAGTTCAAGCCAACTGTCCTCTGGATGGGGTTCGCTCGAGCGAACTATCACAGAAGTCTGTTCTGATGCATTTCGGGTTTCTTCCTTTCTTCTCTTGCAAACCCCTTCGAGCCTCCATTCTTACACACAAAAGAGGGCTTATAACCACCTCCAAACCACATTCATTCTCCATTAAAACATCCCCCAAAAATGCATCCATCATCCAATACATTCATCTTAGAAAACCCATCATATATAAAAATCCATGTGCAACAAAAATCAAGATTTAACCAAAACAAGTTACATATTTTTTTCCAAGATATAATAAGAGAGAAATAGACTCATCAATATGTACATTTCGAAATCAATATTAATCATAGCAAGAAGCAAGTATTAAAATCATCAAAACCATTAATGAAATCAAGCTTTTCTCACAAAACATGCCAATAATCAAAACAATCCATTCATCCACTTGCCTTGGATTCCAAAGTGGCTAATCAAGCTCCTAAGCTCACTCCCAAGTCAAAGATCTCCAAGCTACACAAAAACCCCAAAAATAAACCCATTTAGAACCCTAGAAATGGCAACTCAAGAAAGACAAGGAATGGGGCACACAAAGTTAGGGAAATGGGACCTAAGGGGCTGCCATTATACAAACCTCTAAGACAAACAACCAGCAAGGAGAAGCTTGGAGAAGGGGCTGCTCATCTTGGTTTTGTACAAAAATAGCATCCATGGAGAGCTAGAGAGATGGGGAAGAAGATGGCATGGTTGGGTTTCTAAATGGCAAGGGTTTCCTCCATGAATGGGGAGGAGAAAACAAGAAGAAAATGGAGGGGAAGCTCAGTTGCAGAGCTCCCCCTTTGGGCTGCAACGAATGAGGGAGAGAGAGGAGAGTAGTCATTTTATGATGGGTGGGTGTGGGCCCCACCACACTTAAAACTTGTCAATGGTAAAACATCAATTTATGGGCACCGGATGTGATCGACGAAGAAGAGAAAAATGTTTCTCATAAAATCTAGTTTTAAAAAGTATAAGTTTGGCATGGTTCCGAGATCTTGAAATTTGGGTCCAGATTTTATGAAAAGACTGATTTTGCCTCCAGGGCTGGAAAAACTGATTTTCGGAGCTTCGATTTGGTACGGAATGAGAACGAAAGTTGTAGGGAATGGCGAGATTAGTCAAACGGAGCTGAGATGGGAATTTTTTGGAAAACACAAGGAACCTCTGTAAGCTGACCACACAAAACAAGTGGCACCCCACAGTCACTGTCTAGGTCCACTGGCTCTCAAAACTTCCCAAAGCCAATGAAAAACCATTCTAGCTCAAAAACTCAACCAAACAAACACTAATCCCACTTAGAGAAACTAATCCACAAATAAAACAAAACTAATCCCGGAAATTAGGGGTCGGGGTCTCACAGGACTAAAGATGGTAAAGTAGTATCAAGCCCTATTTGTGATTTTGTCTCTTTCAACACAAAAACAATAGAGAAATAGGAAAAGGACATCATAACAAACAGACAAATGTGTAGACACGCTTAGATTGGTGGACGCAAGCCATATGTGTTAGCTCTTTCGATGTTCCTCCGATGATAACATGATGTTTGGATTCTTTGGCAAGGCTTGAACCTTAGATTTTTAAAGAACAAGGATCAAAGGGAGAACCTATATTCAATAAAACTCGAAGTAGATGGGCTGAAGAGTCGCATCTAAGCCATAGAGAAAGAAGAAAATGGCCTTGGGGGTGTGACCCCCCAAGGGTCTTCAATCACCTTGTAGATTTGCAAAAGTTGTTGGAAAGTTTCTTCAAGTAACCATAGAGGACTTGTTGTAGTGATGTGGGAGTGTGAGCAAGAGCATGAACATGAACATGATGCTTGAAATGGAGCCAAAGACCCCCTTTTATAGGCATTTGAAGGGCTTGAAAGGTCATGGAAGGAGGTGAAAGGCCAAAGGTCACTATAATGGGTGCATTTTCCACATGTGGGTGCTTTCAAATTGAATGCATTAACTTTCCATCATGAGAGGAGTTACGCTTTCAATTAATGCCAACACTTGTAACTCTTTTTCTTGAATTGTGATTGGTTGGTGTATGATAATGGGCACTTAATTGCATTAAATAGCTGACAAACACGTGTCGGAAATTGAAGAGTCATGGCCATTTGCAACCTTTGGAATTCTGTCACAAGAAGTTCTCGCGATGTAGGGATGTTTTAGTCGCAAAAAGAAAATGTGCATCAATCGTCGTCGGATCATTTCGAAACTTCAAAGGTTGATTGTCGCCGATGGACCGAGATCATCTGTTCGTTGGTTTTTTGATCTGTCGGGCGGATTGTGGACCTCTCTAGTTGGCCAAACACGAATTTGAGATGTTGATGAAGAACCCGAGATGTTGACGAAGATCGATGGATATCATGCCTGAAAAGATTGATTTTCTAAAAGTTCTATATGCTAAAGGGGATAAAAATGGGAAAATACCCAAAAAATCAGGTTTTCGTGGAAATCTGGCAGACCCATATTTCCATGATCGCCGGCGACCATGCGGCTTTGATGCCTGGTTTGGCCACATTTTTCCGACTTTGCTTGATTTTTCTTCTTTGCATATTTTTCATGATAATTTTGGACAATCAATCGTATCTTTTTCTTACAATAAAGCTGATGAAATGATGCGCAAAATGAGGACTAAAGTATCCAAGTTTGCGGGAAAGTTGAGGATTTTGTTGCAAGAAGGCATTATTTTTTTGCAAGAAGCCGAAATTAGGTCAAACGATGTCGGAATGACTTGAAATTTGAAGTGAACCTTCTTGGGCATAAAAAAAGACATCCACGTGTTCTAATCCGAGAATTTGTTGCAAAAAGGATGCTATGAATTTGAAGACAAGTCAAACGATGTCCAATTAAGCTAAAATTTGACAAGGAATCTCTTTGAAGTATTTTAAGATGACCCATTGGCTTCAATATGAGAATCATGGCTTCGAAGGGCTTCGTCGCAAGAACGCTCGTTTTAGCGGCGAGAAGACTAAAGTTGGGTCAAATGATGTCAAAATGACTCGAGATTTGATATGGAGCCTCTTAGGAGTATTTTAAGATCATCAACAGGTTTTGATTGCGGAAAAGAGGTCGCCAGGGCTGTTGTCACAGGAAGGGCTTGTTCCGCTATAAAAAGAATGCGACTTTTGTCTTCTAGGCCAAACATTTTCGGAATGGCCTGAAATTTGATATGGGGCACCTCAGTGGTATTTTAGGACCAATTGTGTGCTCAGTTTTGGGACACAAGGTCTCCAACACTACTCGCAAGAAGGACCCGTTTCGCCGCAAGGAGAGTTGAAGCTGGGCCAAACGATGCTAGAACGACTTGAAACTTAACATGGACACTCCTCGAGGATATAATGGAGGATCTTGAACTATTCATGTGATTTTGAGAAGATTCGATGCCTGAAGTAGTTGTTGCGCAGTTTGTCGCAAGAAGAATTGATGGTCATGAAATGACGTTGCTACTTCTCGAAAGTTTTATGTAAGCTTTGAAAATCAAACTTGTATAGCTTGATGTAGCTTCATGTGACTTCTTTGATGTTTAAATGGGCTTAGGGGCAAAAGTGACATTTTTTGTGTCAATACTAGCCTAAACAAACTAAGTAAAAGTGGGCATCATTTTGGCAGGAAATTGTTAGCCCCGTCAATCCAAGGGATATCGAGCAACAAGGAAGGTAGCAATGCAGAGCCTGCGTGCTTACCAACCAATTACGCACTTACCAAGGACCCTATCAGTCCAAGGGAGACTCGAGCAAGTTAATGCACACAGAGTTCCAAGGACTGACTTTCATAAGGGAAATGACTAAGTTAAAGGTGGGGTAAATCATAGGATAAGAAAATGGTACAAAAAAGCATACTTAAGAGGTGCATGCCCAAGGCAAGCAAAGAGACAAGTAAAACAAGTTACAATTGATTTCGAACTAATCGACATTCAAGGAACCATTATTGTGGTGGGGGGTTGGTGGGTGGGGTGGTGTTTGGTGTTTATAGGATCTACATGGGATTCGTGGGATTGGGCCTCCGGTGTTGGGTTTCATAGGATCCTCCAGTTCTTCCCCGGGGGTACATGGGAATATGGGATTCATTGGGGGTCGGTGGGCGGGGCTGTTGGTGTTTGGTGTTTCATAGGATCCTACATGGGATTCGTGGGATTCCAAACCTCCCCACCCCCGGTGTTGGGTTTCATAGGATCCTCCAGTTCTTCCCAAGGGGTACATGGGAATATGGGATTCATTGGGGGTGGGCCTCATAGGATCCTACAAGGGATTCCAAAACACCCCCCACCCCGAGTTGGGTTTCATAGGATCCTCCAGTTCTTCCCTGGGGGGGGCATGGTTTTCATGGGATTCCAACAACGCGCCACCCCGCCCCCACACCTCACTACCACCACATAAAACACTAATTCCCAATTACAAAACTTACAAAAATAGCATGAGCTTACACAAGGGTAACTAAGCATAATTTGAGAATTTTCAAAGAATCAACAGTAAGAGTTTCCAAGCTTCCGTGAGTCATGGTATGGAATTTAGGTTGAGTACTTGCTTTGGGTATCCAAGCTTACTAATTACAATTATCTCCTTTCAATTTCACCCAAACTCTTCTATTCACAAAACCACCAAATCCTACACAAAAAATGACCTAGAAATAAAAAAAAAACGGCGTAGGGTTGGAATTAAGCTATGCATGTCGGGATCCATGGTTAATTTGGGGTCCTAAACATCATACTAAAGATGGGAATGATTTCTTACCTCTAAATGCTCCAATTGATCTGAAATCGAGGAAGTAGGGGTGGCCAAACTTGAATTAAAAGAGAATTGGCAGTAAAGCCCCGTGCAATGCACGGTTTAACCCAATGAATTTAATTCATGCAGATGTAAAAACATATTTTTTTCATTTAGACTCAACAATATGCTTATTCCAATGCAACTTTGAAGGGATGAGGCGTTTCACCAATTATGGGTTGAAAAAAAAAAACGATATTGAGAGTGAGGTTTCACTAAGAAGTAATATGTTTGACAATGGTGGGATATGAAAGGAGAGTAGAATGTGATAAATAGAGAGATGGTGATGTCAAGGGAGGAATGAGATTGGAGGAAGAAGGGAATGAAAGTGAAGGGATGAATGAGACGGTGGAATGGGAGGAATGAGAGTAATGGGAATGGAATGATGAAAGTGAAATGGGACTGTGTGCAAAGAGAAATTAGAGGTGCAGGTGTGATAGGTGATTGTCCTTTTTGGTAATTTCATAAACGGCAATAAATGTAATAAAAAAGTTTTTAAAAATTCTGTGTGTAAAGGGTTCAAATTGTTGTGTATTTAGAAGCCCTCTTTTAACATATTTTTCTAAAATTCACAAATTCACAAAATACCCTCAACTTTTTCCCGAATTTCCAACTAGGTCCTCTAAGGTGCTAAACTAGTTCCAAAACCTGTCAAAACTTCCTGAAACTTCTCAAGCATTGAACTAACCTTAAAACCTATTTAATTCGCATCTAAACACACTTAATTAACTATTAAGGATCAGGATCTTACAATCTACCCTTGGAATTTAGTGACATAGTTTATCTTAGTGGAGCGATAAAACCAAATCAATTATTAATCCCTAAAATCTTAAAATAAACTCACTCTTTTGCGTCACCATCAGAAATGTTTAGAGCCATGGAAGTTGCCTTCTATTGTCAATGAGGTCTTAGAATTGGTTACAATCTTAGATGTTTCTTTACAGCATGTCTTAGGGAAAGCATATGCTTTAGCCATTTAATATTGATGGAAATGGACTCTGAGTGTACCTTGAAGTTGTGTTATTTTGGTTGACAAGCATATGGTTTCCTCTACCGATTGCCTTAACATAGTATGTGTTTTGTTATTTTGTTGTACCGAGCACTTCTTGCATTGATTTTTATTTTTAACTTCAGTTTTTCCATTTTAATTCATTACCATCCAAAAAACAAAAAATACAAATGACACTATGTAAAGAAGGCAGACTAATCATTCTGGAGTCAAGTTAATATTTTATTACACACTTTCCAGGGGCAACTGTGCTCTGAACTTAACATTTACTGATGAAATTAAAGAAGATTTCAATATTTTCTTATTATATTGTGTAGCATTAATATGAGACCTTTATGAGAAACTGACAACGAGATCAATAAATAATTACGTAAATTTTAAGCATAAACTTCAATTCCTCACAAAAGAAAACATCTTGACATCATCCCTCACCAAAATCTGCAATACAAGTTGTAACTAGCCTTCAAACAATTCAACTGAATCAAGTCTTAAAGTCCTCAAAAGAAAAATTATAACATAGGAGGAAAAGTGCTTGGAACACAATTTTCACATGTCTATATAAATAAAACAAAGTCCCAATGCTTTCTAGAAGCATCTATTTAACAGGTTAGCATAAAACTTTATCTTGGAACTGGTATATCTGTACTGATTCTCTTACTGAGGTTAAAGATGTGAGTCTAAGAACATTGCATTTTATTTATCCATGTAATCAACTTCTAACCATTTTCTGAAATGTTCGTACTTTTGTTAATTCTAGGCCATTATTGATGAACCTCTTGTGTTTGGCAGCTGTAGGCCCTGCAAGATGTGTAATGAATCATGGAGGTTGCTGGTCAGATACAAGAGATGGACGCACTTTCTCAGCTTGCTCAGTTCTGTGATGTTATCTCTTATCCTTTGTTGTTAATTATGTTATATAGGGATGCAAAAGGATATCTGATTATCCGGATATTCTGATTCATAAAAAACAGAATTCTAACCATTACTTTGGCATGAATATTACTCAATTATGTATTCTTACACGGTTACACTACATGCATCATGCATGCACTAACTGCCGCTCCCTCTAGTGCTTATCTTTTTGTTCTTGATTTTAAAAGGGATCTGAGCTGAAAGGTTGTCGCTGCCCACCTGGATTTCATGGTGATGGCTACACATGTGAAGGTCAAATTCTGTGGTTCCATTTGGTTCTATTAGAATGCTTTCTAAAATATATTTAGAGGCTGCTTTATATCAATTATCTCTTAGATTTGTGTAAGATTGTCTCCCAATTTGTCATTCTTTATTGTACATCAGATATTGACGAATGCGCAGAAGGGACGGCCTGTCAGTGTGATGGCTGCACTTGTAAGAATAAATGGGGTGGATTTGACTGCAAGTGCAGGGGGAACCTTCTATACTTAGCAGAACAAGATACCTGCATCGGTGAGGACAGCTATTTTAGTAGTAGAATTTTGATCAATTGTTGTTGTTGGAAATGTGAGCACAATCTGCACAATGAGGCCCACTTCTAATTGACAATTGGAGCAAAATAGCATCATGTGAATTTTCTAGTGTGAAAAAAAAAATCATTTTAAGGATAGGGATTCACTGTAATCTAACATTATATCATGATTCATGAGGGTGAAGAAAATCACAGCATGATCCGGCTCTAAAAATTGTTACCTTCAAGGTGATAATGCTAGATATAATTCAAGGACAAGTGTTTTGATCCATATGTTTACTTTTGAAATACATGGTCCCTATTCACCTATTCACGCTCATAATGGTGTCACTTGTACATAATTTATTGGAATTGATTTATATTGACCGGAAGTTCTTATTTCATATTGATATTTACACCTACCATTTGCAATGGGAGGGTTTATATAATGGTAATATTGATGTTAAGTGTGCCAAACTACAACACAACTGTGATTGATACTGACGGTAGCAGAAGTTTCACAATTGACTGGTATTAATTATTTCCTCTATATATCTATCAATCAATCTATCTATCTATATAGACACGAGCACACATAAACTGATAAAAGTCTGCAGTTCTGACTGATACCTATATAATGAAACAAACAGCACAAAAAAAAAAATTCTCAAAATCATTTGTTCTGACTAGAACAGTTTAGAAAACTAATTGTGGAGAGAGTAACCGAGATATGGATCAATTCAACAATTTTAGGAGGATCAGGACCTTCAGATCATATGAAGATTTTTTGCTTTCAACTTGAATTAGTCTAGGAATTGTAGCATTTTGAGTGGAACAAATGGTCTGATAACAGATATGACAAGTTGAGGACTGAATGGATAACTCGAAACCCTTGATAATTGATGAACTTGACAAAACAGTTTGGAGTTCAAATATGTGACCAGATGGGAGTTGACAACTGGTGGTTGGGGTTCTAAAAATCTTGAATGGGCCCTGAGTAAAATGAAGGAATTGTGTCTGTAGTAGGGCATCAGCAGTATTGTAGGTGAGATGGGTCTCTACCAAATCTAAACCCAATAAGAATCAGAAATTCAGACTCAAGATTCAGTACTAATGTTTACTCAGGTTCACATGCCCATGGACAGTGTTTGATTCGACTATTCTTTAAGAACAGAAGGAACAATCTTCAAATCTTAGCCTCTCTTTATTGAAGAATGATTACCAAAAAAAAAAAATAATAATAATGAATACAGCTGTCAACCAATGCTTTTTTTTCTGAAGAAGATTATCCTATAATCCTAGTTTAATCATCATTATCATCTCCTCATACCAATTCCCAACAATGCAGGCAGGTAGTGTGCTACCTTTAGAAAAATAGAAGACCTAGTTTGGGGAGTGAACATGGCATATGAGGCACCAATGCAAATGCTCACGCAATGCTTGGAGAATGGGACAATCAAATGAGAGGCTATCTCTGAGGTAGTGAGGCGAATGGATTAAATCTTCCAACTAGACCATCAAGAAAGGGTTCATCAAGTCGAATAAGAGACAATCTAATAATATTTGAATATTGCATAAAACCTGCCGTGTCCTCGAAGGGAGGGCCATGATTTATATTAATGTTCATAATGTACAATTATACCCCTTTGAAAGGGTTTAAGGAGATGATATGTACAAGGGTATTTTGGAAAGAACTAATTTACAAGTAGCTACCTAGAGGGACTCAGTCTATTAGAGGTATCATGCTCCGTAGCTAACACCAGAATCGATACTCTCTTCACATTCCCCCTGAAGTTGATGTGATCGTCAATAAGCATCAATTTGGACATCAAAGAATTATGACGATCACAAGACATGGCTTTAGTGAATAGATTTGTGATTTGGAGCTGAGATTAGATATGTGAGACTGTGATGGTTTCAGCTTCATAGTGTTCACGAATGAAATGATAATCAACAACTATATATTTCATTTGTTCTTGAAATTCTAGATTGGCCAGGAGTCTTATAGCATTTTTGTTGTTAGCATAGAGGGGAGTAAGTGCTAAGAGAAAAATATTAAGTTCCTTAAGACGTCAAAGCCAGATTATTTTGGAGCATGCAAAAGACATGGATCAAAATTCAGCTTCCATAGATGACTTGGAGATGGCATCATGTTTCTTACCCTTTTTCCACCTAGTTCTCAACCGATGAGTGTCAGGACATCCTGCCTAGTAAGCATTGGCATATGCAGAAAACTGTAGAGAAGAATCTTTTGAAAAGAAAATCACACACCTTAAAGTCCCATGTAGAAATTGAGTTATCTAAAGAATGACACTCCAATGAACATGTCGTGGGTTGGACATGAATTGGCTGACAGCTATTGTCCTAAAAAGAACAAGATCATAAATAGGCTCCCCACTGTTTTTCCTTTTCTGACATTTAGCTACATGGGAGTATCAAAATGCTTTGCATTTGTCATTCGAGTCATGTCAACAATATTTGTGTATCTTGAAAGAGAAAAAATAAAAATAGTAGTAGGAGAAACTTACATACCAAGAAACAAGTAAAGTGTCCCAAGTTTTTCATAAGAAACAACAATTGTAGTATTTGTTTTAAGTAGTGCTAGACTTATCATCCCTAGAAATCAAAATAGTGTCCACATATATAGAAATATAGTGATGCATTGGAAGGACAGACTTACGAAGAAATAATGAGTGGGGTCATAGTTTCTCTGTTTAAACCCATGTTCGAGAATTGTAGATCGAAAATTTTGAAACCATTTATGTGTGGCCTGTTTAAGCCTATAGAGAACATCAAAGTCTACAAACATACTTGGTGTTTGGAACAACATAGCCCAAAAGAGGAGTCATGTATATTGTTTCCTTGAGATCTCCATGTAAGAATGCATTTTTAACGTCTGGTTGAAAAATTGGCCAAGAATTGGCAGCTGAAAGTGCCAATTTTTTTTCATTTTGGTACAGGAGCAAATGTTTCATTATAATTAATGTCATATTCTTGTCAGAAGCCCTTCATAACAAGACAAGCTTTTTATCTGTCAAGACTTCCATATCATCATAATCAATGTCATATTCTTGTCAGTAGCCCAGGAGCAAATGTTTCCTCATATGGTTGTCTTGGAAAGCCTCCAACTCTTCATTCATAACATCCTACCAATACCTATGCTGTTGGAAATAATTTTGCAGAAATTGCTAATAAATTAACATTAAAATAAAATATATAAAACGAAGAAAAAAAAAAAAGAAACCAAAATACTGGTAGCCAAAGCACGTCTAGGCGAATTCTCTGTGAGTAGAGCCTTCCAGCAGCACCTTATTATATAAGGTGCAAGGAGACGCCCATTTGGACGTTACTCCTTACTTGCAGAAGTAATGTTTGAACATTATTCCATAAGCACAGAAGTAACGCTCGTCCCAACAGTTTCCATGGAAATATTTCATACGTTTTGCACAACAGTTAAGAAAGTTAAGGAGGAACGGGTGGCCCTGGACCGGATCTAGATCTGAACCTAGAAAGTGGGCATAGATCAGGATCACTTGGTTAACACCATCATCATCATCATAGCCTTGTCCCAGATATCCAGGGTGGGATTTGTGAGTTCTTCTATATCCAGGGTACCTTTTTAGGCATAAGTTGTTGTTCCAATGTAAGTCTTCATTGGCCTAACTGTTGTAGTATAGGGACTTTTTCCAATCTACTATGCACTTGCGCTGTTCATCTCAGATGACACTCACTCCAGATCAATGTAGATGTAAATCACTAACTCCATGGAATGAATACGATGATGACATAAGTTGATGATGATGAAAAATACAAAATTTGCCAAACTGCTATTGCTAATGGCTTCTGAGTGGTATGACTGCTTGTATTCCTGTCATTTGATCGTGATCTCATCGATTTATTATACAGGGAGAAATTCATCAAGGTTTGCATGGTTTCTGACACTCATGGTACTGTCTGGCATGGCTGTTCTTGGTGGGGCTGGTTACATATTCTACAAATACAGACTCCGGGTAAGTTCACCATATATGAGTATTTCTGACAATGGCCCATGAACTGGAGTTGCATACTGGAAAATGGCCCATGTGCATTG
Organism: Camphora micrantha; assembly: GCA_003546025.1. Taxonomy (NCBI): domain Eukaryota; kingdom Viridiplantae; phylum Streptophyta; class Magnoliopsida; order Laurales; family Lauraceae; genus Camphora; species Camphora micrantha. The sequence continues at coordinate 11,365,006 of QPKB01000010.1, forward strand.
AGAAGATGTGTGATTTTAAAATGATATTCGCTGGGTTTTGCAGTCTTACATGGACTCAGAGATCATGGCTATCATGTCCCAGTATATGCCGCTCGACAACCAAAACAATGAGGTTCAGCCACTTCGACAAAGTGCAGTGTAAGAAGAGGTACTTGTCCTTCATGAACAACAGCTGGAAATTGTATTTTGGATTCCAACTTCCTGACAGATATGTTTTGGGATGTAAATAGATCAGGTCCATGGTGGACCTTGACTTCTACCCAATCATGTTTTGGAGACCTCATACCTGTAGCTGACCGAGGTTCAGATTACCCGACAGGTTTATAACTGTGCATGCAAATTCAGGTCCATTTGTCAAATCAGGACGCACGAGTCCTCAACCAAAATTTTCAGATTGGGCCCTTAAACTAGTCGGGGTCGGGTAAACGAGGTCTATTGGCATCCCTTACAATGTTCTTTCTACTGTTTTGAATGTTCTTGAAATGTGCTTTTGGTTTTGAAGGAAGAGCCGAAGTGCCAACTTGTGAAGATAGAGCAGATCTCTCTTGAATGATATAGGTGGTGCTGCTATGTATCTAAGATGAATTCAACTGTCTTCTGCACCTGACCAATGAGTTCTTCCTTCCCTTCCAACCCCTTCCTATGTTAGAGAAAAACAAAATGCAATTTATGCCACGAGGAAACTCTTGTCTCTATTTGTTTTTGTTCTGTACATGAAAATAAATGTGATGTAAAATCAGATTCTAAAATAATACTGTTTGATATCAATGAATAGAAATAATCACAGGGAAATTAGAGTTGACTCGTGTGTTAAGCAAATCAGATGAGTTATGCAGCCCTTGAATTTCCCTTTTCTTCTACTTCCTTCTCGGCCTAGTAACTTTATAGGAAGATACTAAAGTACATAGAAAAGAAAAAATGGAAAATAAGCACATTTACATGTAAAGTTGGTGATCATGATCACAAATGAAATTGAATTAAGTTGCACCTTGTACTCTGTGAAGTAAGTCAAGCTGCCACCTCTTGCTCTGGGACCTGAAATTGCCAATGGAAGTAACAGGTAGGTAGGTTAAAAAATGAGTTGGGCCACCAATTGGTCGCCCATGAGTAACCTAAAGCCTAAATTTTACCTATTTTCTTACCATGGCCCCCAAAATCAAGCCCATGCCCAAAATTTTGTGGAAATTTTGTTTAAAAATTTAAGATCTAGCAGAACAGTAGGCCCCTGGTAAGGTCAGGCTGTAGTAAAAAAACATATCTGGTTAATCTTATTATAAGAACCCCTCAAAAAGGAATGAGAAAAGTTTAGAATCAATTGAGTATTTCACTTTCATTTTTTTTTTTAGGAAATCATGAGAATTATTATATTGGCCCATAGTATTTAAGTTTTTTTTTTTCCGTGATAGAGGTTGGTAGATTTCATATTTGTTATAGCTGTTTGGATTGGTTTATAATATAATGATTTGATTTCTATCTTGATTAAACTTAAAAGATAAAAAATTCAAAAACTATTAGAGTGGTTATTTTGAAAATTATTTAAGTGAACCAAATATTTAACTGCAACGAAGACATTGAACATAAAATTCAATACCAAATCTCTTCTGCATTTTCTAAGAAAAGCACAATCATGTCTTAGGAAGAAAAGGAATTATGTGATATATATATATATATATATATATGGAAGATGCTCCTATGAAAGATATCTCTCACCTTATATGAGAGATAAGGGTGAGGGCCCTCACAGTTAAGTTGTTGACATTGGATATGGATGTGAGGGCCCCCACCTTATCTCTCATATAAGATGAGAGATATCTCTTAGAGGAGCATCTCCCTATATATATATATATATATATATTTGGAAATGACAAATGAGAAGGAAAACTTGCACAAAAGATAAAATAGCTGCGTTTTTTTAATAAGGTAAGTACAACCACTGTCACGCCCCCAAACCCAGATTCCCGTAAACAACATGGATGTCAGAATTCGGAGATGCGAACATCCAGGATCAAGGTTTGCTTTAATGATAATTTAAATTGTTTTACCATATTAACAATTTAAGGGAAAGCAATATCATCAATCAACGGAAGCAATGAACATAGATCCAAATAGATATTAGCCCATATACATCAAATGTAAAAGAACAAGTTCCATCTACAATGTTTGAGCATCAAAGTAAAAGAGCATATGTTTTATTACAATCCATCATAAAGTCACAAAACTAAAACTGAAGAGTGAAGACATTTCTCCCAAGAAAGCTCATGACACGTTCCGCTGCCCTATGACTCACACTTGGTCATTGGCACCCACTCATAGTATGCGCAAGGAATGCCTCACCCTCCGGAATTGGAAGGGGATCCACTAGATACAACACCAAGGTTAAAGAAATTTAGATCTAGAAAATGCTTCTATGGGAGCATCTCTCACCTTACTATGAGAGATAAGGTGGGGGCCCTCACATTTAAGTTATTGGCATTGGATATGGATGTGAGGGCCCCTATCTTATCTCTCATAGTAAGGTGAAAGATGCTCTCATAGGAACATCTCCCTATATATATATATATATATATATATATATATATATAACATAGTATGAATGCATCAAAAAGGAATAAAGATGATAAGCATGATTAATAGAATAACAATGGTAGAAGAACTAGGCAATAGTGCAAGAGTAGATTTAATATCATGAATCAACATAATAGATATCCTATGATCAGTCTATCCATCTAACGAAAGGCACATCCACATAGGCTAGCACCGCATAAAATTGTAATGCTGCCCTCCCGTACTACATATGAGTTGCGGTGGGGATGCGTGGGATCAAAGCCCAACCAAAACAAAGTTGTATGGAAAAGCTGGCCAAAGTTTGGAACCCAAAACCATCAAAGTGGTACCTAGTGGCGTACGTCCACCTCAAAATCCCAACCTATAGATGGCAAAGAGAACTAGTTCCTACCACAGGTTATCAACCCGTGCTAAACTCTTCAGCCGAGTGGTGTCTTACCTGACTCAAGGATTTACAAAGGTTAGTGCCTAGCAAGGCTTCCTTTGTGTGAGCAAGGTTTACAATCTAAGCAAAGGTCCATCCACCAAAACCATCACCATCATCCTTACAATGATATCAAAACCATCAAAGTTTATAATCCATTACAACATTCCATCTAAGTAATATAATTCCATCTATTCTGTCCATCGGAGTTCAAGGGTTTCATAT
>QPKB01000010.1:11378738-11434337 GCA_003546025.1 Camphora micrantha
AGTTCCTTCCTTTTGTCATCAGCAACCTTTTCCAAGACCTTATTGGATTCATCCTCTTTTAAAGAAACTTTTTTATCCGAGGATTCAGGTGATTGTTTTTTTGGATCATCTTTTGAAATTTCTTTACCACTCAGCAAAGTGGTCACAGCTTGCACCTGCTCCTTTGAGGTAGAAGGACCTGCATTGGCCACTTCATATTGTCCCTTAGGGTTCGGGTGTGTCTGGGCTGGGAAAGCCCCTTTCTCCCAGTTTTGAAGGGCATTGCTGAGTTGGCCAATTGAGGTTCTCGCCTATTTTTGAAAGTCTTGAAAAGATTGTTGATTGTTTTGAATGATGGAATTCTGAGTTTGAATTAAATTTGTCAGCAGATCCTCCAGAGACTTATTTTGAGACTATGGAAGGGGTGGTGTGTATTGGGCTCCTTGTGTTTAGGGCTTAAAGACACCACCTTGATAGATAGGTCTTTGGGGGACCGACTCCTGATTAGCAGTGGGCACATTCCTCCAACTGAAATTGGGATGGTTCCTCCAGGTGGGGTTATACGAGTTACCGAGTTGATTGTTGAACGGCCTCTGATATGCATTGGTAGCATTGGCCTGTTCTTGTAACACCTCTTTGAAAGCAGATATTGTTGGGCAATCCTCCGAAGAGTGGGTGTCACAGTCACAAATACCACACACGGTGACGGGCTCTTTACTCCTCCCTATTTCCATGGCTTCAATTTTTCTGGTTAAAGAGGCTACTTTTGCATTTAGTTCCATTTCATCTTCCTGAAGTCGATATATTCCCCCCCTCCCTTAGGATTATTTGATTGCCTTGGATTGTCAACTCCATCCGAGGTGTCCCAATTTTGGGCACTTTCTACCAAAGAATCTAAGTAGTCCCATGCTTGATCTGGCTTTTTGCCCAAAAACTCACCATTACACATCGTTTCAACGAATTGGCGCATTTCAGAAGTTAACCCATCATAAAACATACCAATTACATGCCAGGATTCGAATCCATGATGTGGGCAGGCTTGTAAGAGATCTTTGTAGCATTCCCAACAATTGAAGAAAGACTCTTTGTCTTTTTGTTTGAAATTCATCTTGCGTCTCCTCAAAGTGTTGGTTTTGTGAAGCGGGAAAAACTTTTTCAAGAATTCTCGCTCCATAACATTCCAAGTGGTAATCAAATTGGGCTTAAGGGAATGCAACCATATTTTTGCCTTCTCCTTTAGTGAAAAAGGGAATAATTTGAATTTGACAATGTCATCCCCAATATTATTGAAGTGTAAAGTGGCACATACTTCTTCAAATTCTCTTAAGTGCGAGTATGCACTTTCTAAATCGAGGCCATGGAACTTAGGGAGTAATTGTATCACGACCGGTTTTATTTCAAAATTTCCCACATTGGGTGGGACAACCATGCAAGAAGGTGTGATTGTTCGTGTGGGTTGAAGGTAGTCTCGTAAACTCCTAGCCCTTTGGTTTACCTCCCCATTATTATCATTGTCATTCCGACCATTCCGATCACTATTGTTGTTGCCAATACCGGACCCACTCGCCATTGGTGATGGTCTCAAAGGAGATTCAAAGTTTTCAATATTGTTCTTAATCGGAGATTCCTTCCTTCTTAATCTGTGCCCTGAATCTCTATGCCAAATTGGTGGAGGCCTATCCTTCTTTTTGGGAATCTTGAATTTTTTTTATTTTTTCAAAAAAATTTGGTGGAAATAAATAAACTAACCTAGAATAGCAACTAAACTCAATAAAGGTTAAAAAAGTTCACCTCAGCTCTTAACTCGAACTTATGAAGTCAACTTGACCAGGTTAGCCCCCAGGTAAGTGGTGAGGTCACAACGGTCCCAATTGAAAACCACTTGCCTCGATTAGCTTGACTATCTCCCTTTTTGGGACAAGGCTTTTCTTAGGCATCGAACTTAACCAAAGAACGCAGCTTCAGGCCTTAGTTTCACTTTCCTTCCTTAAGGAGCTAACTACAAAAAAAAAAAAAAATATATATATATATAAAATAAAAAATAAAAAATAAATTCTAAAAAAATTGAAAATTTTGGTAACTTTTTGGAATTTTCTAAAAATCAATGATGTGAGTTGCTAACATTCCATGTGCTTTCCTAATCCAAATTAGGGCAGTTTCAACATTTCATGCATGCACCACCTATTTCTAGCAAGACGCCAAAATTAATGCAAAATTTAAATAGAAAGTTAGAAAGTTACCATTACTGGCGCTCCCCGGCAATGTTGCCAAAAACTTGATCGGACCACAGGTATAGGGCGCAATTGTAGTAATTATCTGGTGAGACCAGGTCAATCCACATGGAACAATGCCTTTTGAAAGTCTTTCCAACTTTGACCTATCCTAAATAAATACTGAATCTGGCCTAAATGGAAACTAATTAAATTACATCAACTTTCCAAAAATAAAAACACTAATCTAAATAACGAAACCTAATCTAATTAAACTAAAACCTACAAAAGAATGACACAAATTAAACAACAATTTAATATAAGATGAAAATCAAATGCAAATTTCCTAAATTAAATCCTAATTACCGGATAAACTTCCATAAAACAATTTCAGATTTTATGCTCTTCTTGTGCAGCCCCATATGGGACGTCCAAGGGTAAGTGGGGACCACTAGTGGACGTGCACCCCTTGCTTGGATTCCCTTTTCTCTTGCTTCTTGATTTTATTTCCATCTTTGATCTTTATCTCCTCCTTGGATTAGATTTCTTCTTCCACAAGTTTGACTTTTATAAGCTTCTTTAGATCTTCTTTCCATTCTTGAACAAATATCTTTCTTGAATTTGAATCACAATTTTTTTTTGCGACACATAGAAAGAAGAATTTCTCAAAATCTTGGAAACTTGCATACTAACAAAGTGGGGCTCCTCCTTGGGCGAGTAGTGTGGACCTTACTCAATTATTTTTCAATGCTGGTCCCATTTCTTGTTTTCTCCTACAAATTGAAAGAGATAATTTTAACATTAATTATATGTAAGAAAATAATTATGAACCATGTATGGGACCCTACATGCCTAGTGATGCAGCAAAATAACCAGCTTTCCAAAAATATCACATGGTCCCAAAAATAGTAAGATATGCATTGACGAAACCAAAAGCCTAATTTTGGGTTGATAAATGTGATGAGAAAAGCTTAATTTCACAAAATTCAGGCAATTCAATAAATTTTAACCTATTTTGACCATGTTTCTAAAAAATAACCCCAAATACATGTAATCATGAAATCAAGTGCAATTTTATGTAATTAAACCTAATTAAGTCCACAAATGCTAATGAAATGATTACTTAATGACCTAGTTTTGTGGACTTATCAACGGCTCATCGTAGCTTCCCAGAACTTATACCCCTTGGCTGCAATTTGATGCAAAACCCCTCTAAATCACTTCCAATTCCATCCAAACTTCACAAAAACCTTCTATACATAATTCCACACCATTTCCCATCAATATTTCACATAATTCAAGGGATCGTCATCAATTGAGTTTCCAATAAACATATGGGGCTTCCAATACATTAAAAGAGATTAGAAAGAAGGACATTCTACAATCAAACATAAAAATAAAAAAAAAATCAATTTAATGTAAGAATCAAGAAAAATAGAGATACATGATATGTAATTCATAAATTACACTTGTCTTGGTCCCCAGTTGGGCAAAAACTCTCCAATGCAAGCCCTCTGGCCAAGAAAACCCCAAACTCTCTCCAAAAACCCAGATCCTCAAAATCTAAAGCTCCTAAGCCCAATTCCAAGGGAGAAATAGGGATTAGGGTTAGGTTTCAACAAGAATTCATTAAGAGATGGGATATAGATGGAATTAAGGTTTGAAACTTTCCTTGATAGAGAGAGGATAAAGAGATCCAAAGAGAATTAAGAAAAGAGGGTTGGAATCCTTGTCTTGATGATGATCTTCAATTGGATTCACGAGGAGATTGATGGGTCTTGCCCTAGAAGCTTATAAAATGAGGAAAGAAGAGAGAGAGAAATGGGAGGGAAATGTTGTTGGATTGAGTCTGATGTAGTTTTGTTGCTTTATAACAAAATATCAAATGACCAAAATACCCTCCACTTAAGTTTAATGCAAAGAAGAGATATACAGGCATTTTTTTTGGAAACTCAAGGAATTTCCCATTTTCTCCCAAGGACCCTTCAACCAATCAACTATCCTCAAAGGGCCCTACCTCCTACACTTGTTAAAACTACAAACACCCCATACACTCACTCAAAATTAAAAATAACCCCCTTAACTCTACACCTAAGCCGAAAATCACTGTAATACCCAAAATAGGCTTCTAACCCAACTAAAAACCTACAAAACCAGACAAGCACACAAAATTAACATAAATAAAGCTAAAAACAGATGGGACCTTACAACTACCCCTCCCACCCCAACACACACACTCACACTCACACTCACACCCACACACATACAAGTCCCTCATCATCAGCACTACATTTGGGAATTGATTCGTGGTTGTTTTTGTGGAAGGGAGGTGCCTCACCAACTAAGAAAATAGTGCAACAGTTTTACTTTTAAACAAGAAGCTTGGCTAGGTTATTCACAGCATACTAAAAAAAAGGAGTTTTATGGACTACTTCTCTTTAAACATGGATTTTATATGATAAAAGACAAGAATGTCACCAGAGTCTCTTGACTCTGGTATATATCTTTCTTCCTTTCTTTTTAGACAGGCTTAATCTTATCCCATGATATCATGGGATACCACTTAAACTTTTCATTGAACAACCCCCATCATCTTTTTGTGTCTGTGGGGGGGGGGGGGGGGGAATTTGAATACGCCCTAGGTTGGGTTTGGGTCGAAATCGACCCAACCTGCCATGACCAGCCTGACCTAGAGGGGAGGATGATTCGAAGCTGCTTGGGACAGCTGGTAGAAAGAGAAAAATGAAGACCTGGATTGGAGGAGAAACGCCCCACGATGAAGCAGCTTGACCATTACTAGTTTCCATGATTAGGGGTGGGAACGTGTGCTAGGAGGGGGCGGAAATCCAGGGAGAGATGGCATAAGAGGAAGAAAGGATCTGATGACGAGGTATGAAAAAAAATTCTAATCCAACTGATATACAAAATTCCCAAAGATCCATCACTAACTCAAGCATCGGAGGACCTCGGTCGGACCATCCGATCGAGTTTTCATTGTATTCGTTTTCTAAACAAGAGACCTATCCAGAGATATTGCACGAGAGAGAAGAAGGAAGACTAACACTACATCAACAAACCGAGCCGACCTACCCGTCTTCAGCCCACGCAAAAACTGATCTTACAATTGGCACTGTCTGTGGGAAGCGAACGAGGGAATAAACCCATTGACGCTTCTTCTTGCTGGGAAAAATGGCAGATCAAGAACAGAATCCAGGATCACAGCCTCAGACTGGACGACCTCCGCCTCAGGGGGAGGAAGCCTAGATTAGAGGACGGTGAGAACGGTCATGAAAAGATCCTTTGATCAACCGCTCTGATGGGGCAGATTTTGAATATGTCCTATGCACGAAAAGCGATCGGACTGTCCCTTCTCCAGAGAGGAAAAGACGGGTCTGATCGGAGGTTTACCGTACCGGCCCGAGCAGATCGATAATCTCACCTTCCGTGGACAAATTGCAGAAAGAGACACACCAGAGGCAGAGCTAGGGCCTCCTGAGGCGTGTCCTGCCACGGGACACGTATGCCCGGCTGGAACAGACCTGCAGAGATGTTGTTCAAGACCTTACTGAGGGAGTCAAGCAACAATATGGAAAAAATCAACTATTTGTTTTTGGAATTGGAGGCCGCGAAAAGCGAGCAGGGATGTTCCCCAAGCCAGGAAAATGCTTGCCAGATGCGGAGGATGGAGCACCATGGACGCACAGTTGAGCTAGAACCCAGGGGCCACCACTCTGAATCAAGAGCTTGGTGGAGCCAGGCTAAGGCCAGAACAGGCGACGAAGGAAGCAGGACTTCGAGTTCCCGACCCCGGAGAGAAGAGAAAGCCATAGTCCGAGCAAGATGCATTAAGGATGGAAGATCCCTGAGGAGGAAAGCATCCTGCGAACACTTGTCGAGGAAGATATACAAGCCCTTATAGAAAAGGCACTGGCAAATCAGAAGCCCACTTAAGAGACTCCGATTCGAGCAAGTTTCCTCAGAAACACTCAAAATTTCTAGTATTCGTTCTTCGAAGGGAATTGAAAAGACGGATCCTCCCCAGCGGTTCTCGATCCCCAAGCTAAGAATATACGATGGAATCTCTGATCCTACCTACCATGTCCAGCATTCCATGGCATTGTGGGTAGGGAATGAGCCTCTGATGTGTAAGGTTTTTCCTTCGAGTTTGGGAGACCTAGCTTTGAAGTGGTTCTCCCACTTAAAGCCGAGGTCGATTAGTAGCTTTCCGGAGCTTGCTGGGTTTTTTGTTACCCGATTCGTAAAAAAATTCCAAGTAGCCAAAAGACATTGGGGCATTGCTGTCTCTCAAAAAACAAAGCTCGGAGAGCCTGAAGGAGTTCAGCGTTCGTTACTGGCGCCTTTATAATGAGATCATAAACTAGATGGAAGGCTTTCAAAGATGGTGAGCGATCCCGGACGCCGGAATCCCAACCTCTGGTGCTCTTTCCACTGATAGAATGGCCATTTAACCGAGAATTACAGGTTGTTTAAAAACATTTGGAAGACTTGGTGAAGGAAGGACACCTGAAGGAATATATGGAAGATAAGTACGCCAAAAGGGGCTGAGGAAGGAGAAGGATGTCGAGCCGAGCTTAGTAAACAAATCTGGGCGAGGGAAGGCGGAGATTTTGTTCTCTGATGAAGAGGTTCAGCCCCACAATGATGCCATAGTACTAACTTTTATGAGTACAGGGGTATGATGTACGAAGACTGCTCATAGATCCGGGAAGCTCCTCAGAAATAATATATGCCGGGCTATTCGATAGGCTCTACCTAAAGCTCTCAGATCTAAAGCCGACCATGATACCTCTGTTCGGATTCAGCGGCCAAGCTGTGCACCCCATGGCGTGACAACCGTGCAAGTCAACGCAATTCCTGTCCTGTTAAATGTGGAATTCCTGGTGGTAGATGTGCCATCTCCCTACAACGCCATTATGGGGCGGACATGGATTCGTCGCATGAGGGCAATGCCATCAACGTATCACCAAAGGATACTCTTCCTAATGCAGAAAGGGACTATCACGCCCCCGGACCGAGGCCCTGATAATCAAGTTCTTAATCCGGAGGAAGCTGCGCGATGGGCCAGAAAATTCTGCCCGCACGCGCTAGTTATTTTCCCAAAGGATTCCGCGGTGAGGATTTCAGACAATCCATCACAACCAATGAATCAATTTCACATTAAATGATAATATGCGGAAGCATGTAGCAAAATAAAAATCACATGTAACATACGATAAGTGCACAAGTTTAGTATCAAAATAGGAATATATATACATAAGAGCATAGCCAAAGTTAAGATTAAAGTTGTGAGGATCAGAAAGTGTATCAACTTTGTCAATGTGGAATGCCTATCAAGCAAACAAATAAAGGCTTCAATGTAGGTCCTGTAAGCTCTGCCAATCTAAAATTCAAATAGATTTTTTTAATAGCATGGAGGACATCATTGTCTGCCTTGATTTGCTTCAAATTTGTTTCATTATATGTTAAGAATGATGGTTCCAATGTGTGTTTATTTATTTTGATATGTTAATTTAGTGCCAGATTTTGTTCATATGATCATGAGTGAGAAAGAGTAACTAAATAGGAAATTACAAATTCATGAATGCCAATCTATATAAAGTTGTATATTTTTCTTAACAATTTTTTTACTTTTTAGAAATGGATAATGAAATAGTTGAAGACCATGTTCAATCCATCCAAGTCGAGGCACCAACCGGAACCAAGTATGGTAAAAGAGAAAAGAAGAATATTTCATGGACGGACTACTCTAACGATTACTTGATGGACTTATTTATAGAACAAGTAAGGCTTGGGAGAAAAGATGAAGGTGGGTATACCACCGAAGGGTGTAAAGAGATAGAACGAAAAATGATGGAAAAGTTCGGAGATGACTATGATAAAGGTAAAATTAGAAATCGCCTTAGAACATTAAAAACCCGTTACAAACAGATCAAGACTTTGATTGGTCTAAGTGGGTTTGGATGGGATGACAAGTAGAAAAAGGTTACTACAGAAGACCATGTCTGGGATGACTATGTCAAGGTGAGTGGATCATTAATTTTCAGTTAAAATTATATTTCATCAATTGTTTAAGTTATAAACTATTTACTTCATTTTGTCCAATTTGTATACTTTAGGTACATCTTGACTATGCAAAGTATCGAGGAAAAAGTTGTGCCGACTATGAAAAGTTGGTCATTATATATGGAGATACAATTGCAGATGGAAGAGATATGGTACTGATAAACCAACACCCACCACATCTGATCTCAGGCCCTCAAATACCAATTGATGAAGTCGCCGTACATTCATCTAGTTTAGATGAGATGGCTGAATGTTTCAAAGCCCCATGTACTAGAAAAGATACAAATGCAAATTCTTGACATAATGTTCGAGGTGAAGCTAAATTTGATAGTGAAATTGTGCACGCAATGAAGGAGATGACCACCACACTTGTCTATGTTGCTGAAAAACTAAACCAATCAGGGCCAAATCAAGCAAATGTTGCCGCGGCTGTTCAGGAGTTAGAATTAGAAAAATCTATATGTGGAAAGGCGCTCAGGATGCTAAGGGATCCACAAGCGTTAAGTCAATTCCTTGCATTTCGTACCAAGGAAGATCTACGTGATTGCATTTTGGAGGAATTAAGTCATTCAATCTAGTAGTGTTGTGTTGGACCAAGTGTGACTTCTTTTACTATAGTAGTTTATTGCATTTTGGATGGTATTTAATATTGTAGTGTTATGTTGAACTAAGTGTGACCTTTTTTGGACTATAATACTTTTTTTTTGCATTTTGGACAATATGTAATATTGTAGTGTTATGTTGGACCAATTGTGACTTCTCTATTTAAATTTGGCAGTCTTTTATATTTTATTGTTATGTTAATATTATTAGACTTTTCTTTCCTATCCAATTGTTATGTGTGCTTTTCTTTTTAGATGGACAATGTTAATTTATCATGTGAAAATAATGTTTCTATGAATGGGCTAAATTAGTCACTCACTTTTTTATGGGTGAATCGATTATGTTGCAGTACAAGGTAATGGACATAAAGAAGGAGGTCATTTTTTGGTGGTTAGTAGCACTATCAACGGTCGTCCTTTTGCTTTTAGACCATCATTGTAAACAAAAGAGGGTCAAAAGGAGGAGAGTTCATAATTCATCTTTAACTGGCCAAGACTTCACACAATACCTTATTCATGGTCATGAGCGTTTAACATATGATTTACTTCGTATCAAAACCGATGTGTTCTTGGAGTTATGTGATTTACTAAAAAGAAAAGGGTATTGCATGCAACTAAAAATGTCACCGTAGAAGAACAAGCTGTCATCTTCCTAAATACGGTAGGCCACGGTGAGCGTAATCGGGTCATGCAAATTCAGTTTCAACATTCAGGACAAAACAATTAGCAAGTACTTTAATGCTATTTTGGAAGTACTTTTATATATATGTCCCGATTATTTTAAACTTCCTGAACTTGAAACTCCAACATCGGCACATATTGCTTCAAATCGAATTTTCTACCCATTTTTCAAGGTAATTAAGTAATCAAATTATCAACTTTTTTCTTAATTCTTTATAATAAACTGTTTAAATTATTAACGATGGCGCATGATTGTATTGGTGTTATTTACGACACTTATATTCCAGCATGGGTTCCAATTAAAGATCATCAACGTTATCGTTGTAGAAAGGGATTCATTGCCCAAAATGTGATGGCAGCTGTAGGTTTTGCCTTGCTCTTTCAGTTTGTATGTGCCAGTTTTGAAGGCTCAGCCAATGATCAAAAAGTCTTGTCCGATGTTCTACAAAACAGGGGAATATATAATATGCAAGTTCCAGAAGGTAAATTGCGGTTCTATTTTAATTCTACATATATTAAAATATTTAGATAATATATATATATACTAAACTTTCTCATTTTAATTCTTAATAGGAAAGTACTTTCTCGTTGATGCTGGTTATGCTCATAGGCGAGGTTTTATTGGACCCTATCATGGAACCCGATATCACTTAAAGGAATATGGACCTCAAGCATTAGCTCCTAGGATGCCTAGTGAGCTTTTTAACCTTCGCCATTCAAAACTTCGAAATGTTGTGGAAAGAACATTTGGCCTGTGGAAGGAACGATTTCCTATTTTAACGCATATACCACGGAATTATCCCGTAAAAACACAAGCAAAAATTGTAAATGCTTGTACTGCAATACACAATTTCATCATGATGCGAAATCCCAACAATGATGAATTGTGCCAACGTCATTGTCATGAAGTGATAAATATCGATCAAGAAGACAATGAAGATGATGCAGTTGACGACGAGTCTAACAGCCAATTTGCTTATCGCCTCAAAGATACAATAGCGTCAGATATGTGGAATGCATCAGTAAATAGAAGAGCTACAACAGCGCAAATGATGCAGTGAATTCAGTTAAATGAGTACTAGATGCAATGAATCTTCTTTTTCGTGGGTGAATATATTATCATTTTTTGAAATGAATTCTGAAATAGATATTTTGTGAAGATGGAATTCTTCTATTTTAAAATATTTATTTTGTAAGGTGGATTACCAAACATGTTGGAATGCATTTTGTGAAGTTGATCATTGATAGAAATGTATATATTTGAAAAGCATATTTCAAATTGAAAGACATGCTCATTTTGAAGGATCTAAAATGCAGATGCAAACTTTAATATAAAATGTGTCAAATTTTTATCTCTTGTTCATATTATTATAGTATAATTTTATTCAATTAATAACTATCATTTACAAGATCATTTAATACATTTACACACGTCATTGAAGCAAACATGGTAAAATGAATCACATGTGTAAATGATACGAAAATGGTGTTATTAGACAAACATGGTAAAAAGAAACGCATATGTAAACCGTACATACTTAAAATTTGAATATTCATCATTTACATGTGTAAATTATATTTACATATACCACGCGTAAAAGACAAACGACCCCTAAATTCCGTGCATATCTCATGTGCACAGGTGTGAAACGCCGTGCACATGATATATGCATGGGTTTTCACAGCCGTGCACCCCTTTATGTGCACAGTCCTGAAACTCCGTACACCCCACCGGTGAGCAATACACATGAAGAAAGAGGAGAGGATGGGCACCGGTGATGGTGGGGCAGAGAGGGGAGCTCACAGGTGATGGGACAGCCCTTGGGTTCAGTCGTAGCAGGTGGGAGGGGAAGAGAATAGGAGAAGAGGAGAAGAAACCACTTAGCTTACTGGAAGGAGAAGAGAGGAGAGCTCGCCGGTGATGGTGGGGTAGAGAGGGGAGCTCGCCGAAGGGAGAAATGGTCAATGGTGATGGGGCGGCCGTCAGGGTTCGGTCACAGCAAGTGGGAGGGGAAAAGAGAAGAGAAGAGAAGAGCAGAGGAGAGGAGAAGAGGGTATTTTAGGCATTATTGGGAAAGTGGGTGGGCTTAGCAAAACATGTCGGTGCAAATATAATTTCTCCTTTTTGAAAGCTTCGTCTTGTACAATTGTACTTTTCATTGTTAATACTTCTTTCACTATCTCCTTTTTCTGTGTGCTGTTAATATGAGCCCTCATGAGTGAAAGTCAATGACTTGTTAGGCAAAGGAAGAAAAACTCTTAAAAAATTGATGGGATTTGATTATGTGACCAATTGAATAATCAAATGCAATTTCCATGTGAAGACTTGTCCTTACTACATGTAAAAGATATGAAAAATGTTTCGCACCTGTTTAGTTCTAAAAAGTTGTGTTAAAATGACTTTAATTTAAATGACCATTCTTGCACCACGTGTAAATTAGCATAAAGAAATATGATAATTGAGCTCATTTATGCAAACAACCCCAGTAAAATGCTTTCATATGGATGATTAACTTCACCTTTGATGGGATTTGATATTTCCACTTTCTCTACTTTTATGAGATAAGAACCTCAATGAACTTGATCTTCAAATCTGGATGGGACTGAGAGTGATAGAGGGGGAAAATTCTTTGATGCTCAGAATAAGAAAGAGAGAGGGAGTGGGACATCCAAGATGAGGTGGGGCCCACTTTTGGCTTCAGTTTGCTCAATCTTTCTCTATGTTGATAATTTCTACAACTTTCGAGTTTCTTGATGATTGGAGCCTTTTGGAATCTTCTTGGATGAGGGGAGAGAGTGTGGGACGTCCCATAGAGATGTGGGTCTCATTACAAAAGCCTGATGCTCATAGAACTGTTCTCCAAGCCTTCTCTAGGGTTCTGCGGATCCTACATTTCTGCAATTCTAATTCAACCCGTAAAATGCCGAAGAGCCTAATTTGAGGTGGGACCAGTCCGGACAGAGTTTTACTCCAATTAGGACTCTTCGAAGAAAAATTGCATAAAATAAATAATGCAAAAAATGAGTGAAAAATGTGGAAATTCCAATTCCTAAGTAAAAATTGCATGAAATGATGAAATTAAGTGAAAATTGATGCATTTAACCTAATTAAGTCCCTAATTCACCCTAAAATGATGATTAAATGGTGCAATTCCTTGGACTTAACATCTGATTTCATATCATTTTCTTTGACAAATTGGAATTTCAATCTAGTAGAACGATTCCTCTTGTCGCCGCGTGTATCTGCGTGATTTTTCATAAAAAACTGTGGTAGGCCGCCCCCTCCCTCGTTGAAGTCAGCATTTTTGGAGCACTTCAAGGTAATGGATTGTTCTAAATTCTTAGTATGTTGCAGAGGGTGAAATTCTAGTTGGGAACCCCGAGTTTCAAACTCTAATTCCATTCCATTCTCCGATTATGAATTTTTGGGCATTTATAGGGTATTTGGCCGTTAGGTTGCTTGGAAGGGTCCCACTTGGATTAGAGTGAGTCCATAGACTAATTTGGGATCCTAGGAAACTCAAGGAAAGTGATTTATGTGAATTCCATAACGTGTATGCATGATTGTACTTGATTTTAATTCTATTCTTCATTATTGCAAGAACCCTTAAGCAATTAAGCTCACGCTTCTCTTAATTTATAAACGGTTTGATACTAGATTTGCATGGCTAAGTTGTGCTAAAAAGACCCACATTGATGTATCAAAACGTCTCCAAAGAATGGCCAAGAGAAGGGGAGAATGATCAACTAAAATTAACCTCGGCCTGCCCATGTCCGATTGAGTTTTGACATGGGCTGGCTAGCTGTGGGTAGTCGTGGACACTGTACGGCTAGCCATACAATGGCCATGGCTATCTGTGGACCGTGTCCAATAATGAAAAACCCCATGTCCGATTAGACAACTTTGGGGTGTTTTGGGCCCAGATTCCTCTCTTCTTTTTCCATTATTTTTGGGACCTTGTGCTGCACATCTAGGGCCATCGTTTGCCAACTTTATTGACGAATGAATGATGAACTAATCTTGTTTTATGGTCTTGGACTTTGAACTTTAGGACTTAGAACTTGCACTTGTAACTTGGAACCTTCGGGAACCGAACCTTGCACTATAAGGGGTGAAGTTTGGGTTGACATTCACCTTGGGAATTGTTTATAGACATGTTTAGGGCTTCATCAAGTCAAGTGTGCATGTAATTAGGGTCTTGGGATGTCGAATACCTTTGGAAGCACCAAGAACATATTATACCAACATCCAGACCCTAAATGCACTCAAAGGGAAATGGTGTTACTTCGACATGCTAATGATGACCTGTGAGTTAGGATGGCTTATAGAAATGGGGACCATTAGTTAGTTTTGTACATAGTTAATTAGTATGTCTAGATCTCTAAATACCCCACATCTACTAAACATGGGTGCATAGTTGTATCATTGGCCTTAACCATGGACTTTCCCAACCTTAGCTCAGTTATTCGATTTGTTGAGTCATGCTCTAGAGTATATCGTGCATTGAGTGGCCATTCCCTCTCTGGAGATGACAATATCCTAGGTTTGGGTGTTCTAGGCTAGTAGGGATGAACTAATGCACGACGTCCTTCCTCGTCCACTAGATTTGACTTGACCTTTTTTCACCCTTTCGGAGCAATCCATTTCCTATCGAAATGTTGCCCATTCGTACTCAACCCCATAAGACTGAGTTTAGTCCATTTGTTTCCTCTTTGTTTGGTTGATGTGATAGCTTGTTTTTGTAGGTTATTTTGGAGTTAAGAATAAGCCACTAGGTGTGGATCACCCCTCTCCGTTAGATTTTCCCGATAACTGTACTACGGCTTTTCAATGAGGAATTAGTCTTTGTATCCGTAATCTAAGGAAGTCTGAGATGGCCTTAGCGAGATTGTTTGATTTTTTTCTGTTTTGTATCCGGATCGAGACCTCTCCTTCGAAGTTAGTTTGGACTTAGTGTTTAATGTACCCTGGACCTTGCCTTTGAACTTAGTTTGTACTTCGCATTTTGATGTACTTTGGACATGTACCTGACCCCCTAAAGGCCTAGTTTGCTAGGATTACTCAGTAGGCTTTGTACCCTCTTTTTTGTTAGCTCAAAAAACCCAAATACCTTATAACCTTTGGGAAATTGGGTTGACCCTTAGACCCATAAATCCGGAAGGACTTTTGGAGTGTGAGATGACAATGGACTTGGCACTGGCATCGCTCAAGGTGACAATTGAGTTATGAAACCCCCCCCCCCCCCCCCCCCACCCACCCAGCATGGTCGAGGTCATATGTAAACCTTGAACCATCTAGGAAATTTTCAAACCCTCAATTAGACGTCAGACTTCTTTGAGAGATGAGATGAAAATGAAAAGAGGAATAAACCTTCACCCTGGATTTAGATGGCATCCCGATGCTTGGGATGGACAAATGGAATGGGCCTGAACCAAATATTGGTCTATAGACTTGGTAGACACTATATTAGAAGTCCTCATTTGGCTTGTCTGATCATGATACCTCCATTTGATATTTGATATTGGTTCAATGTATTTTCCCAATATGCATATATTGCATATTATTTGTTCTAAACATCATACTTATGAGCACGGATGCCTCCCTTTCGGTTGGTATTCGGGGTATCGAGAAGTAGGTATGTTGGAGTACCGAAATATATGTACGCTGGAGTACCGAGTTTGTGTGCCCCGCTTGGTTTGCATTTCGTCATATCTGCGCATTGTTTCTTACTCTTTGTGTATCTCTATGCTTTTAGGTTACTTTGTTATGCCTTATAGATTTTGTACTTTTACTCATTGGCTAGGTCAAGGGCATGCATCTGTTTGCATGCTTTGCATTTATTCATATTTGTACTTAACTCACATGCTTGGTGTCTTAGGTTTCGGCTTGAAGTCAGGTATATCATTTATATATTTTGCTCACATGCTATCCTTTGTATATTTATATATATTCCCATCCTCCCTTATCATTACTTTTCATGTTATGTAATTTATATTGATTGCTTGCTAGACTCCAGGAGTCTGATGTTTAACTTAGAGCTTGCAGGTAGTAGGTACCGTCATCGTTAATGTAACTAGCGTAAAGCAGTCATTTCAAAACCGCGGGTTAGCTAGAAAGATGCACCGAGGACCTTGCTATTGATAGTTGGTGATGTGCAGATAGTTGATACATCGTTTGGCTCAGTGTTTTTTTTTTTTTTTTTTTTAGTTTTTTTGATTGATGGCCTAGGGTTGTATTAGTTAATGCTTTCAAGACATGTAATAATTATACTTTTGCAACTTCAATATAATTATGCTTTGCTCTGACATCGCTTATGAAAAATTTTAATCGGCTCATTTATGGAAATGTATTGATTATTGCAGCATCAATGTCGCACCCTGGGATCCAACTGGGCCCCGTAATACGAGTTGTGACAATAGTTCTTTGAGATCCAGTGTTGCAAAAAGTGGAAAAGAAGCTCTCATCTGGGTTGGATATATGTCCTTGTCGAGTTTGAGTATTTGTAGGGGAGGTGGCAGATGTCCTCATTTGGAAACCTTGCCTTTCTAGATTGTTTTTTACTTAGTCTTTTTTTTTTTTAATCTTTGGATTCACCAACAACATTGCTCTCTCCTTGTTCTCATATATGGTCAGGTTTGGCTCGTCCAACAATGGAGGCTTTTTGTTCGATAGCGGTGTATGAAAGGTGTCAATGATAGATAATCTTAAAAGAAAGGGGATCAATTCAAAGGGCATCTCTGATATTTCTCTCTATGTGGAAGGGAAATGGAGTCCATTAATTACCTTTTTTTATTGTGTGATGCAACCTATTCTCTTTGGTGTTGGTTTCTTCTCCATTGTAGTTTATCATGGTATATGCCGGAATCCCGGGTGTGTTTGGCAATTAACTAGTTATGTTAAAGTGAAGTGAATATAGACAAGAAATAACAAGGGATCATATCAAAAGTACACAATTTCAAAATTCCCTCCAAATTTTTCAAAAAAAGTAAAAAAAAGCAACTTCCTTTCTCCACTAAAAAACAAAAAAAACTCTATTTTTCTATACAAAAGTAAAAAAGATTCCATATCAAACAACTAAAAACAAAACACGATCATAATCCCTTATATTTTATTCTCTCTTAATTTGATGCTTCACATCACCATACATCCAAAGTACATCCAAACAATTTAGTTGAGGCTTGGAGGATGAAATCATTTTCGTGGTTGCGGTCGTGTTCTTTGGAGTCTTGTTCCTTTAGCTATTTTATGGTCATTATGGAATGAATGAAATGAAAGGATCTTTAAAGGTTCTATGTGGTGTTTTGACGATCTCTTAGCTGGGGTGTTGCATCTAACAGCAAGCTAATTAAGCTTTGGTTAGGAAAAAGCTTCAAAATATGCATATTAGTAACATTATTTCTAATTGGAAAGCTTCATTTAAAGGAGAGGTTATTGGAGGTTTGATCTCCTCCTACATAAGATTTTTCTAAGTATAATGTCTATGAAGCTGCTAGAGGTAAGCCTGGCCTGATGAGAATTGGAGAAGTGCTTGGAATAGCAAAGGTGAAGTCACTTCACTAGTATTTTCCATGTATGTAGGGGGTGACAAACTCAAATGAGGCAAAGGTGCTGGCTATTTTGAAATCTCTCCGAATCTTTTCATCTTTGATTCATGGAAAGCTTAGAGCTGAAAGTGATTTCTCCTAATGCAATCTCTTGGGTGACCTCTCAAAGCGTTGGAACATGGAAACTTCACTTCTATTTTGTTAAAATCAAGTCATTGGTTTTGTTTTCCCATGTTTGGTTTAAGCATGTTAGAAGGAGTGCTAATGCTATAGCCAAACAAAGGGGTTGGTAGAGAGATGCCTTTCCTTGCTTTTGTTTAATTTCAATTTTTGGAAAAATTTCAAAATAGGGCTCAAGTTTTACCCAGATTTCAAATAAGGATAAAAGGAAGTTTAGATTTCAAATCAAAACTTAAGTTTTCCAGTTTCATTTCAAATCAGGACAGCCGGCGATATTTGGTCTTTTCTGGTGATATTCGGGAATTCTTCAACAACTTTTTCCCATTTTCCAAAATATCAAGAATGCCCTTTGTAAGGTTCTCGACTTTATTGGGTTAGTTGGGCCCAATAGCAGGCCCATTGACCTGTTTATCTTGCTATTATTTTAATTAATTGTATTTTAGATATTTAAGTGGGTTTAGATTATGAGCGAGTTTCTTTTAGTGTTAGAATAGTGTCTGCGAAGTTTCATGCGATTTCGAACTCGTTTGACCCTAGCACGAGGGTAGTTTACAATTTAGGAAAAATTAAGTGTTTTTCCAAAAAATTTCAATCGTTGTGATTTTGGGTTCGTTGGAAAGATCTCATTGCATCGATCGTTTTTGTCTTTTGGCTCGTCGTGATCCGACGATCAGAATCCCTTCAATTGGCCCATTCCTTCACGGGACCCACTTAAGGGCAAATATGTCCTTTTCTCCTTCTCTTCTCCTTAAGCAAGGATTAACCATAATCTTTCATTTATTCTTTGCAATGAACACTCCAGCGATAACCCCTTCTTCTTTCTCTTTAGCTTCTCCATGAGAGATCATCTCCACGATCCAGACCGTTCATCTTTATCTTCTTGAACTCCTATTTCCATTGATATCAGTTGGTAATCCTTTTCCTACCATCACATTTCCAGTCTTCTTTCTTTTGTTTAGATCTAGGTTTGATCTTGATCTTCTTCTTCCTTTCCTTCTCCTCTGCCTTCTAGGTTGTGTTTGATTGGGTTAGATTGATGGATTTCGTGGTAGAAGGCTTCTTCTCAAGTTTTTCCCCCATTTTCATTTTCTTTTTTGTTGAGGCAAGTAGATATGCAATTTATGATTTAACATGAATTTATTGTTTTTGTTGACACAAAAAATGTCACTTTGTCTCTTCATATACTTTCAACATCAAGAAGCTACATGAAGTCGCATCCTACCACAAATAGGCAATGTTACTTCAAGCATCAAATCTTGTCAGAATCAAACAAAAATCGCAAGATCCTTCAAAACAGTCAAAAGAAGACTACACATGAAGTTTTGGGTCATTTCAACATTATTTGGCCTAACTTCACTTTTCTAACAGCTGAACAGGAGCTCCTTGCGGCGACAGCGTTGAAGATATCAAATTTTCGATCGGAGCCTATGGATGGTCTCAAAGTACCTTCAAAAGGCTCTATGTCAAGTTTCAGGTCATTTCAGGTCAAACCGACAACGTTTGACCCTACATCAACACTCGAGCAGCAAAATCAAACCTCTTGGCGGCGAGAACCACTGAGGCCATCACTCATCAAACAAAGCACATGGGTGACTTCAAAATGCTTCCAAAGGGTTACATGTCAAGTTTCAGGTCATTTCGACAACATTTGACCAAACTTTGACTCTCGGAAGCCAAATCAAGCCTCCTGGCGGCGGAGCTCCCTAGGACCCTAATTTTCAAATCGGAGCTAATGAATCATTTGAAAATGAGTACAATAAGCTCCCTGTCAAATTTCACGTCAATCAGACATCGGTTGACCATACATCAAAGCGCAGCATCTTCTTCGCGATAAAATCAAATCTACTGGCTACAGGACCCCACACGGGTTCAAAACTCAAACAAATGCCTCTGGTTGGTCTTATTATATTGCTCAGGAGGCTTCACCTCAAATTTCAAGACATTCCAACATCGTTTGATTTAGTATTAGCTTCTGACGGCGAATCGGCAACTCTACGCGACAAAGTCTTCGGCTTTTCGGAAAATCATAAACTTTGCACTCTGATAAGCAAGGCTTCTCGTCAAGTATTCTGCAGGAAAACTAGGCCAAAATATGTACAAAAATATCAGAAAAAATACTGAAGAAAAAAGAATCAGAAAAAATCGGAGCTCCTCGCAACCAAAATACCGAAGAACTGGAGATTCAGGTCGACAGATTTTTGCCGAAAGACCATTTTTGGGCCCTTTTTCGCATTTAGAGATGTCCGGGCCCCGTTGTTTTTCAAGAATATGATTTTCGAGGCACGAAATCCGTCGATTTTCGTCAACATCACAGATCCGTGGTCAAAGGCATGGAATCGTCATCGGAAGCTTCAAAATCGCCAACCGGCCGACTAAGAAAAGTTAGATTGTATGGACTTAATCCATCAGATGATGTAATAAATTGATTAATTTCTTTATTTATCAATAATATCATGCTTTCCTTTCATGAGATGAATAGTATTTTTATTACTTAATGCACATGACCAATACATATGACATAATGGTTCATGAGATGAACTAGGTCTCATTAGTATATTAGATGTGATATATGTGTATAGATGAGATCCACACGCGGGAGACATGTGTCACAAATCTTATACTTAAATATCTTCACAACTAGTGATGAGACTGGGCATCTCATCTGATAAGGTTGCAATACTTTGATCACTATGGGATAGTGTGATTTATCTTGATCATCAAAATGGAAGATTCTAGATCACGGTGCTGGTACATTGGATGTATTGAAGGACCATGAGAAGCACCTTATGGAATTCTGTCTCAAGTTTAAGGTTTGCTCTCATAATTCCCTAGTAATAAGCTCTCAATCCTGAAACATTGATGAACTCAAGTTTCTATTTATTCATTTTGCTTTGAGTCACCAATGAGTGAGGCCAACTGTAGGTCAACACCTCGATGTCTTGGGTAGGTGGTAGTAGGACTGTGAGAACATTCAATGGTCAAGATGAAATCTATCTTAATTATCCCCTTGTGCCAATTAATGGATTTGGATTAAGAGTTAATTGGATGGTACTGATGATCACTGTGATTAATTGCGTCTCAAGGATAATAAGATGTGAATTTAAATTAGTGGGACAGTTTTAGTCCAATTAATCCATGGATATTGATAGAGGGGCCTACTTGTGGTAATTGGAAAGTTTAGGGTCTTCATTGTAATTTATTCCTAAGACTGGAGTGCAATTGCATTTATATAGTGGTATTATTTGCAATTAACTGTGGGCCTGGATTACACATGAGATATGGGGTTATGGTGTCTCAGTTGGAACCAGATTTCTATGGAATCCCCAGTGGTCCCTACGCTAGTCCAAGTTATCGAAAAGATACTAATCCTACTTGAACTCTAAGATGAAGGAATTAGAAAGTTACTATTTCTATTTGAAGTAGGACTTCTAATAGTGGTAATAGTAAACTTACTAATTATTGTGGAAGTGAGACTTCCATAGTAGTTAGAAAAGGGAGAAAGTTGCTTATTGTTATGGGAGTTGGACTTCTATTTCAATTAGGAAAAGTGGAGGCATGAAAGGTTATAAAAGGAAGAGTTTTTCCCCTTGGACGTCCAGCAATAGTGTGGAGCACGCCCAGCCCTCCTTTTGTGTGCAAGAGTTGCACATGCTTTTCTCCTCTTCCTCTTCTAATTCTCTTCTAGTTTCCTTAAGAGCTTCTAGTTGTTTTCTTTAGGAGATCCCACCCATCTCTTTTAGAGAAGAGATCTGATATGAGTTACAGTGTGGAAGACTAAGAGGTTTTGAAGATCTTAAGTTGTTTAAAAAGAAAGAGTTTCTTCAACTAGCAAGTTTTCTTCTCCATTAGAGCACTACCGGGCTCCAAAGGTAGAATCTGCTTCTCCTTTTATTGTGGATTATTTTGGTTGCATGGTGCTCTTGATTGATGAGATTGAGTGACTGCATCCTGAATGTGGTTTATGGCCTTATGGGTACTTGATCTCTGAATCAAGTGGGTCAAAAGTTTTGAAAACCTATCCACGAGACCCACCTACTTCCAACAGAAAACACACTTTTTGCCCGATCGATCGAGAAATCGATAAGACAGATGGCACCAGCCCACTAGTAGCACTCAATGTATGAAGTTGTATGGTCATCAGACATAAATCAGCATGAAAATCCATCAGCGATCATCGCAGGAAGAATTCCAAAAGATGCGGCACAGCCCGCGACTCTTTAAACGCTTTGGCGACCACTTAATGCAATTAATGACCTATTTTATGACAAGTTAATGCGGTCATTTACTCATTATTTTGGACTGCCCAATCAGAAGTAAGGAAATGGGAGTTACAACTCAACCATAATCATGACATTAAACTATGTAACTCCTCCTATCATGGAGCTTAAAGGCGATTAAAAGCCCTTAATTGTCCATTAGCCAATCAAAAAGCCAAGAAAAAGGAGTTACAAAATAATGAATTAAAAATTTGTAACTCTTCTCATCATGTGGCTTTAATGTATTTAAGGCCCATAAACCCCCTCATGGCCAACAAAAGTCTATAAAAGGAGGCTATTTCCACCATTTCAAGGAGCTAAAAATCCACAAACGGAAAAACTCATACACGAGAAAACTCTACATAGTTGCTATGATGCTCCGACAACAAGTTCTCCTCTATTGAAGAAGTCCTGCACCGACCACCACTACAAGGTGACCAAAGTCCCTTGGGGGCCCACCCTCAAGGCCTTCTCCTTCTGTTTCCATGGCTTAGACATGGCTTTTCAGCCAGTCTACTTAACTTTTTATTAGATATAGGACATCCTCTTGGTCTTTATCCTCTAAAAATCTGAGGTTTAAGCTGAGCCAAGCGAATCAAGAGCATCCTCTGTTCTCATTTGAAGGATGATGGCGAAGTCCCCACACGACTTGCGACCGTCAATCTGAACGAGTCTCCACAATCTTCTAAGAAGTTAGATCCCTTTTCTTGCTTTTCATTGTATTTTGTATGTTTAAAGAGACATAAAAAAAAATCACAACTCTTGTCTTTCATTTTTTATAAGAATTGTAAATCGCCTTTTACGGTAAAAACTGCATTTTACGGCAAACATCGCCTTTCTCTGCAAAACAAATAAAATTGCCTTTCACGTCATTCAAAACAACCCATGTCTCTTTTCTTAAATATATGTGCAATGAAAAACTTGAAAAAAGTTGATTTCCTTTTCTACTTGTGAAGGTGGATATACGAACCGTCATTTGTCAATTCCAAGTAAAGTAGAAAATCTGGCATGCCCGTAAAAAAAAATATGTTGATGCTCACTTTGCCTCCAGTCACGAAAGGGTCGGACCTGACGAACTCTCATGTTCGATGACCCCAGTAGTACCGCGAGCCCAAAAAGCGAGGCCATCAGTTTTTTTGATTGATATTGATTAAATTCTAGAATACCCAAATGCCAAGTTTGTTTCTGATTTCTATTTGGGTTTTTAACATGTTAGATTAGGTTTTGGAATGGGATGGATAATTCTTAATTGGGACGTTTAGATGTCTTTAATCTGCTAGAATGCATGATTTGTGATGTATGAAATGGATGGGGAGCATGGAGGCTCGTTTTCTACAGGTTTACCATTGAATAGTTTGGGGAAGAAGATGCAAAAACACCTATTTTAGGGGTTACAGTTTGTTGTCCGATCGATCGGAATGCACTATGCGATCAATCGGATAGTGCCCATGTCCCAGTTAACTGTAGTCGGGCACTGTTCAATCGATCGGATGGGTAATTGCTATGACAGAACTTGGCAACTTCAGACACTTGTAACTTTTAATCCTCCCGTTGGATTTCCATGTATAATGTATCGTTGGAAAGCCCTTGAAACGTAGAATCCAATGCCATAGGTTTCATAACGATCAAAGATCGGAAAGTAATGTAATTACTTAGATTAATGATCCAAATCTAGTTTTGTTAGAAAGGAGACTGTTAACCTAGGTTTGGACCTAAGATGTTGGAACCCATGAACATACTCTCACATGACCATTATTGGGGATTGAAATCGAAACACATGGCTTGGTGTGGTTTGATGGGTTGTCTAGGTATTCATGTATTACTCATGGTGTAACCAAATGCGTACGGAACTAAATCAATCGATGCTGAACATGATGTACACCAAGGGATTTCCCTAGAAGCATCGTTTATCCAATTTCCACACGTATTCTGTTAAAACATGTGGGGTATAGGGATGACACCACTTGCCTATGTTTGGATTGAAATTACTCATTGACTTATGAATTGTATCTATTGTTATTGATCCTTGTACACTCTCTTGGCATAAAATACTTAACTGATTATGAAATGTAAATCCTTGTAGATCTAGGATGTGGACCATGACTTTGAGTGTATCTTTGGAACTATGTGTCATGTATTTGATAAACATGACTGACTAGCATGTAAGGGATTATCATGTGGTTGACTTGTCTTGTATTGTCTTAAATGAAATAATTCCTATAAGCATGTCTTGTGTGTTGAGCTAGCCAAACTTGCTTGTTTTGGTTTTCATTCATGTCAACACAACTTTATTACTATTGCCCGACTACAATGGGATTCACTGTAGAAAGGTTTGCATGTCATGGCCAACTGCAGTTTGGGGTTTTATTATGCGTGTTCTTTGTGTAAGTGATTTAATTTTCTCTTTCTAGTTCTTTTATGTGTTTTCATTGGAGAAAATATTTCACATGATTAGATCTAGGTTTTTGAAAATAAAATAAATAGATTAAAAGTCGAGGGACATCATGTAATCACTTGAATTTTTTTTCCTACTCTGAGAAGAGAGGACTTCATTATCGCATTTTCAATACATGTATGATCGTCCAGTTTCTAGATCTTTGATACATCTTTCCGCTTTTTTATTTTTTCCACCCCTTTTGTTTTTATTTTAAGTTAGTATTCTGATAATTTTTTTTATTTGCAAATTCTTGATTTAGAAACCCAAACTTGAATCTTTCCATGTTTAGTTGAAACTTACTACTTTTGTTACTTGCATAATCTATGGTTGGAAAGTGTTTTTGTACATGTATCATATTTAGAAATTGCATTAGAACAGGCTTTTACTGCTGAAATCATAATGTTTGATGACTGATTAGAAGGATCAATTTCAGACCTTATACATGAATAGTGAAGAAGACAGCATTGTTGCTGTAGTTTAGGCTGATTTTCTCTCAAAAGTGCGCGATTTGAAAATTAGGCAAACGAGTTTAGTTTCCATCGAAACTTTGTAGAACTTAATATTTGAAAACAAGTCTTTACAACTCCAAAGTTTCACAGAAAAATAAGTTTAGAAAGTAGGGTAAACAGCGACCTAAACAGGGGTACCCAGGAAAGCCTGCAATAAGATTTTCAGCACAAAACTGTTCAACTAGGCATCTTTAGGTGTTCATATCTTTTTCGTTTTAAGTCATTTTTCCACGATTCTTTTTCTGTTGTGTTCATGAATCATCAGAGTATTGAGTCCAACCATTAGATTTAGGTTTATATCATCTTAGGCTAGTTCTACTGTCCAGCAAAATTGAGTCTGTGTAATAGTTTCCATACTTGGAATTTTTCAATATGCATCAAATTTTTAGGAACTAGTATACAATTGCATTTTTTTCATATAGGGTTTCATAAATCATTCACATTTACATTGTAATTTGTTTTAGGAAGTTTTATTTTGATTTATCTTATATTAAATTGGTTGTTTTGATGAGTTTGTTACTTTTGCAGGTTATAGTTAGAATATGGTTGAATAAACTAAGTTTCTTTACTTAGTTTAGGTTTAATTTTTATTTGGAAAATTGTAATTGTTAATTTTCAGTTTTTAGGAATTTTCTTGTAATTTGATTAGTTTCTTTGTTAGGTTCGATTTAGTTTCTAAATTAGGACATGTTAAAGTTGGAAAGTTTCTTAAAAAGCATTGCTCCCTGTGGATCGACTTAGACTCACCAGATTATTACTATATCGCGGCCCTACACTTGGGGCTATCGATCACCCCTCCCAGCACACGTTCCCACCCCCTACATTGTGGTAACTGGTAACGGTCGAGCTACTAGGTTGTGGGGCGTTTCTCATCCAATCCAGGACTTCATTCTTTTCTTTCCACCAGCTGTCCCAGGCCCCTTCAAATCATCCTCCCCTCTGGGTCAGGAATGGTCATGGCAGGTTGGGTCAGTTTCGACCCAAACCTAACCCAAGGCGTATTCAAAATTCTCCTCCACAATTGCCCCCTAAGCCATCCTTTCCCTCTCTGTTTTCCGAGGGAGTGGGGGGGGCGGGGGGGGGGGCGCGTGTTGGCTTGAGATATTTCTGGACACGCGTCCATCCCGGGTTCATCCACCTGTGTCCATCTGTCATCCATCACGTCCTTTCTCCATAAAACCGCCATTCTCCCCCTTCGGCTTTCACCTTCAGTTCATCGCCTTTCTACCTTCAAACCTCCCTTCCTGGATTCCGATCCTCCACCTTCCATCTCTCGCCCTCCATTATTCTATGGTAAGTCTTGCTTTCCTTCATTCGCTTTTTCTTAGATGGGCAACCTAAAAGATCTACTCAGTACCCCGGAAGGAATTGCCTGACTTCAGGGATAGGTATAGCATTCCTTCAGACATTCAGGTCCGCGCCTCACGGCTTGATGAGTCCCTTGAAATGGGATCACGAGATGGGATGCTCTTTCCTACCATCGCCATTATAGAAGGTGGCGTTAGGTTTCCTTTAGATCCTCTCCTAGTTTTTTTCTTTTCCTTAGCAAATCTCTTCCCCACTTGGTGCGCCTCCAACTTGTTTCGCATCGTCATGGTGGTTGCCGCACTGAATAAGTTGCTTGGTACAAGCCTTGGGGTCTTCGACATCTTATCTTACTATATGTTGGTCCCTCTGGACAATAATAAATCAGTTTACCATTTGAAATCTAGGGATTCCAGCAACTTTCTTGTCCATTATCTCCCAGATTCAAACAAATCTAGTAAGGGTGATTTCATCATTATGAGTGGGAACTGGGAAACGCCAACCATCTAGGGTGGGATCAGTCAAATAGTTCCTCAAACCCCAGGCTTCCCAGGTTGGCCCTCCTTTCTCTCTAGCGCTTTCCTTCCCTATCTCCTTCCTTTCATTTACTAGTTGTTCTCTTTTTATTATTATTTTTAGATGCAACAATCAACCGCGTTCCTCAACCTCCTCTCCGAACTGAAGAGTTAAAGCGGGTACTTGAGTTTCGAGGGCCTACAGAGCCAAAGGGTTGAGCTGTCCATTTGTTGCTCGGATACAACCGTTCATATGACAGTTTCTTAGCAGTTCCTGCTTGGCACGAGCCCTCGCGTCCGATCCTCTTTTTAAGTGGAGGAAGGTCCCCGCTGTGAAGGTTTCCAAATCCTTTAGGGCGGGCAATACTTTCAAGGCTCAATCCTTTGCTTCTCAGCACTCCCCTATCCCCACTCAGCCTGCCAAACAATCTCCATCTGCTCAGAAAAAGTCCTCTGGCGCTAAGAGGTCATCGCGGCTTATTGTGCCTTCTAGTGCCTTTTTATCTTCCGCCGACCACCAGCGAACTCCAGTCTTAAATATCTCAGACAGTTCCTCTTCCTTTGACACCGGAAAGCCCTCTTTTGCAATGTCTCAGCATAAACCAAAAAATCTTTTCAACAGCCTCGACGATCTTCCAACCTTAAGAGTTGGGAAGGGTCCTTCTTCCGGCTCCTCGTCAACAATTGGCAAAAGACCAACCTCTGAGCCCAATCATGATCCGCGCAAGCCAAAGATGGGCAAACATTCTGCCAAGCCTGCCGATGTCGCCGACTCCCCTTCCATGTGGTTGGAAGACTACTCGCCTTCACTACCCCCTCAGCCAAGCTCTTCCTTTGGTCGGAAGGGTTCGCTCAGATCCTTTCGGGATAAAAATCCATCTCTGGGTGAGGGGATTTCTCTGTCTCCGTCCTTGGCCCTAATCGTGGGCAAGTCCGCCCTTCTCCCTTCCGATATTAACCTGCACAGCGCCTTGCCTAGCGATGAGCTTGTGTCCATGGGAGTCCAACATTGCTTTCTAGTAAGTCGGCTTCTGATCATTTGACCTTTTCTCTTTGAAGTCCTTCTAATAGTATTTCTCCCCTTTCTTATTTCAGGGGCTCCAAAAATGGTTTACCGTCTCTGATCGCCTGGAGAAATTTCAGAAGCGGGAGGAGGATTTAGAAAGGGAGCTGGCAGGGTCAAAGGCCACTCGGTGCTTAGCTGAGTCCAATGCCGATGCTTCCTTCAAGGCTGTAAAGATTGTGGAAGCCCAGGCAGTTACTGCTAAGAGTCACCTTGCTACGACGGAGATGGAGTTTGAAGCTCTCCGCTCTAGGTAGGTCGAGGCAGAGGAGGAGATGTGAGAGGCTATAGAGAAGTCAAAGGATGCCCGGTTTGAGGAAACCGAAGCGCTCTATCTGCAAGCAGGTCGACCAAATCAAAGTCCTTGTGTTTAAGTGAGGTTATGATGTAGCCCTTGGAGACGCTGGAGTCTAAGAGGATTCCCCTCTTTGGGCCAAATATGCAGATCTGTCCGAGCATGCTCCTCTCCCGCCGCCGCCTGTTGAATACCAAGCTCATCCTCAGGCCGACGAAGTTGCTCCGTCTCCTGGTGTGGACGAGGGTGAAGGTCACCCGCCTACTGCCGAGCCTATTCCTCAAGTTCCTGACGTTTCCAAGTGATTGTCCAGTGATTTGAGAACCGCCCTCCTTTACTGCTATATTGTTCTGTTGTTGGTCAGTTTGCCCGAGTTGTGGGCATGATACTCTCTTTTTTTTTTTTTGTGCATGGAATGCTTGTATGCCCGAACTGTGGGCGGTTTCTGACTTACATTTTGGTGAAATGAAATGTTAATTTCCTTCGACTATTTATCGTTTGTTTCCGCCGCCATTGTCGGTCCCTAACGCTTGCATCGTCATGCCTAAGCTGTTAGTTAAAAAGGAGATCAGTGCGGGATACCTAGTTTGGGCTCTTCCCAGTTAGGTTTGTTTTTAAAATACTTCGGTACGAAGTAGTGGGTTCATTGTTACCCTTTAATTCTCAGGCCCTAGGCCTTATCTCTGGGTGGTTGTCCTAATAGGGTATGCCCCCATTGCGGGTCCCCAACTAAACACAAGTTTAATGGAATGTCATTCTTGACACAAGAATACAAATAAGATAATTTTCATAAATGATATGAAAGATACAACGTTGACAAGTTCTTACAAAGATCAGAAATAGAATTTCTTTAAATTTGCCATGTTCCATGGCCATGTCAACGCTTTTCCTTCGAGTGTCTCCAGGTGATAAGCTCCTGCTCCCCTAGCTTGCCGTGGTTGGGGTCCTTGGTGTTCGGGAGCACTTTTCTCAAGACCAGATCTCTGACCTAGAATATTCGCTTTCATACCTTCTTATGGTAGCTCTGAGCTAGCTGCTGTTGGTAGGCAGCCAACCTAATCAATACTCTTTCTCTCCAATTTTCGATTGTGTCCAGCTGTTTGTCAATCCTCCCTTTATTTTGCTCGTGACTGTAAGCCTCTGTCCTCGTGGTCGGCAATCCAATCTCCAAGGGAATTATAACTTCCATTCCGTATGCAAGGGAGAAAGGAGTTTCTCCAATTGACCTCCGAGATGTGGTCATGTAGGCCCATAGGACACTAGGAAGCTCATTCATCCATCCTCCTTTTGCCTCGTCCGAACTTTATGCCGTCTAGCAAGGTCTTATTGGAACTTTCTGCTTAACAATACTTTGTGGGTAAACAGGGGTTGAAAAGTGATGCCTGATGCTATATTGTTCGCATAAATTCATGAATGCCTTGCCCTCAAATTGTTTCCCATTGTCGGTCACCAATGCCCGAGGTATTCCAAATCTAGTAATGATATTTTTCCTCACGAATTTCCTAGCATCACTTTCTCGAATGGGCCAGGGGCTCCGCCTCTACTCGCTTGGTAAAGTAATCAGTAGCAACGATCAGGAATCGACAGTTACCTGCCGACCTTGGCTTGGGGCCGACAATGTCAAT
The DNA here is from genome assembly GCA_003546025.1 of Camphora micrantha. Lineage (NCBI taxonomy): Eukaryota > Viridiplantae > Streptophyta > Magnoliopsida > Laurales > Lauraceae > Camphora > Camphora micrantha. Next base: position 11,408,025 of record QPKB01000010.1, read on the forward strand.
CCCTAATTTGTCGAATGGCCATGGGCTCACTATTGAGTTTAGCTGCTTGGCTGGTTGATGAATCTCTTTGCCAAAGCGTTTCGGCATCTCTCATATTTTCGTACGAACTATAGAGTGTCCTTCTGCATATAAGACCACCAATAGCCTCGTGACATAGCTCAATGGGCCAAGCTCTATCCTCCAACGTGCCCCCCACAGTACCCCTTATGGATTTCCCATAATAGGTTTTTGACCTTGGTCAGGCTCACACACTGCAAGTAGGGTCCTGAGTACGATCATCGATAGCGTCTGTTTTCCGGTGACAACCAGAATCTGGCTACCTTTCTTCTGACCTTCTAGCCTTCTTTTCCGTCTTTTGGTAACGATCCATCTTTCAGGTACTCGGCTATTGGTGTCATCCAATTTGGATCATCTGCCTCCTATTTGGTACACATGATTCTCTGGTCTCCTATGCTCGGCGATGATTGGAAGTCAGTGAAGATCTATCTTCTTAGTTTGGATTTTACCGTTATAGCCAAGCTATCAGCATGTGCATTCTCTTCTCGACCAATCTGCTTGATTTTATTGCCTCGATCTCCTAGAACGAGCGTCATGCCTCTCCAACATTTGCAATTGTACGATCATCGCGAGCTGCGTATTCTCTAGTCAGCTGATTGGCAACTAACTATGAATCATAGTGGACTGTCAGCCTCTTGATTCTGAGCCTTTTGGCGGTTCTGAGCCTTGACAGTAGTGCTTCATACTCCGCCTCGTTATTTGATGCGGCGAAGCTTAGAGTCACAACTCTTTTGATTACTAGCCCTTCTAGTGTGATGAATACCATGCCAGCACCCAAGCCTCGAGAATTGGATGCACCATCCACATACAGCTGCCATTCTTCGTCAGCATCCAAGCCATTTTCTCCTTGTCTCTTCTCGCCTTGGTTTAGTTCCTCTTTGTGCGTACATTCAGCTATGAAATTAGCCACCACCTGGCCTTTTATAGTACTTTTAGGAACTATCTTTATGTCATGGTCGTCGAGCTCTATCGTCCATTTTACCATCATCCCAGATACGTCAGCTTTCCACAGAATGGCTTGTAATGGGTGCTCGGTTAGGACTCTAATTGTGTGGGCCTGGAAGTAATGTCTGAGCTTCCAAGCTGCGCTCACCAACGCCAGGGTGAGCTTCTCCAGCGGCAAGTACCTCGTCTCCACATCTAACAAGGTTTTGCAACGAAATAGATGGGTAGGTGTTGTTTCCCTTGATCTCTCATCAAGGCCGCACTAATCGTATGTTCGGAAACTGCCAGATACAGTACTAGCTCTTCCCCTGGGCTAATCATAGAGAGCAAGGGGGAACTTAAGTACTGTTTGATCTGTGTGAGAGCCTTGTCACACTGTTCGTCCCATACCTTATCTACCTTCTTTTTCAGAGTGATGAACATTGGTCAGCATTTATCCGAACTTCTTAATAAAAAACGATTGAGGGCTGCGAGCATACCTGTCAACCTTTACACCTCCTTCCTCGAGCTAAGTTGCTCTACCTTCTACACCGCCTAAATTTTGTCAGGGTTTGCCTCGATTCCTCTCTAGTTTACAATGTACCCAAGGAATTTCCCTGAGCTTCGCGGTAAATGAGCACTTCGAAGCGTTTAGCCTCAGCTTATAGCTTCATAGGATGTTGAAGACTAATCGCAAATCATGCTCGTGTGTCATCTTTTCCTTGCTTTTGACCACCATATCATTAATATAGGCCTCTACTGTCTTCCCGATCAAACCTCAGAATATCTTTGCCACCAACCTTTGGTATGTCGTCCCCGCATACTTAAGTCCAAAGGGCATTCTTTTGTAACAAAAAATGCCTTCTGGTGTTATGAATGTTGTTTTCTCCTAGTCGGCCTCCTCCATTGCAATCTAGTGATACCCTCAGTATGCGTCCAAAAGCTCATCCGCTCATGGCCCGCTGTTGAGTCCACTAGCTGGTCAATTTTTTGGAGTGGGAAGCTATCTTTAGGACATGCCTTGTTCATATTGGTAAAGTCCACACATACCCTCCATTTTTTATCCTTCTTGGGCACGACCACTATATTGGATAACCACTTCGGATAATGTACCTCTCGAATGGCATCTGCCTCCAACAACCTATCAACCTCCTCACATACTGCTATCCGGCACTCTGGCGCCAGTTTTCTCTATTTCTACATCACTGACTTCACCTTTGGGTCCGCGCCCAGCTTGTGACCGATCACCTTGGGATCAACCCCCGGCATTTGGTACGAAGTCCAAGTAAAAACTTCAGAACTTTGATTGAGGAACCGAGTCAAGCTTTCTTGCTCTTCCTCAGTCATAGACGCCCCCGATCATCCAGTATCTTTTTGGATCCCCTCCATGCACCACAACCCTTTTCAACTCCTCCATAGCTGAGTCGGTCAGGTCGGCACATGGCTCTCCTCCTTCTGACTGGTCTGGCTGTGATTGCTATTTGAGGTCGGCATTCTTGCCAGGACATAAGCCTTCATCGTCTGCCCTTTTTGCCTTTCCCTTGATTGCCGCAATCAGACAACTTCTAGAAACCGTCTGATCTCCTCTGATCTCTAGTCCCTGTCAAGCCCCGACCTAGGTTTAGTATAATTTATTATTATTTTAACTGTGATTAGTCTCTAAGTGGGATTATAAGATAATTATTTTGAGATTTTTAGTTAGATTAGAATTTTGAATAGCTTACGGGAATTTTGAACGCGTTGTGTTTGGTTTGATCGGGCTCGGGGTGGCCCATGTGACGCGTGTTAGTGTGGGGATTTGATTTATTTGATTTTTGAAACATATGGATTTCGATATTTTTGAATTTTTTATTTTGATCCCAGCAACTTTTCATGTTTGTTCCATTTGCATTTGAACCCCAGAAATTGCATTTTTTGAGAAAGGGGGGCAAATTCATCTTTTTACACTAAATCTGTGCATAAATTTCGAAAATTGAAAATCATGAGGAAAATATACTTTTTGAAAACTAGATTTTTCGACAATCAACTTTGTTTGCTTCGTCGACTTCATCGGGACCCATAAACAGGAGTTTTAAAGCCTTGAAGTTTTATGGCCAATGGGATCCACGTTTTTGACTTAAACCCATTTATAAAAGAGCCCACATTAACCTTCATCTTCTTCTTCTTCATTTCCTGCAACGAACCAGAGAGTTTTCTCTCTCTTTCTTCTCAACTTCTTTTCCTCTTGCATGTCTAGGAAATTCACCCCAAATCAAAATTCTGACTCTATCATCATCTTCCTCATGCAATGAACAACCCAAAGACACCATTTGTGTAAAATTCCTGCTGAAACCAACTTCATTTTTTCAAGCTTTTGTTGCTGGTTTTTGTACCTACAAGTAAGGTTTTGTTTCTTCTTTTAGATATGGGTTTTTCATACCCTTTGGAAGCTCTTCTTCATGCATGCAAGGAGGCTCTTTGAGAACTCCTTCTCTTTTTAAAATATTGAATTTTTGAATGGGTTTTTCCATAAGTTTTGGTGTAGGCCTGCAGCTGGTCGTGTAGGAGATTATTTGGACTGTTCTTTAGACCTATTTCAGCTTGAGGCAAGTGAATAATTAGATCTGAGTATGCATGCTGGAAAAATTTATCTTTTCTTCAAATCTCTGACTTGAAACTTTAAAATCCTGTAATGGGTGTGGGTTGTGAAGTTGAATTGGTTTTTGGTACTGATTTCATTACAAGTTGATGTCAATTCCATTCAGGTAGTGTATTTAAATGTATGGAATTTTAGTTTTTCTGCATTAGTTCAAAGATTGGAAGCTCAGTTGGAAAAGATTGATTTGAATTCTGAAATTTCTGTTTACTTCTTTCTTAGTCATGTGATTTAGTTGTGTTTTACAGTCTTAATAGATAGTTGGAATGAATGAAATGTTGGAGGTTTAATGGAGATAATTGGAGAAGCTTTACACTCAGTTTTGTGTCATTGGGAGGTGAAGGAATTTTGAATACAAGAAGGAAGAACGGAAGAGTCAATAGGGTGCTGCCTGTTTTAGGCTAGGCAGAAGCCCAGCCCGCTCGAGCGAGCTTGGCTTCTATGACATCCCGCTTGAGCGGGCCTAGGTTCTGGCCCAGACTTCTTTCAATGCATTTTTTTGGGCCGGTTAAGTAATTTTGAGCCCGGTTCGAGTGTAGAAATTCCCTAATAACTTATCAATCATCGAGAATTAAGAATTTGAGCCCGAATCACTTCATTTGAATAAAACTATGGAGAAAGTTTGGAAATTTAATTTATCCGGGGATTTTCTTTAAGCCTCTAGTACACTTTGTGCCCTCGAATGTCGGAAACCTTCAGAGACACCAACTTCTTCACTCATAAACCGACATGGAGACACCAAGTGTGTATTGAGACGGCCCCTGGTAAGCCCATCAAATACTACTAATCATCTCATTCCAAGTTAGACAAATTATTTGTTTTCTCATAAATCATTTTGAAACAGAATTGACTGGTTCGTTACGTTTGAAATTATCGGTAAGACTACTCATTTGAATTGTTTAATTTTGTCTATTTGTATTTGTTCGGAGTAGTTCTTCTTATCGATTTTGGAATGTATTGTTATGATTTGATTTATTTCGATTCAGGTTTTGGAAAGGCACCACTAAGCTTAGGTCACCTAGTTGGGCTGATCACCCGGCTTAGGATCTTTAAAATTATTTGCCAACTACAGCTTGGATTCTGTTTGTTTGCTCCAGCCATGGCAACAGTTTTGTTTTTTTTTTTTTCCAGTCCCATGAGAAGTGGCAACGGTTTCTATCTGTCTGTTCCGACCATCTCATATGGCAACGGTTATTTGTTTGTGTGCTCTTGTTACTTCGGTAATAGGAGAATATAGCTAAATGTGAGTTGCCAATATTTTGATTATTTGTTAGTTAGTTTGAAATATTTAAATTATGAAATTCTTTTATTTGTACAGAAATAGCTCATTTGATTTACTCCTCACATATGTTTCGTTTCAATTGCATTTTTATGATTTTAAACATGGTATTTATAAAACTTGTATATCTTATCTATTTATTCACCTGCCAGACCGTCGTGTCTGATACTCTTTTGTTTGGTGTCAGATGTCGGACCCGCAGCCCTTGAGGCGGAGCGTGCGGTTGAGGCAGTAGGGCCTCCGGTGGAGCACAAGTGGTAGCCAAATGATGTCATGTAGACGTCATGTTGGGTATGGAGCTTCGATAACATCTTTCAGGGAGTGACCTTTATTTTGGGAACTTTGTTTATGGCCTCTGTTGGCCCTGCGTGTTTGGACCTTGTGGCGGTTGTGGAGATTGATCAAGGCTTCCAATGGAGGGACAAAGTTGGAACATGCCAGGGTCCAAATCTTGTAACTAACTATATTGATTCTTGTAGTTGTTGATTTAGCGCTCAAAGATATTCTATTTACATTCAGTGTTGAGACCAAGCAACAATTCTGTTCTTGCAAGATGTCAATGATCCTTATGGATTTTGGGGGTATTGCAGCAAAAGGTTGGTTCTTAGAAGAGAGAGATGTTACCTTAAGGAGACGAGATGCCGGGCGGCCACGTAGGGAAAGAGAGATGCAGCCACGCAAGGAGAAAGATGCAGGGCGAGGAGAAGAGATGCATAGACGCATGAGAAGGTTCTAGTTGTCGGTGGTTTTATCCATTTTTATGATGACTCTTGAACTTTTGTTTTTTTTTTTCTTACGTTGAGTTGGGGGGGGGGGGGGGGGTGGTTTCGAACCCACTACGTGTTTGACGGAAATGACAAATACAATATCATCCGCTCCAATGGGTATTCTTTGAAATCCCACACAAATTGGTATTCTCTATTTTCCCACCTCCACAGGTGTTCAAATTTTGGTATGAAAATGAGCCATTTTCACACCATTTACGCACATGATTTACACACAAGATGCGTAAATAATTGTAGACAAACATGACTGATGCATAAATATTACACATATTCTCCATTTACATATGTAAATTGGTGTAACCATATGACCCCTTATAGGTATTTTGTTAATAAGTTTTTTTAAAAAAAGTGGGTGTGCTCAGTTATTTTCGTGGTGCAAATAGAATTTCTCTTCAAAAAGAGGATGAAAGCCTATACATGAGTGAGTTCAAGATAGACAAACCTATCACTTCTAAATGAGAACAGAATTCATTGTTCTAAAAGTCTATTTTTCTTCTTTCTTTTAATGGAATTCTATAGCATGTAAACAGTTTCAAAATGCATTCACTGCCATCTTCACTTTCTAAACTAATCAATTTTGCTCATCATCAAAATAGGAACAATCACTTTACCTATGAAACACCACCATAAAATATCTCAAATAAGCATGTCCATCACATCCAGCAGAAGTCATATCCTTTATATTCATTCCAACAATATCAAATTCTTGCCCACTAATCTCAGATAAACTAAAACAAGTAAAGATTTGGGAAAGAGTACTTAAAACCACATTTGATTCATGAAATTCACTTGAATCTCAAAATAACAAGAATAATATTAAATAGCTTCAACCATTAGAATTTCTATTATATATAATTTATGTATTCCAATGAATGAAAAAAATTTTATTTCTAAATGACCAATAACAAATATTCAATGGCAAAATACAAAGGTGGTTATAAGACCTTGGTGTACTGTGTACAGACCACCCCTCACATAAGACTTAATTGAATTTGAAGAAATTGTAACCAAACTGCTAAAATTTCCTTCTACTTTGATGGATGGAAATATCTTATTATAGAATTGATATATGATTTTATGTCTAATACAATGACACCATATCTTAGTTCTATAATTGAAATTTGTGGAAGGCAATTTCATCAATTCTGTGACGCCCCGGAGTCCCACATCGACTATAGAGAGGAAAGTGAATAAGATGATATATAGAGCTTACACCATTACCTTACATGAGGCCTTTTGGTGGGTTGAGGCCCACCAAAATCAAAACCGTGAGGCCCGTGGGCCAAAGCGGACAATATCATGCATGGGTATGGGGTGGGGCGTTACAAATTCTATTTGTACTTTTAAGAGCCATATAGGTGATAACATTTAAAAAAATAAAATCAAAATATGTTTTTTAATAATTGAATACCTAAAATTGAACTCCTTATTTGGCCCTATATTCAAAATATGAAGCATTGTTTGTAACAAATGAGCTAAGCCAAGGAGATATCCCATCTCTATCAATGTAGAAATTACCACGAGAAGGGAGTGTAGAGAGCTATCAATCATGGCATTCTTCTCTTTAGTGATTTGAATATTCATGGCAGATCAAAAGAGGAGTAGGAGGCAGTAGATTTGATATTTATACAACATAATACTAATTTCATGTGGAGACAATTTAGAAGATTATGAAGGCTAAAAATCTTGGACAGGACCTTAAAATCATGAGACAATTGTTCAACAAAAAGATTTAGTGTAGTTAGCCACTTACCCAGTGGAACTTAGAGTTGAGCACCACCTTATTTCTTTCCCATCTCCCTTAGTATCAAACTCCAAAATTAAAGACTGTCAGGATTGCCAATCACTCTCTCGAACAAGGTGTTGGAAGTAGGTGTGCCTTTCAGATGAGTTTCAAAAACTCTTGACCCACTTGAAGCAGGAATCAAACACCCAAAAGGCCAAGAACCCAATCCCAAGATGTAAAATCCTAATCTCATACATTAAGATCAAAGATCTATTCAGAAGACATATCAAGAAAAACAAACAAGCACAAACTAGAATATCTACTAAAATATAAACTAGTTGTAGATCTATACCTTTGGAGCTTGGTTATACTAAAATAGAGAAGTTGAAAAACTTGATTCTCTACGAAAACCCTTTTTCGCAGATTTGATCTCCTTTGCCTCGTGTGTTTCCACGCTACAACACTCTTGTAGAGAACTTCCCAAATAGAATGGTGGGATCTCTAAGGATAAGAAAACCCTAGGCATTCTAGAGGAAAACTAGAGGAGAGAAGTGGAAGGAGAAAGAAGGGCTTATGGGATTGTGTGTGTGTAGCGATCCCTTACCCTCTCCTTTTATTTATAGTTTATGGAGCACCTCATCTTTGTCCAGAATTAGAAGTCTCAATTCTATTCTTAGTATATATCATACTCCTCCTTTCCTTAAGAGTTTTAATTGGATTAATAACCTTCTCTTCTTAAGGCTATCATGGGGACCACTAGGGATTCCTTAAAACCTAGCTCCAATTGAAAATATGGACCCCACATCTCATGTGAATTCCGGACCCACAGTTAATTGCAAATAAGTCCACTATATAATGAAATTGAACTCCAGTCTGAGGAGTATTTACAAGAAGACCCTAATCTTCCCAATTACTACAATTAGGCCCCTCCACCATTTATGTTCATGGATCTACTGGAATAAATCTGTCCTACCAAATTAGATCCACATCTTATTATCCTTGTGACTCAATTAATCACAGTAATCATCAGTACCATCTAATCAACTCTTAATCGAGATAGGTGCGCACTTACCAACGATGAATCTCATTAATTGGCATGAGGGGATATTTCTCTTCTAGATGATAGATTCCATCTTGAGAATTATATATTACCACAACCCCACTACTATGTACCCAAGACACGGAGTTGTTGCCTACAGTTGGCCTCACTCATGGTCCTTAATCTCTCATGATTAAGAGTCTATTGCTTGAGAATTATGAGAGCAGTCCTTAATCAAAGACAGATCTGCGCAAGGTGCTACTCATGGTCCTTCAATCATTTGATATACTAGCACAACAATCCAAAGTCTTCTGCTCTAATGGTCGAGACAAATCACACTATCTTATAGTGACTATGTGCTACAACCTTGTTCAGATGAGACACCCAGTCTCATCACTGGCTGTGAACTTCTTTCAAGTATAAGATTTGTGATCCATATCTCCTATATGTGAATCTCATCCACACAAATGGATTACATTTAATATACTTGCGGGCTCCGATTCATCTCATGAACCATCATGTCATTTTGTATTAGTTATTGTGCAATCAAAATCAAATACCATTCATCCCATGAATAAAGCATAAGAATATAAATCAATTTATTCACTTATTCCTATGGATTGAGGACATACAATATAACACAAGGCCCTTCATAGTACTACTCAATGCTACAAGTAAAAGTTGTGCAGTCTATCAATGTAGAGTTTACCACGAGAAGGGGGTGTAGAGAAATATCAAGCATGGCATTCTTCTTTCTAGTGATTTGAATATTCATGGTAGACCAAAAGATGAGTAGGAGGCAGTAGATTTGATATTTATACTGCATAATAGTAATTTCATGTGAACATGTAATGACCATAGTAAAGAGACAATCTAGTAGATTGTAAAGGCTAAAAATCTTGGACAAGACCTTAAAATCATGAGAGAATTGTTCTACAATAAAATTCAGTGTGGTTAGCCACTTACCTAGTGGAATGTAGAGCTGAGCACCACCTTATTGCCTTCCCATCTCCCTTAGTATCAAACCCCAAAATAAAAGACCATGAGGATTGCCCATCATTCTCTCAAACAAGGCCCTTCACAATACTGCTCAATGCTACAATTAAAAGTTGTTCAATCTGAAGAGAAACTAAAAGAAGGGTAGAGAGAGACAAAAGCGAATCAAAATCTAATATAATACTATCTAGAATGCCATTGATTAATACAAATTTGTTACATAATTTATAATTACAAATACATATATTAGCATAAGTGTGCATTGACATAATGGATATATTTATAAATATTGACACTGTGGTTGTTGTCAGCATCATATACTTCAAATGAAAAATTAGTATCACCATAAGTACAAACATCCAACACTTAATTAATCAAAATATGATTATCTAATGATAAAATCTTAATCGCTGTTGCATTGAGGGAGATATAAAGGTTAATGTTGGGTCTTTTTTTTAACAGGGAAAACCAACATTGTAGTATCAACTACTATCCTAAAATTATAATTGTATCAAGCATGACAATTTAATTTTAAAGCATCTTGTGGAGACTGACCTGTTTTTATATGTTCTTTTTATTTTACTTTATTTAAAATGATGAAACCTAGCTAGTAGCATTAATGTAGAATGCATGCATCAAATGCCAAGACTGAAGATTCACCAAGAAAGACTCTCTTTGAGGATTACCGGTTTACAAAATGTTAGGACCATGCAAGCTGTCCAATTTATGACCATGATTATAGAAATGAGATGACTACTGATTTCATAGCATTATAATCGTAGCTGGAGAATAAATTTGTTTTTTTATAGGTGCTACTGTTAATCCTCAAAGCCTTTTGTATCTGAAAAGAAAGAAAGAAAGAAAGAAAAAGAAAAAAATACAGTTTTGGACAATATATGGCTAAATAAAAAAGTTTACATCGGCTAATATCAGTATAAAAGGAATATATCAATTTGTTTTGGCCCTTTTTTTGCTAAACTAAAAACTTATAAACTATAATTAAAAGACAAAAATTAAAAATCTTCATTCTTTACTAATTTTAGATGCCCCATTTTGAGAATTGAATTGTCTATAATTAATCTTGCTTTTGAAAGACCTTTGATCAATTGTCGTTAAGTAATCAAGGTATAGTTCTTGTATGTTCTTTGTGTGTGTGTTTGGTGTTGTTGTTGTCGTCGTCGTCTTTGTTGTGTTTTTGTAGGAGTCTTACAATCTTTTCTTTGTGTGTTGAGTATCCTGTTTAGGGGAAACAAATTTTAGAGTGCTTTAGACGTGAGTAAGAAAATATAGTTGTGAGGATGTAATTTCAATACATTTTATCAGCCATAGGAGCAACACAAGGGCTATGAGAGCAGCATCTGAAGAAATTGAAGAACTTCAATTTATGAAATAGATATAATTATGCGAGGAGAACTTCAATGGCATGTAATCAAACAGTTAGTGTTCATGCTAATTAATAAATAAATAAACCCATCAATGAAAACTAAAATTCACCCAATTAACATGCACAAGCTCCCCTTTACAATCAATAAGAAAAGGAAATCCATCAATCAGAACTAAATTTTACCCTACCCAACCAACATGCATTAGTGGATTTCATCCTACCCAACCAAGCTTCCATTACAAGACTGAAAATAAACAACCTACATGATGAACCGGAAACACAGAGACGAATGAGATATAGAATGTCTTTACGACAACGAAAGAAAATCCATCTGAAAATTTGATAGAATATTGTTGCATGCACTGGGCCCCACCAATAGATTTTTTAGACGGGCACCTTGAATGCATGGGCCTCATAGCTGTCAACTTGCACCTAAGTAGGAGCCACATGTAAAGAGATAAAATACTATAGAAAGAAGTTTAAAAAAGGAAGCAGCAGGAGCTAAGATATCAAGCAGGGAGGAGAAATCGATTTTTTTATATATGGTTATAGATGTCTCAATACTTCAACATACTTTTTGAGGTTACCAAACATGTCATACTAGTCGCTATAGAATACAAGATATTTCTTTCTACAATATTGTATTTTCTATTACTTTTACAGCTTCCAAACACCCCCTAATATTAAAGGCAGGGTGATTTTCACCAATAATGATTGGTCAAGCATGCATATTGACAACCATCTTATTTTATCAAAAGTTGGAAGGATCAATTTATTCTTCTAAATGTAAATTAGGCAATGCATAAATTGAAATGAAAACAAAAATAAAACTAAAGGAAAGAAAAATGGTAATTCTAGAGAAATAGAAGTGAAACAATACAGAAATTAAAATCAAATGTAAATAAGCAAAAATAACTTTTTTTTTTCGGACTATAGGGGGGAGAAAAAAGAGGTCTTAGAAAAAGAAGAAAAGTATAAAGAAGCAAATATAAAGTGGTGAGTATTAGAAAGTTCTTTTGATTCTCTTGACTCGGCTTGAACCTCAGATTTTTAGAGGGTAAGGATCAAGATGATCCTATAACCAATAAAAATCCAAGTAGACAGGATGAAAAGCCGCGTCTAAGCCATGGAGACAGAAGGAAAGGGCCTTGGTGGGTGGCTCTCTAAGGGTCTTTGGTCACCTTGTAGTGGTGGTCACTACAGAGCTTTTTCAACGGAGGAGATATCGTCGTTGGAGCGTTGTAGCAATGATGTAGAGTTTTTTTAAGGATTTGCATATCATGCATTGGAATGGTGGAAATGGCCTCCTTTTATGCTCCATGATGGGAGGAGTTACATGTTTTTAAATTTGTATTTTTGTAACTCATTTTTCTTGGATTTTGATTGGCCGTTGGAGAATAATGGTCTTTTATTTGCATTTAAACTCCATGATGGGAGAAGTTATATGGTTTAATGTCATAATTGTGTTTGATTTGTAGCCCCCATTCTTTGTATTCTGATAGGGCCGTCCACAATAATGAGTAATAACCACATTAACTTGTCATAAAAATGGGTCTTTAACCACATTAAGTGGCCGATAAAGTACTTAAAGAGTCACGGGCCATGCCGCGTCTTTTGAAATTCTACTCGCGACATAGAGAGTCTTGATCGTCGGTGGATTTTTCATGCCGATTGTTGTCGGATGATAATGCAATTCTAGACATTGATTGCTACTAGTGGGCTGGTACCATCTGTTTTGTCAATTTCTTGATCGGTTGGGCATAAAGTGTGCTTTCTTAGTTGGCCGGTTGGCGATTTCGAAGTGTCCGATAACGAACCCATGATTTCAATAGCGAATCCATGATGTCGTCAAAGATCAACGAATTTCGTGCCCCGAAAATCAGACTTTTGGAAAATCACAGAAGGCCAAACAACTCGAAACGTGAAAAGAGACCCAAACAGCTCGAAAACAGATCAAAACACGAAAATCCCTGGGGCAAGGTCATTGTCGACCATGGCCCCACTTGGTCCCGTTTTCGACCTTTTTTTGATTTTTTCAGTCTTTCTTCTTTGACATATTTTTTCTTGGTATTTTTGTACAGTTTTTTTTTTTTACATGGTTTCCCTACAGAAAACTTGACAAGAAGCCATGCAAAATGGAGAAGAAAGTTTCTGATTCTCTGGAGAAGACGAAAACTTTGTTGCTTAGGGATGCCGATTTGCCGCCAGAAGCCAAAACTAGGTCAAACGAAATCGGAATGACCTGAAATTTGAGGCGAAGCTTCATGAGAAAGCAATAAGACCAACCATAGGCTATTATTTGAGTTTTGAAACCGTTTGGGGTCATGTCTCTAGTAGACTTCATTTTGCCGCAAGGAAGATGCCGCGCTTTGATGTACGATCAAATGATGTCAGATTGACCTGAAATTTGACAGGGAGCCTCTTGGAAATATTTTAAGATGATTCATTAGCTCTAGCTTGGGAATCATGGTCTCGAGGGGCTCCGTCACTGGGAGACCTCATTTATCTTTCTAGAGGTCGAAGTCTGGTCAAATGATGTTGGAATGACTTCAAACTTGACATGTAGCACCTTGGAATATTTTGAGATCATTCATGTGCTTTATTTGATGAGAGATGACCTCGGTGGTTTTCGTTACCGAGAGGCTTGGTTTTGTCGTTTGAAAGTTGATGTTCGGTCAAACGTTTCCGGTTTGACCTAAAATTTGACATAGAGCCTCTTGGAAGTATTTTAAGACCATTCTTGAAGATTTGATGTATGCAATGATATTGTCACCGGGAGGGTTGACTTTGCTGCATGGAGAATGCGACCGTTTGCACTTTGGGCTAAACGGTATCAGAATGGTCTGGAATTTAATATAGAGCTTTCTAGTGGCATTTTAAAGCCAACCGTGTACTTTATTTTATGAAACAAGGTTTCTAGCTTCACCGCCACTAAAAGCTCATTTTTAGCTGTTGGAAGAGTGAAGTTAGGCCAAATGATGTAGAAATGGCCCAAAACTTAATGTGCTCTTCTTATTATTGTTTTGAAGGATCTTGAAGGTTCTGACAAGATCTGATGCTTGAAGTAGCGTTGCCCATTTGATCGGATGCAACTTCATGTTGCTTTCGATGTTTGAAAGGGTATGGAGAGGCAAAGTGATATTTTTGGTGTTAACACCTATGACAAGAGGGCTTGCCCCAAAACAAGTCCTTCATTGGCTATTGTTTCTAATGAAAAGCCTGAGATTGAATAATTTTTAAAATTTGAGGACCGGACTTGGATAGTACTAGTTCAGCCCTCGCCCTCCCATTTTTCTTTATTTTATAATATATATATATGTAAATATATTATAAAATATCATTGTAGCAGTCACTTGGCAGTAATAATATAGAGGTGTGAAGGCAATCCTATACCCCTTTAGCCATTACAAAATACCCTAAGAATCCATACATAAACATCCTTATAGTTCATTTCATTTCTGTTTAATTATAAGTTATTATTATCCTTATTGCATAAGCAGGGTGCTTCCGATTCCTTTTTTCTAATTTTATTGCTTCTTATATAGGCATTTATATTATTTTTTATATTCTTTCTAGCTCAAAAGGGGTGTACTGTTAATATGGACACACCTTTTCCTCTATAGAGTGATTTGGGATGCAAATTAATCAATAAAGGTAGTTTGTATATGCCTGAAACTTCTAGGATATGTGGTGATCCAAATATCCTTTTAATTAGATAGTTATAACTCTCCTTTTTTTAAAGTCTAAACCAATAGCGATTTTTTGACAGCATTTTTTTGTGTGATTGAAATCGAACAACGCTTAATAGAGATCAGTGTTAAGTTAATGTCAATTCATAAAAAAAGTAGGTGAATATAAATGGTTTAAACTTCTCAAAGTTAAGACTTGCTGGAATGATTTGTTACGTGGAAATCCCTATGAAAGGTGAGATAGGACAACTTCTTTAACCATTCTAATTCTTTGACAAAATAAATAAAATCGTATGTTTAGAACCTAAGTCACTAAAGCATGTATTACTTTATTGTTTAAAAGAAAGTTCTTAGAGATAACTTGTATTCCCCAAATATTTTTTTAGTGGTCCATTCGCTATAGAAGTTAGATAATATAATGCTCGGTCAACACTTGATACTTGATATTAGTGTAATAAAACTAAATAAGATTTTTCTTGTTTTGAGGCCATGAGCTTTGCCTTAGCTTGACCTAACCCTCAATGATAGCGTAGGGGCCTAGGTAGTGTAGACCCTATGAGGGCTTTGGCATGCCCGAAGGATAAGGTAAGGATTACCTTGAGCCCGGCCCAGCACTTTGAGAGCCCCAAGAAAGAAAATGGTGGGGATTGGGTCTTAAAAGGAATACCAGCATTCACTAATATTAGTGAACTTCATTGATAACAGTGAATAGGGCCAAAACAGTTAAAAAAATAAAAAGAAATCGGGCGGGAGGTCCTCTGCCTTCTAGACTTGGAATTTTGGTCGACGGTCCTCATATCCAATCTGCAGGGTACTTTTATGTTAGAATCCTCAAGAAAAAACTTACCATTCATAGAAGAGAAAAGAAAGTGCTGAAAAGCATTTTCGATCCGTGCCAGATGATAGCTTTTCGCTTTTGGGTATATCAAAGAAATCTTCGTACTTACATAGACTATCCTGAATCAGAGTCCAGGCCAGCGCATATCCAGGTGGGCCTGTTAGACAGTCCAAATCTTCAGTTATTAGACTCTGCTTTTGAGCCCAGGACCCATGCCCAACGACTGCCCTAAGTTGGCTCGTTTATGTCTACCCCCTTGCAGAAGCAGAAGACTGTGGAATGTTAAAACCCTCCCAAACCTGCATCAGCCATTCGCCACTTGCAATCTCACAACTCACGAACTCCACCAAAATGAGAGGCCTTGGAAGATTAGCGGCTTCGTCTTCTTCTTCTAACTCCAACATCACCACCAACAGCAGACACTCTTTCCTTTTATCCTCTTCATTCTCCACATTCTCCGGCACAGGCGGCGGCAGCGGCGGTGGCAGAGGAAGAGGAAGAGGCTCCTCCTCCCCCATCTCTCCAGTCCCCGGAAAACCCGACAATGTTGACGCCGATGCCGACGATGATTTTTTTCCTTCCTCCGGTGTCGGCCATGGCCGCGGCAAACCGCTCCCTTCCTCCCCAATACTCCCCACTTTCTCTTCCTGGGTCTCCTCAATCCAACCCTCCGCCGGCCGCGGCCGACCAGGTCCACAGCCGGAAGGACCACCCACCAATCTCTCCAAAAACCCATCTTTTTCCGGCGGGAGGAGGACTCCGAATTGCCCCCAAAGCCCCAATTCTCCTATTCCGACACTACCCCAGATGCAGTATCTCTCCGCCGGAGTCTCTCGTCCGGTTTACCTGGTGCTGGTCGCGGGAAACCGGTGAAAGCGCCAGATTTTGATAACCGGGCTGCGGGGGAAGAGAACCGGCACCTTCGCTTTCGGCGGGCTCGAGGTGGGTCAATGCCTGGGGCGGAGCAGAGGGGTTCCCTGAGCCCGCCCCAAATGTCCCGTGAGGAGGCAGTGAAGAAGGCAGTTGGTATTTTGAGAGGTGGTGGTGGCAGGGGAGCTGAAGATGGTGGAAGTGGAAGGGGAAGGGGGTTTACAGGGCAGAGGGTGGGAGAGGTAGAGGGAGAGGGAGAGGAGGGAGAGGAATTCAAGCGCGGGGAGGAAGAGGTGGTAGAGGCGGTGGCACCGGGCGGTTCCGCGATGCTGATGATGATTTCGGAACGGGGCTTTATCTTGGTGACAATGCGGATGGGGAGAGATTGGCTAAGAGACTAGGGTCGGAGAAGATGAATGCATTGGTTGAAGGGTTTGAAGAAATGAGTTGGACTGTTTTGCCTTCACCCATGGATGATGCCTATTATGATGCGCTGGATACGAATCTTAAGGTTTGTTTCTTTGTTGAACAGGGGAATGGTTCTGTTGTAAATGGGTCTTATATTAATTTTGGGTATTGGTTTTGCAGATTGAGTGTGAAGAAGAGTATTTGATGGGGGAGTTTGACATGAATCCGGACATCGACGAAAAACCTCCAATGTCTCTCAGGAATGCATTGGAGAAGGTGAAGCCATTCTTGATGGCATATGAGGGAATACAGAGTCAAGAAGAGTGGGAGGTATGTGTGTTGGCATCTGCTAATTTTACTAGGTGTTGATTTATTTTTTCTTATCAGTTTCTAGTAGTTGTTGATTTATTGTTTTCATCAGAATTATTATCTTACCCTTTTCCCACCTCTCCACACACACACACAAAGTGCCAATGGTGATACCCTTTACATATGGGCCAATATATTGGCTCTGACCTGATATTTAGGACCCTGTTCATTTCTATAAAAGAATTAATCACAAAAATATTTACAAAATGGAAAAAATGGGAATGTTCATTGTCAATGGATTTTTGGGAGTTGTAGATTTAAGTAAAATAACAAAATATAATATAAAACTGCACTTGAAGTAGAAATCTAGAGAGAAATGGTGACAGGAACGCTTAGGGCCCATTTGGCATTGTTTCCATGTCGTTTCTGTTCCTGTACCGAGATTAGGTTGTACTGAGATTTGGTCGTGCTGAGAGTGTTCTGGATAGACCTTGTTTGGCAATGCTATATCAAATTGTTCCGCTAAGAATATACCGTGTAGTACTTGTTTGGTAACAATAAAACCTACAAAATATAAAAATCCGAAACTATATATAAATACTTCATAAGGCTCTCACGTATATGAATGAGACCTTCCTCTATGATCATCATCATCAATTGACCATTAGAAAAGAACTTAAATCCCAAATTCTAAATACCATTTTAGTTGTGTTAAAAAATCTAGAGTTAAATAATTGGGGTTTTCATCATTTATTTTTAAAAATTACAAATTTCATCTCATTTTATTCAAAATCGAAAGTAAAATAGTAAGAAAGATGAGAGATACTCTTTGCATAGGGAAGGGAATGAGCCCAAATCGTTCCCTTCCTCAACCTAAATAGAGAGATCAATTTCAACCCATTTTCAGATACTGAATGGGAAACTTTTTCTCATTTGCAAATCAACGCCACCAAACAACCAACAAATCAACCCAAGCCACCCCGCCCCACACGTTCTCTGTTCATCATTCACACCACACCCATAGATCAATCCAACCCATCACACACCACCTTCAGATCAACCAAACCCGTCACATCCCTGACCTCCAAATCAACCTAACTCAACACACACTCCACCTATAGATCAACCCCATCCAACACGGAACCTAAGAGAGAAGATGGGCACACAGAGAGGAAGGCAAAGAGAAGAAAACTGAAGGCAAGAAAATGAGGTCGTTGGGCCTGAGGTGAGGGTGAGGGGGAAGTAGAAAAGGGAAAGGAGAGAACCAGGGGGTCTGTTCAGCAGAGAGAGAGAGAGAGAGAGAGAGAGAGAGAGAGAGAGAGAGAGAGACGCCCCGGAGTCCCACATCGACTATAGAGAGGAAAGTGAATGGGGTTATATGTAGAGCTTACACCCTTACCTTGCATGAGGCCTTTTGATGGGTTGAGGCTCATCAGAAGCAAAACCGTGAGGCCAGTGGGCCAAAGCGGACAATATCATGCATAGGTATGGGTGGGGCGTTACAGATGGTATCAAAGCCGACTCTCGACTAGTTCGAGTGTGGGTCCCCTGCCGTGGTCTGGTGTAAGTGGGCGGGTCTCTATGTGGGCGGGCCAAGAGGGCTGGCAGGCTACAGAGACTGGCAGGCTACTGCACAGGGACGTGCAACCTTTAAGGGGGGTGGATTGTGACGCCCCGGAGTCCCACATCGACTATAGAGAGGAAAGTGAATGGGGTTATATGTAGAGCTTACACCCTTACCTTGCATGAGGCCTTTTGATGGGTTGAGGCTCATCAGAAGCAAAACCGTGAGGCCAGTGGGCCAAAGCGGACAATATCATGCATAGGTATGGGTGGGGCGTTACAGAGAGAGAGAGAGATGGCATTGGTAGAAGGGTCGTTTTTCCTGAGAGAGAGAGATGGCATTGGTAGAAGGGTCGTTTTGCCTTAGGGAGAGTGATGGCTGGCCTGGGTAGTGGGGTTGAGAGAGAGGAAAGGGAAGGAGATAGAGATGGGTCATTTGGGAAGATGGAAAAGGTAGGAGTGATACGAAAGAGGGAATGCGGAGACGGTCATATGTGCCAATGAGACGTTTCCAAAAAAAAAAAAAAAAAAAAAGAAAAAAAAAACACTATTGTAGATTGTTCTGAAAATCTTGTTCCATCGGGCAGGATTTTAAAGATTGTTCTGCAGAATCCAAATCTGAAACAATCGATTTATGTCTACCAAAACATTCCCCTCCTCCTTATCCCACGGGAACACGGGAACGTCCCAGTGGCGTAATGCCAAACAGGCCCTTAGTTTTTTCCTTTTCTAATAAGCTTAATTAAGGAGTCGAATTCAGGTGTAGCGTTAACAGATCCATATATATATATATCTCTATATGTGCAAGGCTCTCCTAAGTTCAAGCTTAGGATAAAATTTCGTAAGCTCATGCTTGTGGGGCCCACCTTTGGTCCATCCAAATGGACCAAACACATGACCCTCCTATATTGCACATGTCTACCAACTTTCGGTCAGATCCGAATTTACTGGATTGTTGGTTCGACTATGTATCAATCCAAATGGATTGTTGACCATTAAACTTTCGGGTCCATATGGAGATGATAGAAATTTGCGGTTAGAGCTTATTTTTTTGTAGAGAGGAAGATCCTAAGGAGTCCTTGAAATCCCTCCCATCCCCATCCCCATTCCCATGTGGGTCCCACCACACACTTGAGCTTACCTTATCATAAGCTGGAGCTTAGGAGAGCCTTGCTTTCTCTCTCTCTCTCTCTATATATATATATATATATATAGGGAGATGTTCCTATGAGAGCATCTCTTATCTTACTATGAGAGATAAGGTGGGCGCCCTCACCTTACTATCCAATGCCAACAACTTAAATGTGAGGGCCCCCACTCCTATCTCTTATAGTAAGGTGAGAGATGCTCTCATAGGTGCTCCTGTGAGGGTGAGAGATGCTCTCACAGGAGTGCCTCACCCTCACAACTTAAATGTGAGGGCCCCCACCCTAGCTCTCATAGTAAGGTGAGAGATGCTTTCATAGGAGCATCTCCCATATATATATATATTAAAGTGTTGTAAGACGTTAGCGGTAGAGTTGAAGATCAATAAAAGTTATCCTTCGTGGGTTTATGTTCCCTTTGAGGTTCATTTCTTCTCTGTAAGGTCACGTTTATGTACACACCCTTTCCGCGGAAAGGGGAAATTGCCACGTCAGCTAATTCCATAGCAATGGAAACCTTGGAAAAGGACTTCCGTAGAATTAAGAAATTCATGTTTTGTGTGCAAAAAAAATTTCCTCGTTGAATTGGTGCTAATGTTGTTTGGTGCGGCTTTGGATTTTTTATAGAAAATCAAAATTTCTTTATTTGGTGAAACAGTTTTTTGAAGAAAAATAATGTAGCATGTATATTATTTATTCAACATCAAATAATAATGTATTTAAATAAATAAAAAATGAAAGAGTTGTAGGGTTTTGGGTTGAAATGAACAAGAGTGAGGAAAAAAGGGAGAAGTTTTCTGAGGAAATCCATTTCCCATACCTCCCAATAGGAAACCTATTTCCACCATTATCAAGGAAAATGTTGACGAGGCAAGAAAGCGTTTCTGTGGAATTGTTCCGCACCAAACGCATGAAAAATGGATTTTCCGCGGAAAATCGTCCACTTTTCCATGGAAAAGTGTTACACAAACATGCCCTAAGAGTCTCTTTGAGGCATTGTTTCATGTGCTTTGGTACTTTCGTCCTCTACGATTGAAGCCCTTTCCTAGTATCCGACAACCTACACATGCTTCCCAGTTATATAAAATGTTGTTAAGCTTCAAATTGGCAAATCCTTCCTAACCAAACTCCTACTTGCAATTCAAAGATTCACCGCAAAACTAAGACCCTCTATAGAAGCTGAACTATCCTTGAAAATCCTGTCATTCCTTTCTAATCAAATAGTACAAAGAACAGCGAAGGGAACCATCCTCCATAGCACAAGACCACACCAATGTAAAGGTCCTATCCTCCAAGATTCAACCACCTTTGATAAAGTGTTGGGAAGCAGTGAAGCACCATGCAACTGACCTTTATTTAATGAAATGACTCCTAATTAAGGCACCTCACAATGAAGAAATAGATGCTTGATCCTTTTCCTTTCTGCACGACACACAAGTATCTGAGATGTTTTTGGCTTTCAAGCTCTTTTTTTTTTTTTTTCAAGATATTCGATGTAGATACCTTCCTGCAATTACTAGCCAACAAAATGGCTCCACCTGAGGAGTGGCCAAATCCAACCACACTAGGGCATACGGAGAGCTAGGTTGTATCAACCCCACAAAAGCGAAGCAACATGCCTCAGTCAGAAACTTCCTTTGAGTGGAGGGCTTCCAGATACAAGTGTCCTTGTCTTCCCTGCAAAGAATCACTTAAGAAGTAAACTTATCAACTCTCCATACTGGACAACCTCCTCACACCTTCAACTCTCTTGAAAGATTACTCTGCTCACCAAACATAGAATCCCTTTTGGACACACAACACCCATGGATTGATGGCTATTTAGAAACCACTCCAAACATTCATAGGGAACTCTAGCCAAGGATCCAGCCCCGCCCAATCATCAAACCAAGAGGGACATCCCTTCCCTCCCCAACTACTAACCCACACCCTCACTATAAGACTTCCCTTGCCCTTGGATTCATCCCCAACTCTAGCTATACTATCCCATAAACCCAACCCCACTTGTTTTCCCCATATTTATATATTAGCAATGATCTCTCTCCATAAAGCTTCCTTTTAATCACCAAATCTCCACTATTTTTTTCACGGTGCCCAATTCTTATTTTCAAGATTACCGATTGATGCAGGCTAGACAGTAGGTCGGCCAACCCATTGGGTCCAGTCCATAGGCTCAAGGGACATCCATTTAGTTAGGAAATATTATTTAGTAGTTTAATTTGTTTATGATTAATATTAGTGAGTTTCCTTTTTATTTAGATATGATTCATATATTAGGAAATATTGTTGCTTAGGGATCAAGCCAACTCCTTTATAAAAGGATGTTTGGCCTCATTGTAATAGGTATGCTTATTATCAATTAATCTTTGAGTTATGAGAGTTTTCTCTTCAGTTATGGTGTTTTCTCCTCTTGTGAGGTTGCCCTAGTGGCTGGAATCCATCTTTGGATTCGATGAATCCTTTGGGAGATTGATCTATTGTTTGATCGTGGATCTTGGCTGCGTCACCAATGCTTTGAGCCCCACTCACTGTAGGCTTAATAACTTACTCCATTTTATCAATGCATTTCCTCTTCACTTCGCTTTCCCAAAGACAATTTCTCCTTAGTCTATCAAACCTCTCACCCACGACCTTAGGCATCTTCAGAAAGGATATGTAGTACACTGGAAAATTAGACACGGTGGCCTAGATTAAAGTGATTCTGTTCGACCATGGCGGTTAACAATGATATAGTGTATGGTTACTGATTGCAAACTTTTTTCAGATGGATACAATGCAGTTGTGTGATATTTTGGAAGATGGCTAATTCATCAGGTACCATTCATTGGGCATTGGGCTAGCCCTCCTTATCAATCTATGGGGCCTGCCTTTTATAAATCCGAACCTCTATGGAGTGATGCTCTCTCAAAATTGACAGAGCAAAATTTCATTCTACTCTGAATAGTGCTTCCAGCACCTCCTTTGGATTTGGGGTTGGATTGATGTGTTCTAATGAAGAGTTCAGTTAACAAAGAATATCTTTCATAGTTGTACAAGAGTCTCTCCAATCCTCTTCCCCTTCTTGTAAGTTGTAATTCCACACATCCATTTTAACATTTACGTCCCAGGTAGATGTGCTTTTCTTTTTGCTGCTTTTCCTTTTTACATTCCAACATCCATTTTGTTCTATGACTGACCCTAGATAAACCAAATCTATCACAGTATGTAGTATGTACTAAGGTATCTTCGATTTTGACCATTTCATCTTCTCTACCTGCAGGCCTGCTAAGTGCTAACCTCGTGCTTCTTACAGCTGTTATGTTATTTATAATGGGCCACCATACCAAATTTTAGCAACTTTGTAGAAAGTGATTTGGAAAGGGTAGGGGACACAAACAAGGATAAGAAACACCAAATGATACTGCGGGGTTGCATAGTGCAGTAGCGCAAAAAGAGATTTTTGATGCACTCCTTAGCCTAACAAATAAACAAATATTGTGAAGCGCAATCTTTCTACATGGGAGTCATGTAGAGTTAATATCTTTTTAGATGTCATCATCCATCACAATGCTTTAGGGGCTGTTTGCCTTCACGCATGGGATAAGAAAATGGTTTTACATTTGTAAATGTTACATATGCACACATGTGAAAACACTTCACCATGTTTTGTCAAAATCACCATTTTCACATGCGTAATAGAGTACATCCCATGGTTTTAGATGTGTTTTGGATGTTTTGGTTGTTTTTCACAAGTCTCTTAAGTCTATGAAGATTTAATATAATGAAACTAAAAAACATCTTGATGGTTATCATTAATATATGGAATGTTGAACAGTTTGGATCCCAAAAGTGCAGAAAATTAGATCTAATAGTTTGGGGATTTTTTTTTTAACCTTTTCACAAATTATCAAAAAGCTATGAGATTTAAGATAATCAATCGGCTTAGAGGTCTCATTGTTTATTAGTTCACTAAACAAAATTGGACAGTTTGGATTACACATATGGGGCCCAGAGGAATGACAAAAAGTTAGAAGTGGTTGATAGGGTTTGATCCTGACCAATTGTATAACCAAATGCAATCACTGTGTCAAGACTTGTACTGACACCTTTTGCAAGTGGGAGATGTGAAAGTGTTTCATACCTATTCGGTGTGAGAATGGCCATATTACACACCATTTTAAACTCCACATTTACATAGCACTGCTTAAATGAAAAAAAAAAAAAAAAAAAACTGTAATCAGTATGTATGTAAATATTTACATGTGTAATGAGTTCAAACGAACGACCCTTTCACTCTAGCTGGGGCCCAAGAACACCAAACAACTTAGATGGAAATACACTGAAGGATGAAAAGAAGGCAGTAGGTTTTTGCTCAAAAATCTCAACGGAATCCAGCCAACTTTTTATCCTTTTGTTTTCAAATTTTCAAAAAAAAAAAAAAAAAAAAAAAAAAAAAAAAAAAACCATCAACCAGGGTACCACCATGTCATAGCATTCCCTATAAATTTGTCACCATCTTGTCCTTGTCAAGCCCTGAGCCCCAAGATTCTGAAAATAGCGTGGAACGCCGAATTTGGGGATGCGGACATCTAGGATTGAAGCTCGCTGTGAGGATAAATTTAAAACTTTTTTAACATTTGATAAAGAACATTTAAGTGGACGATTTTAGTAAATAAGCGGGAGCAATAGTGAAAATCAGCGGAAGCAATATATCATATATCCACTTAGGTATCAAACCTCATATATCAAGCCATAAGGTACAACCCCATCTACAATGTCTAAGCTTCGAAGTATAGAAATGCCTTTATTACAATTTTAGTAAATAAGCGAAAGCAATCTCATAGATCCACATTGGTATCAAACCGCATATGTCAAATCATAAGGTATGAGTCCCCATCTACATGTTTAAGTTTCAAAGTACATAAATCTCTTTTAATTACAATTGATACAATCCTAGGGTTAGGATCTCAAGTGCCGGAGCACAAATTAGGGTTCCCACAGGAACAATCACAATTAGAAGATAGTTATCCAACGATAAACCACCAAGGGTAAATTTTATTAACTCCAAATCTGAGATTATTATTCTCTACAATGCCATATATATAATAAAGAAGCTTAGCCCTAAGAAACAATCCTAATCAAACTAGGAATAAAAATAAAATAAGAATCTTATCAAATTAGAAACTAATCCTAATTACAAACTTATTTAAATAAAACCAGAAACTAATAACAATTAATAAAGAATTCCTAAACTTCCTTGGGTCCCACATGTGAACCATGAGTCTTGCTCCAACGGCTTGATAGTGCTGTTGCGTCATTCCCCCCAGGTTGGAAAAGAGTTCGACCTCGAACTTCGCTTTTCTTGATGTTGCTTTTGTAGACATTGTGTACTTGAAGTGCTTCCTTGGTGATACGAGAACTTGATCTTTCTTTGGTGGTGCCGGCTTCATAGGACGGAGTGTGACTTGCTTTCACATGCATGAATGTGTATGTATTTTCGCGCATGCCATTAGTTCCATTCTTGTTATACAACCACAGGTGACCCAACAAGATATCATTACTATCCATGGGTACCACATTACACCAAACTGTATCTGATAATCTTCACCAATAGTAAAGCAAACTGAACATGCATACCTCACTTGCACTTCATCACTGTCATTAACTATCTAGCATAAATAGGGACGATGATGCTTTCAACTTTCAACTACAATCGATCCACAAGAGCTTAAGATATAATGTTTTTGACAACTTCCTCCATCAGTAAATACCGTGCATTCTTGACCATTGACAGTTTCTTTTTGATTGAAAAATATTATCTCGCCACCATTTCTTCTAGTAGTTGATGTAGTCTCTTTGATGACCATGAGAGACTCACAAAGGGGAAAATTTTATTAACTCCAAATATGAGATTATTAATCTCTACAAATGCCATATATATAATAAAGAACTTAAGCCCTAAGAAACAATCCTTATCAAACTAGATATAAAATAAAAAAGAATCCTATCCCTATTAGAAACTAATCCTAATTACAACTTATTAAATAAAAAATCAGAAACTAATAACAATTAATAAAGAATTCCTAAACTTCCTTGGGTCCACATGCGGATGGTGCAACCCAGCCATGATCACGGTGAAGATCTACACCTCTTACGGTGAGATCGAGTCTTCCGACTCAAGTCCTAGGCGAACTAGATGAGAAACTCCCAAAGAACTCACAGAAAACAATTCTGAATTTTTATTAAGAAATATAGCAACTGATGCGGCCATACAAATAGGTCGGCCAACCCATTGGGTTTCCAGTTCATAGGCCCAAGGGACATCCATTTAGTTGGAAATATTATTTAGTAGTTTGTTTGTTTATGATTAATAATTAGTTAGTTTCCTTTTTATTTTAGATATGATTGATATATAGGAAATATAGTTGCTGAGAGGAAAAAATTAAGCCAACTTCTTTATAAAAAGGATGTTAGGCCTCATGTAAATAGTATGCTTATTATCAATTAAATCTCTGAGTTACTGAGAGTCTTTCTCTTCAGTTATGTGTTTTCTCTTCTGTGAGGTTGCTCTAGTGTGGAAATCCATCTTTGGATTCGATCAATCCTTCGGGAGATTGATCTATTGTTCGTTCGCGGATCTTGGCTGGCGTCAATTGGTATCGGAGCCGAAGAACGATCGTCGGGAGA
>QPKB01000010.1:11434347-11540437 GCA_003546025.1 Camphora micrantha
AGTAATTTTGAGCCCGGTTCGAGTGTAGAAATTCCCTGATAACTTATTAATCATTGGGAATTAAGAATTTGAGCCCGAATCACTTCATTTGAATAACACTATGGAAAACGTTTGGAAATTAATTTATCCGGAGATTCTCTTTAAGCCTCTATGTACACTTTGTGCCCTCAAATGTCGGAAACCTTTAGAGACACCAACTTCTTCACTCATAAACCAACATGAAGACACCAAGTGTGTATTGAGACGGCCCCTGGTAAGCCTATCAAACGCTACTAATCATCTCATTCCAAGTTAGACAAATTATATGTTTTCTCATAAACCATTTTGAAACAGAATTGACTAGTTCGTTACGTTTGAAATTATCGGTAAGACTACTCATTTGAATTATTTAATTTTGTCTATTTGTATTTGTTCGGAGTAGTTCTTCTTATCGATTTTGGAATGTATTATTATGATTTGATTTATTTCGATTCAGGTTTTGGAAAGGCACCACTAAGCTTAGGTCACCTAGTTGGGCTGATCACCCGGCTTGGGATCCTTAAAATTATTTGCCAACTGCAGTTTGGAATCTGTTTGTTAGCTCCAGCCATGGCAACGGTTTTGTTTTTTTTTTTTTTTCCGGTCCCACGAGAAGTGGCAACGGTTTCTATCTGTCTATTCCGACCATCTCATATAGCAACGGTTATTTGTTTGTGTGCTCTTGTTACTTCGGTAATAAGAGAATATAGCTAAATGTGGGTTGACAATATTTTGATTATTTGTTAGTTAGTTTGAAATATTTAAATTATGAAATTCTTTTATTTGTACAGAAATAGCTCATTTGATTTACTCTTCACATCTGTTTCGTTTCAATTGCATTTTTATGATTTTAAACATGGTATTTATAAAACTTGTATATCCTATCTATTTATTCACATGCCAGACCGTCGTTTCTGACACTCTTTTATTTGGTGTCAGATGTCGGACCCACAGCCCTTGAGGCGGAGCGTGTGGTTGAGGCAGTAGGGCCTCCGATGGAGCACAAGTGGTAGCCAAATAATGTCATGTAGACGTCATGTTGGGTCTGGAGCTTCGATAACATCATTCAGGGAGTGACCTTTATTTTGGGAACTTTGTTTATGGCCTCTGTTGGCCCTGTGTGTTTGGACCTTGTGGCAGTTGTGGAGATTGATCAAGGCTTCCTATGGAGGGACAAAGTTGGAACATGCCACGGTCCAAATCTTGTAACTAACTATATTGATTCTTGTAGTTGTTGATTTAGCACTCAAAGATATTCTATTTACATTCAGTGTTGAGACCAAGCAGCAATTCTGTTCTTGCAAGATGTCAATGATCCTTATGGATTTTGGGGGTATTGCAGCAAAAGGTTGGTTCTTAGAAGAAAGAGATGTTACCTTAAGGAGATGAGATGCCGGGCGGCCACGCAGGGAAAGAGAGATGCAGCCACGCAAGGAGAAAGATGCAAGGCGAGGAGAAGAGATGCAGAGACGCACCAGAAGGTTCTAGTTGTCAATGGTTTTATCCGTTTTTATGATGACTCTTGAATTTCTGTTTTTTTTTTTTTTCTTACGTTGGGGGGGGGGGGGGTGTGGGGGGGGGGGTGTGTTTCGAACCCACTACGTGTTTGACGGAAATGACAAATACAATATCGTCCGCTCCAATGGGTATTCTTTGAAATCCCACACAAATTAGTATTCTCTATTTCCCCACCTCAACAGGTGTTCAAATTTTGGTACGAAAATGAGCCATTTTCACACCATTTACGCACATGATTTATGTCACGTCCCCCGAACCCGATTAGAGAATAAACCGGATCCGAGGAGTGAAATTTAGGGCTAATTAAAATTTTTGCCCTTTAGGCCCAAGGATCGTAAGTCCGCTGTGAGGATATTGTATTTCAAACCTCAAGTAATATAAAATTACGGAATTCATACAATTCGAGGCATATCTAAATACCAAACAATGGATAATAAATCTCAATTGATATTTAAAGTTGCAACAGGAATAAATAAAGCTAACTAAGAAATTAATGTATTAACAATGACCATCCCAATGACCAAGGTCATTAAACAACATTAATTCAATGAAATGAAAGTTCCAACGAGGAATAATAAATGAATAAATGAAAGCCTAATGAAGTGCCCCTGTGAGTCTCTCATGTGCCTGGTAATGATGACGCTACTCTACGTCATCGGCACTCCACTCCCGTGCCTCCTCTGTTGGTTGGAGATCCTCTGGGATCTCCTCACCGACCTGCTCCTCATAGTAATACTCACCTGAGGAGTCTGCACACCAAGGATCAGAGTCAACGACATGTTGAGCAATAGATAAGCAAGATATAATTAAAACATAACATGCATCAAATATAAGAGTAATGACAAGTACAAAGTCGTAGGAATACAAGGAACAATACTAGGCATGTAGCATGAGTAAATAACCATCAGAATCATAAATAGAAATCCTGGCAATACTAACAATCACCACTACCAATGTAATGCAATGCACAAGAGGGAGACTCCATGGATGTCCAAGCCACCTCACGGGGTACCAGTAACAATCCTATCCGGACTACTGATACCAAAGTCCGGCTCCAGGGGGATCCAAGCTCCCGATCCTGGGAATAGTAGCACGGTCCAAGCCCGCTCCCAACTATTCAACGCCATGGACGCCGTCCAAAGCCGACTGCCCACCCCGATGTCCGAGTAACCGGCCCATTAATAAACCCCAAACTGCAACTGGCCATGATATGCAATAATGATAATAATAATAATAATAATAATAATAATAAAGTGGTGTTGACACGAGGAAAACCAAGACAGGCAAATCTGGCTAGTTCAACAAACAAGACATGTTCATAGGGATTATCTCATTCAAACCAATACAAGACAAGTCCAAACCCATGATAATCCCTTACATTCTAGCCAGTCATGTTTATCAATACACAACACATGGTTTCTAAGGTACATTCTAAATCAGGTCCTTGTTCTAATTCTACAAGAGTTTATGTTTCATAATTAATTAGGTGTTTTATGCCAAGAGAATGTACAAGGATACAAAATCAACGGATACGATTAACAAATCAAAGAGAGATTACAATCCAATCCTAGGCAAGTGTTGTCATCCATATACCATATGTGGTGTAACGGAGTGCGTGGGGAATTTGAATCATCAATGCTTATAAAGAATTTCCTTGATATATAATCATGTTGAGCATCGATTGATTCAATTCCATACGCATTCGGTTAAACCATACACAATACACGAATACCTAGACAACCCATCGAAGCACACCAAGCCACGTGCTATGATTTCAAAACCCCATTAATGGTCACGTGAGACTAGGTTCATATTTTCCAATATCTAAGGTCCAAACCTATGTTAACAAGTCTCATTTCCGATAAAACGTGGATTGAATCATTAATCTGAGTAATTTTCCCACTTCCCGATCTCTGATCGTTATAAAACTAGAACCATTGGATTCTACATCTCAAGAGCTTTCCAACGGTATATTATACGTAAAATTCCGATGAACGGATTAAAAGTTATGGCTTATAGAAGTTTGCCCTTTTATATATATATATATATATAAACGCGACGGACCGACATGTGTCCGATTCATCGGATGTATGATGCAACAGAGAGCAGTGGCCATATTCACGTGCAGCAGTGACCATCAACATTATTATTATTATTATTATTTATTTATTTATTTTCAGTCTTTCACCCAATCCATTCCAAAAATTCACCTGCACAAAACTGAGCCACCGTGCTCCCCCAATAATCTATTTCATCCATCATCATTTCCACTTACATCAATTAACAATAGTAAAAAAAAAAAAAGAAGATTACCCAAATCTATTTTAACATATTAACCCCAAATTAATAACAGAATAGGCTTGGGATTTATGGTAATCTAACAAGATAACACAGTCAATCAATAATAAACATACATATATGCTTAATTATAAAATGAAAATCTACTTGCCTCAACCAAGAAGAAGATTGGAATTGGGGAAATCTGAGGAGAAGCCCTACTACTGCGAAAACCTCGATCTACCCCGACCAAACGCAACCTAACACGCAAAGGAGAAGAAAAGAAAGGAAAAGATTGAGATCTAACCTTAATCTAAACCAAAGAGAAATGATTGAAAAGATGAAAGTGAGGGAAACCTTACCAAACTGATGTCAATGGAAAGAGGAGATCGCGAGGAAGAAGATAAGCGGCTCGGATCGCGGAAGTGATCCTTCAGGGAAGGAGTTCTGGAGC
Organism: Camphora micrantha; assembly: GCA_003546025.1. Classification (NCBI taxonomy): domain Eukaryota; kingdom Viridiplantae; phylum Streptophyta; class Magnoliopsida; order Laurales; family Lauraceae; genus Camphora; species Camphora micrantha. The sequence goes on from QPKB01000010.1 coordinate 11,438,615, forward strand.
CTCAAAAGAATGAGGAAGAAGAAAGGCTACTGTAGCTTCGTTCGTTGCAGAGAATGATTAAGAGATTAGGGCTAATCCCTGATTAAGAAGAAGGGAGAAGAAAAAGACTAAGTTCCCCCTAAGTGGGTCCGGAGAAGAAATGAATTATTAGAACGGTTTCTGGTCGTCGGATCGCAACGAGCCAGAAGACAAAATTGATCAACGCGACGAGACCTTTCCAACGAACCCAAAATCACGGCGATAGGAATTTTTCAGAAAAACACTCAATTTTTCCCTAATTTGCAAACTACCCCTACTAGGGTCAAACGAACTCGGAATCGCACGAAACTTCGCAGGCACTATTCTAATGTTAAAAGAAACTCACTGACCATCTAAACCCACTTAAATATCTAATAAAACAATAATTATAATAATATCAAAATAAATGGGTCAACGGGCCGGTACTTGGGCCCAACTGACCCAGTAAGGTTGCAGACCTTACAATTTACACACAAGATGCGTAAATAATTGTAGACAAATATGACTGATGCGTAAATGTTACACATATTCTCCATTTACATATGTAAATTGGTGTAACCAAACGACCCCTTACAGGTATTTTGCTAATAAGGTTTTTTTAAAAAAGTGGGTGTGCTCAGTTATTTTCGTGGTGCAAATAGAATTTCTCTTCAAAAAGAGGATGAACGCCTATATATGAGTGAGTTCAAGACAGACAAACCTGTCACTTCTAAATGAGAACAGAATTCATTTTTCTAAAAGTCTATTTTTCTTCATTCTTTTAATGGAATTCTATAGCATGTAAACAGTTTCAAAATACATTCACAGCCATCTTCACTTTCTAGACTAATCAAATTTGCTCATCATCAAACTAGGAACAATCACTCTACCTATGAAACACCACCATAAAATATCTCAAATAAGCATGTCCATCACATCCAGCAGAAGTCATATCCTTTATATTCGTTCCAACAATATCAAATTCTTGCCCACTAATCTCAGATAAACTAAAACAAGTAAAGATTTGGGAAAGAGTACTTAAAACCACATTTGATTCATGAAATTCACTTGAATCTCAAAATAACAAGAATAATATTAAATAGCTTCAACCATTAGAATTTCTATTATATATAATTTATGTATTCCAATGAATGAAACATTTTTTATTTCTAAATGACCAATAACAAATATTCAATGGCAAAATACAAAGGTGGTTATAAGACCTTGGTGTACTGTGTACAGACCACGCCTCATATAAGACTTAATTGAATTTGAAGAAATTGTAACCAAACTGCTAAAATTTCCTTCTACTTTGATGGATGGAAATATCTTATTATAGAATTGATATATGATTTTATGTCTAATACAATGACACCATATCCTAGTTCTATAATTGAAATTTGTGGAAGGTAATTTCATCAATTCTGTGACGCCCCGGAGTCCCACATCGACTATAGAGAGGAAAGTGAATGAGATTATATATAGAGCTTACACCATTACCTTACATGAGGCCTTTTGGTGGGTTGAGGCCCACCAAAATCAAAACCGTGAGGCCCATCGGCCAAAGCGGACAATATCATGCATGGGTATGGGGTGGGGCGTTACAAATTCTATTTGCACTTTTAAGAGCCATATAGGTGATAACATTTAAAAAAATAAAATCAAAATATGTTTTTTAATAATTGAATACCTAAAATTGAACTCCTTATTTGGCCCTATATTAAAAATATGAAGCACTGTTTGTAACAAATGAGCTAAGCCATGGAGATATCCATCTCTATCAATGTAGAAATTACCACGAGAAGGGAGTGTAGAGAGCTATCAATCATGGCATTCTTCTCTTTAGTGATTTGAATATTCATGGCAGATCAAAAGAGGAGTAGGAGGCAGTAGATTTGATATTTATACAACATAATACTAATTTCATGTGGAGACAATTTAGAAGATTATGAAGGCTAAAAATCTTGGACATGACCTTAAAATCATGAGACAATTGTTCAACAAAAAGATTTAGTGTAGTTAGCCACATACCCAGTGGAACTTAGAGTTGAGCACCACCTTATTTCTTTCTCGTCTCCCTTAGTATCAAACTCCAAAATTAAAGACTGTCGGGACTGCCAATCACTCTCTCGAATAAGGTGTTGGAAGTAGGTGTGCCTTTCAGATGGGTTTCAAAAACTCTTAACCCAATTGAAGCAGAGATCAAACACCCAAAAGGCCAAGAACCCAATCCCAAGTTGTAAAATCCTAATCTCATACATTAAGATCAAAGATCTATTCAGAAGACATATCAAGAAAAACAAACAAGCACAAACTAGAATATCTACTAAAATATAAACTACTTGTAGATATATACCTTTGGAGCTTGGTTATGCTAAAATCGAGAAGTTGAAAAACTTGATTCTCTACGAAAACCTTTTTTCTCAGATTTGATCTCCTTTGCCTCGTGTTTTTCCACGCTACAACACTCTTGTAGAGAACTTCCCAAATAGAATGGTGGGATCTCTAAGGAGAAGAAAACCCTAGGCACTCTAGAGGAAAACTAGAGGAGAGAAGAGGAAGGAGAAAGAAGGGCTTATGGGATTGTGTGTGTGTAGCGATCCCTTACCCTCTCCTTTTATTTATAGTTTATAGAGCACCTCATCTTTGTCCACAATTAGAAGTCTCAATTCTATTCTTAGTATATATCATACTCCTCCTTTCCTTAAGAGTTTTAATTGGATTAATAACCTTCTCTTCTTAAGGCTAGCATGGGGACCACTAAGGATTCCTTAAAACCTAGTTCCAATTGAAAATATGGACCCCACATCTCATGTGAACTCCGGACCCACAGTTAATTGCAAATAAGTCCACTATATAATGAAATTGAACTCCAGTCTTAGGAGTATTTACAAGAAGACCCTAATCTTCCCAATTACTGCAAGTAGGCCCCACCATTTATGTTCATGGATCTATTGGAATAAATCTGTCCTACCAAATTAGATCCACATCTTATTATCCTTGTGACTCAATTAATCACATTAATCATCAGTACCATCTAATCAACTCTTAATCGAGATGGGTGCGCACTTACCAACGATGAATCTCATTAATTGGCATGAGAGGATATTTCTCTTCTAGAAGATGGATTCCATCTTGAGAATTATATATTACCACAACCCCACTACTATGTACCCAAGGCACGGAGGTGTTGCCTACAGTTGGCCTCACTCTTGGTCTTTAATCTCTCATGATTAAGAGTCTACTGCTTGAGAATTATGAGAGCAGTCATTAATCAAAGACAGATTTGCGCAAGGTGCTACTCATGATCCTTCAATCATTTAATATACTAGCACAACAATCCAAAGTCTTCTGTTCTAATGGTCGAGACAGACCACACTATCTTATAGTGACTATGTGCTACAACCTTGTTTAGATGAGACACCCAATCTCATCACTGGTTGTGAACTTCTTTCAAGTATAAGATTTGTGATTAATATTTCCTATATGTGAATCTCATCCACACAAATGGATTACATTTAATATACTTGCGGGCTCCAATTCATCTGATGAACCATCATGTCATTTTGTATTAGTTATTGTGCAATCAAAATCAAATACCATGCATCCCATGAATAAAGCATAAGAATATAAATCAATTTATTCACATCATCCTATGGATTGAGGACATACAATATAACACAAGGCCCTTCATAGTACTACTCAATGCTACAAGTAAAAGTTGTGCAGTCTATCAATGTAGAGTTTACCACGAGAAGGGGGTGTAGAGAACTATCAAGCATGGCATTCTTCTTTCTAGTGATTTGAATATTCATGGTAGACCAAAAGATGAGTAGGAGGCAGTAGATTTGATATTTATACTGCATAATAGTAATTTCATGTGAACATGTAATGACCATAGTAAAGAGACAATCCAGTAGATTATAAAGGCTAAAAATCTTGGACAAGACCTTAAAATCATGAGAGAATTGTTCTACAATAAAATTCAGTGTGGTTAGCCACTTACCTAGTGGAACATAGAGCTGAGCACCACCTTATTGCCTTCCCATCTCCCTTAGTATCAAACTCCAAAATAAAAGACCATGAGGATTGCCCATCATTCTCTCAAACAAGGCCCTTCACAATACTTCTCTATGCTACAATTAAAAGTTGTTCAATCTGAAGATAAACTAAAAGAAGGGTAGAGAGAGAAAAAAGCGAATCAAAATCTAATATAATACTATCTAGAATGCTATTGATTAATACAAATTTGTTACATAATTTATAATTACAAATACATATATTAGCATAAGTGTGCATTGACATAATGGATATATTTATAAATATTGACACTGTGGTTGTTGTCAGCATTATATACTTCAAATGAAAAATTAGTATCACCATAAGTACAAACATCCAACACTTAATTAATCAAAATATGATTATCTAATGATAAAATCTTAATCGCTGTTGCATTGAGGGAGATATAAAGGTTAATGTTGGGTCTTTTTTTTAACAGGGAAAACCAACATTGTAGTATCAACTACTATCCTAAAATTATAATTGTATCAAGCATGACAATTTAATTTTAAAGCATCTTGTGGAGACTGACCTGTTTTTATATGTTCTTTTTATTTTACTTTATTTAAAATGATGAACCTAGCTAGTAGCATTAATGTAGAATGCATGCATCAAATGCCAAGACTGAAGATTCACCAAGAAAGACTCTCTTTGAGGATTACCGGTTTACAAAATGTTAGGACCATGCAAGCTGTCCAATTTATGACCATGATTATAGAAATGAGATGACTACTGATTTCATAGCATTATAATCGTAGCTGGAGAATAAATTTGTTTTTTTATAGGTGCTACTGTTAATCCTCAAAGCCTTTTGTATCTGAAAAGAAAGAAAGAAAGAAAGAAAAAGAAAAAAATACAGTTTTGGACAATATATGGCTAAATAAAAAAGTTTACATCGGCTAATATCAGTATAAAAGGAATATATCAATTTGTTTTGGCCCTTTTTTTGCTAAACTAAAAACTTATAAACTATAATTAAAAGACAAAAATTACAAATCTTCATTCTTTACTAATTTTAGATGCCCCATTTTGAGAATTGAATTGTCTATAATTAATCTTGCTTTTGAAAGACCTTTGATCAATTGTCGTTAAGTAATCAAGGTATAGTTCTTGTATGTTCTTTGTGTGTGTGTTTGGTGTTGTTGTTGTCGTCGTCGTCTTTGTTGTGTTTTTGTAGGAGTCTTACAGTCTTTTCTTTGTGTGTTGAGTATCCTGTTTAGGGGAAACAAATTTTAGAGTGCTTTAGACGTGAGTAAGAAAATATAGTTGTGAGGATGTAATTTCAATACATTTTATCAGCCATAGGAGCAACACAAGGGCTATGAGAGCAGCATCTGAAGAAATTGAAGAACTTCAATTTATGAAATAGATATAATTATGCGAGGAGAACTTCAATGGCATGTAATCAAACAGTTAGTGTTCATGCTAATTAATAAATAAATAAACCCATCAATGAAAACTAAAATTCACCCAATTAACATGCACAAGCTCCCCTTTACAATCAATAAGAAAAGGAAATCCATCAATCAGAACTAAATTTTACCCTACCCAACCAACATGCATTAGTGGATTTCATCCTACCCAACCAAGCTTCCATTACAAGACTGAAAATAAACAACCTACATGATGAACCGGAAACACAGAGACGAATGAGATATAGAATGTCTTTACGACAACGAAAGAAAATCCATCTGAAAATTTGATAGAATATTGTTGCATGCACTGGGCCCCACCAATAGATTTTTTAGACGGGCACCTTGAATGCATGGGCCTCATAGCTGTCAACTTGCACCTAAGTAGGAGCCACATGTAAAGAGATAAAATACTATAGAAAGAAGTTTAAAAAAGGAAGCAGCAGGAGCTAAGATATCAAGCAGGGAGGAGAAATCGATTTTTTTATATATGGTTATAGATGTCTCAATACTTCAACATACTTTTTGAGGTTACCAAACATGTCATACTAGTAGCTATAGAATACAAGATATTTCTTTCTACAATATTGTATTTTCTATTACTTTTACAGCTTCCAAACACCCCCTAATATTAAAGGCAGGGTGATTTTCACCAATAATGATTGGTCAAGCATGCATATTGACAACCATCTTATTTTATCAAAAGTTGGAAGGATCAATTTATTCTTCTAAATGTAAATTAGGCAATGCAGAAATTGAAATGAAAACAAAAATAAAACTAAAGGAAAGAAAAATGGTAATTCTAGAGAAATAGAAGTGAAACAATACAGAAATTAAAATCAAATGTAAATAAGCAAAAATAACTTTTTTTTTTCGGACTATAGGGGGAGAAAAAAAGAGGTCTTAGAAAAAGAAGAAAAGTATAAAGAAGCAAATATAAAGTGGTGAGTATTAGAAAGTTCTTTTGATTCTCTTGACTCGGCTTGAACCTCAGATTTTTAGAGGGTAAGGATCAAGATGATCCTATAACCAATAAAAATCCAAGTAGACAGGATGAAAAAGCCGCGTCTAAGCCATGGAGACAGAAGGAAAGGGCCTTGGTGGGTGGCTCTCTAAGGGTCTTTGGTCACCTTGTAGTGGTGGTCACTACAGAGCTTTTTCAACGGAGGAGATATCGTCGTTGGAGCGTTGTAGCAATGATGTAGAGTTTTTTTAAGGATTTGCATATCATGCATTGGAATGGTGGAAATGGCCTCCTTTTATGCTCCATGATGGGAGGAGTTACATGTTTTTAAATTTGTATTTTTGTAACTCATTTTTCTTGGATTTTGATTGGCCGTTGGAGAATAATGGTCTTTTATTTGCATTTAAACTCCATGATGGGAGAAGTTATATGGTTTAATGTCATAATTGTGTTTGATTTGTAGCCCCCCATTCTTTGTATTCTGATAGGGCCGTCCACAATAATGAGTAATAACCACATTAACTTGTCATAAAAATGGGTCTTTAACCACATTAAGTGGCCGATAAAGTACTTAAAGAGTCACGGGCCATGCCGCGTCTTTTGAAATTCTACTCGCGACATAGAGAGTCTTGATCGTCGGTGGATTTTTCATGCCGATTGTTGTCGGATGATAATGCAATTCTAGACATTGATTGCTACTAGTGGGCTGGTACCATCTGTTTTGTCAATTTCTTGATCGGTTGGGCATAAAGTGTGCTTTCTTAGTTGGCCGGTTGGCGATTTCGAAGTGTCCGATAACGAACCCATGATTTCAATAGCGAATCCATGATGTCGTCAAAGATCAACGAATTTCGTGCCCCGAAAATCAGACTTTTGGAAAATCACAGAAGGCCAAACAACTCGAAACGTGAAAAGAGACCCAAACAGCTCGAAAACAGATCAAAACGCGAAAATCCCTGGGGCAAGGTCATTGTCGACCATGGCCCCACTTGGTCCCGTTTTCGACCTTTTTTTGATTTTTTCAGTCTTTCTTCTTTGACATATTTTTCTTGGTATTTTTGTACAGTTTTTTTTTTTTTTACATGGTTTCCCTACAGAAAACTTGACAAGAAGCCATGCAAAATGGAGAAGAAAGTTTCTGATTCTCTGGAGAAGACGAAAACTTTGTTGCTTAGGGATGCCGATTTGCCGCCAGAAGCCAAAACTAGGTCAAACGAAATCGGAATGACCTGAAATTTGAGGCGAAGCTTCATGAGAAAGCAATAAGACCAACCATAGGCTATTATTTGAGTTTTGAAACCGTTTGGGGTCATGTCTCTAGTAGACTTCATTTTGCCGCAAGGAAGATGCCGCGCTTTGATGTACGATCAAATGATGTCAGATTGACCTGAAATTTGACAGGGAGCCTCTTGGAAATATTTTAAGATGATTCATTAGCTCTAGCTTGGGAATCATGGTCTTGAGGGGCTCCGTCACTGGGAGACCTCATTTATCTTTCTAGAGGTCGAAGTCTGGTCAAATGATGTTGGAATGACTTCAAACTTGACATGTAGCACCTTGGAATATTTTGAGATCATTCATGTGCTTTATTTGATGAGAGATGACCTCGGTGGTTTTCGTTACCGAGAGGCTTGGGTTTTGTCGTTTGAAAGTTGATGTTCGGTCAAACGTTTCCGGTTTGACCTAAAATTTGACATAGAGCCTCTTGGAAGTATTTTTAAGACCATTCTTGAAGATTTGATGTATGCAATGATATTGTCACCGGGAGGGTTGACTTTGCTGCATGGAGAATGCGACCGTTTGCACTTTGGGCTAAACGGTATCAGAATGGTCTGGAATTTAATATAGAGCTTTCTAGTGGCATTTTAAAGCCAACCGTGTACTTTATTTTATGAAACAAGGTTTCTAGCTTCACCGCCACTAAAAGCTCATTTTTAGCTGTTGGAAGAGTGAAGTTAGGCCAAATGATGTAGAAATGGCCCAAAACTTAATGTGCTCTTCTTATTATTGTTTTGAAGGATCTTGAAGGTTCTGACAAGATCTGATGCTTGAAGTAGCGTTGCCCATTTGATCGGATGCAACTTCATGTTGCTTTCGATGTTTGAAAGGGTATGGAGAGGCAAAGTGATATTTTTGGTGTTAACACCTATGACAAGAGGGCTTGCCCCAAAACAAGTCCTTCATTGGCTATTGTTTCTAATGAAAAGCCTGAGATTGAATAATTTTTAAAATTTGAGGGCCGGACTTGGATAGTACTAGTTCAGCCCTCGCCCTCCCATTTTTCTTTATTTTATAATATATATATATGTAAATATATTATAAAATATCATTGTAGCAGTCACTTGGCAGTAATAATATAGAGGTGTGAAGGCAATCCTATACCCCTTTAGCCATTACAAAATACCCTAAGAATCCATACATAAACATCCTTATAGTTCATTTCATTTCTGTTTAATTATAAGTTATTATTATCCTTATTGCATAAGCAGGGTGCTTCCGATTCCTTTTTTCTAATTTTATTGCTTCTTATATAGGCATTTATATTATTTTTTATATTCTTTCTAGCTCAAAAGGGGTGTACTGTTAATATGGACACACCTTTTCCTCTATAGAGTGATTTGGGATGCAAACTAATCAATAAAGGTAGTTTGTATATGCCTGAAACTTCAAGGATATGTGGTGATCCAAATATCCTTTTAATTAGATAGTTATAGCTCTCCTTTTTTTAAAGTCTAAACCAATAGCGATTTTTTGACAGCATTTTTTTGTGTGATTGAAATCGAACAACGCTTAATAGAGATCAGTGTTAAGTTAATGTCAATTCATAAAAAAAGTAGGTGAATATAAATGGTTTAAACTTCTCAAAGTTAAGACTTGCTGGAATGATTTGTTACGTGGAAATCCCTATGAAAGGTGAGATAGGACAACTTCTTTAACCATTCTAATTCTTTGACAAAATAAATAAAATCGTATGTTTAGAACCTAAGTCACTAAAGCATGTATTACTTTATTGTTTAAAAGAAAGTTCTTAGAGATAACTTGTATTCTCCAAATATTTTTTTAGTGGTCCATTCGCTATAGAAGTTAGATAATATAATGCTCGGTCAACATTTGATACTTGATATTAGTGTAATAAAACTAAATAAGATTTTTCTTGTTTTGAGGCCATGAGCTTTGCCTTAGCTTGACCTAACCCTCAATGATAGCGTAGGGGCCTAGGTAGTGTAGACCCTATGAGGGCTTTGGCATGCCCGAAGGATAAGGTAAGGATAACCTTGAGCCCGGCCCAGCACTTTGAGAGCCCCAAGAAAGAAAATGGTGGGGATTGGGTCTTAAAAGGAATACCAGCATTCACTAATATTAGTGAACTTCATTGATAACAGTGAATAGGGCCAAAACAGTTAAAAAAATAAAAAGAAATCGGGCGGGAGGTCCTCTGCCTTCTAGACTTGGAATTTTGGTCGACGGTCCTCATATCCAATCTGCAGGTACTTTTATGTTAGAATCCTCAAGAAAAAACTTACCATTCATAGAAGAGAAAAGAAAGTGCTGAAAAGCACTTTCGATCCGTGCCAGATGATAGCTTTTCGCTTTTGGCTATATCAAAGAAATCTTCGTACTTACATAGACTATCCTGAATCAGAGTCCAGGCCAGCGCATATCCAGGTGGGCCTGTTAGACAGTCCAAATCTTCAGTTATTAGAATCTGCTTTTGAGCCCAGGACCCATGCCCAACGACTGCCCTAAGTTGGCTCGTTTATGTCTACCCCCTTGCAGAAGCAGAAGACTGTGGAATGTTAAAACCCTCCCAAACCTGCATCAGCCATTCGTCACTTGCAATCTCACAACTCACGAACTCCACCAAAATGAGAGGCCTTGGAAGATTAGCGGCTTCGTCTGCTTCTTCTAACTCCAACATCACCACCAACAGCAGACACTCTTTCCTTTTATCCTCTTCATTCTCCACATTCTCCGGCACAGGCGGCGGCAGCGGCGGTGGCAGAGGAAGAGGAAGAGGCTCCTCCTCCCCCATCTCTCCAGTCCCCGGAAAACCCGACAATGTTGACGCCGATGCCGACGATGATTTTTTTCCTTCCTCCGGTGTCGGCCATGGCCGCGGCAAACCGCTCCCTTCCTCCCCAATACTCCCCACTTTCTCTTCCTGGGTCTCCTCAATCCAACCCTCCGCCGGCCGCGGCCGACCAGGTCCACAGCCGGAAGGACCACCCACCAATCTCTCCAAAAAACCCATCTTTTTCCGGCGGGAGGAGGACTCCGAATTGCCCCCAAAGCCCCAATTCTCCGATTCCGACACTACCCCAGATGCAGTATCTCTCCGCCGGAGTCTCTCGTCCGGTTTACCTGGTGCTGGTCGCGGGAAACCGGTGAAAGCGCCAGATTTTGATAACCGGGCTGCGGGGGAAGAGAACCGGCACCTTCGCTTTCGGCGGGCTCGAGGTGGGTCAATGCCTGGGGCGGAGCAGAGGGGTTCCCTGAGCCCGCCCCAAATGTCCCGTGAGGAGGCAGTGAAGAAGGCAGTTGGTATTTTGAGAGGTGGTGGTGGCAGGGGAGCTGAAGATGGTGGAAGTGGAAGGGGAAGGGGGTTTACAGGGCAGAGGGGTGGGAGAGGTAGAGGGAGAGGGAGAGGAGGGAGAGGAATTCAAGCGCGGGGAGGAAGAGGTGGTAGAGGCGGTGGCACCGGGCGGTTCCGCGATGCTGATGATGATTTCGGAACGGGGCTTTATCTTGGTGACAATGCGGATGGGGAGAGATTGGCTAAGAGACTAGGGTCGGAGAAGATGAATGCATTGGTTGAAGGGTTTGAAGAAATGAGTTGGACTGTTTTGCCTTCACCCATGGATGATGCCTATTATGATGCGCTGGATACGAATCTTAAGGTTTGTTTCTTTTGTTGAACAGGGGAATGGTTCTGTTGTAAATGGGTCTTATATTAATTTTGGGTATTGGTTTTGCAGATTGAGTGTGAAGAAGAGTATTTGATGGGGGAGTTTGACATGAATCCGGACATCGACGAAAAACCTCCAATGTCTCTCAGGAATGCATTGGAGAAGGTGAAGCCATTCTTGATGGCATATGAGGGAATACAGAGTCAAGAAGAGTGGGAGGTATGTGTGTTGGCATCTGCTAATTTTACTAGGTGTTGATTTATTTTTTCTTATCAGTTTCTAGTAGTTGTTGATTTATTGTTTTCATCAGAATTATTATCTTACCCTTTTCCCACCTCTCCACACACACACACAAAGTGCCAATGGTGATACCCTTTACATATGGGCCAATATATTGGCTCTGACCTGATATTTAGGACCCTGTTCATTTCTATAAAAGAATTAATCACAAAAATATTTACAAAATGGAAAAAATGGGAATGTTCATTGTCAATGGATTTTTGGGAGTTGTAGATTTAAGTAAAATAACAAAATATAATATAAAACTGCACTTGAAGTAGAAATCTAGAGAGAAATGGTGACAGGAACGCTTAGGGCCCATTTGGCATTGTTTCCATGTCGTTTCTGTTCCTGTACCGAGATTAGGTTGTACTGAGATTTGGTCGTGCTGAGAGTGTTCTGGATAGACCTTGTTTGGCAATGCTATATCAAATTGTTCCGCTAAGAATATACCGTGTAGTACTTGTTTGGTAACAATAAAACCTACAAAATATAAAAATCCGAAACTATATATATAAATACTTCATAAGGCTCTCACGTATATGAATGAGACCTTCCTCTATGATCATCATCATCAATTGACCATTAGAAAAGAACTTAAATCCCAAATTCTAAATACCATTTTAGTTGTGTTAAAAAATCTAGAGTTAAATAATTGGGGTTTTCATCATTTATTTTTAAAAAATTACAAATTTCATCTCATTTTATTCAAAATCGAAAGTAAAATAGTAAGAAAGATGAGAGATACTCTTTGCATAGGGAAGGGAATGAGCCCAAATCGTTCCCTTCCTCAACCTAAATAGAGAGATCAATTTCAACCCATTTTCAGATACTGAATGGGAAACTTTTTCTCATTTGCAAATCAACGCCACCAAACAACCAACAAAATCAACCCAAGCCACCCCGCCCCACACGTTCTCTGTTCATCATTCACACCACACCCATAGATCAATCCAACCCATCACACACCACCTTCAGATCAACCAAACCCGTCACATCCCTGACCTCCAAATCAACCTAACTCAACACACACTCCACCTATAGATCAACCCCATCCAACACGGAACCTAAGAGAGAAGATGGGCACACAGAGAGGAAGGCAAAGAGAAGAAAACTGAAGGCAAGAAAATGAGGTCGTTGGGCCTGAGGTGAGGGTGAGGGAAGTAGAAAGGGAAAGGAGAGAACCAGGGGGTCTGTTCAGCACAGAGAGAGAGAGAGAGAGAGAGAGAGAGAGAGAGAGAGAGAGACGCCCCGGAGTCCCACATCGACTATAGAGAGGAAAGTGAATGGGGGTTATATGTAGAGCTTACACCCTTACCTTGCATGAGGCCTTTTGATGGGTTGAGGCTCATCAGAAGCAAAACCGTGAGGCCAGTGGGCCAAAGCGGACAATATCATGCATAGGTATGGGTGGGGCGTTACAGATGGTATCAAAGCCGACTCTCGACTAGTTCGAGTGTGGGTCCCCTGCCGTGGTTTGGTGTAAGTGGGCGGGTCTCTATGTGGGCGGGCCAAGAGGGCTGGCAGGCTACAGAGACTGGCAGGCTACTGCACAGGGACGTGCAGCCTTTAAGGGGGGTGGATTGTGACGCCCCGGAGTCCCACATCGACTATAGAGAGGAAAGTGAATGGGGTTATATGTAGAGCTTACACCCTTACCTTGCATGAGGCCTTTTGATGGGTTGAGGCTCATCAGAAGCAAAACCGTGAGGCCAGTGGGCCAAAGCGGACAATATCATGCATAGGTATGGGTGGGGCGTTACAGAGAGAGAGAGAGATGGCATTGGTAGAAGGGTCGTTTCTCCTGAGAGAGAGAGATGGCATTGGTAGAAGGGTCGTTTTGCCTTAGGGAGAGTGATGGCTGGCCTGGGTAGTGGGGTTGAGAGAGAGGAAAGGGAAGGAGATAGAGATGGGTCATTTGGGAAGATGGAAAAGGTAGGAGTGATACGAAAGAGGGAATGCGGAGACGGTCATATGTGCCAATGAGACGTTTCCAAAAAAAAAAAAAAAAAAAAAAAAAAAAAAAAACACTATTGTAGATTGTTCTGAAAATCTTGTTCCATCGGGCAGGATTTTAAAGATTGTTCTGCAGAATCCAAATCTGAAACAATCGATTTATGTCTACCAAAAACATTCCCCTCCTCCTTATCCCACGGGAACACGGGAACGTCCCAGTGGCGTAATGCCAAACAGGCCCTTAGTTTTTCCTTTTCTAATAAGCTTAATTAAGGAGTCGAATTCAGGTGTAGCGTTAACAGATCCATATATATATATCTCTATATGTGCAAGGCTCTCCTAAGTTCAAGCTTAGGATAAAATTTCGTAAGCTCATGCTTGTGGGGCCCACCTTTGGTCCATCCAAATGGACCAAACACATGACCCTCCTATATTGCACATGTCTACCAACTTTCGGTCAGATCCGAATTTACTGGATTGTTGGTTCGACTATGTATCAATCCAAATGGATTGTTGACCATTAAACTTTCGGGTCCATATGGAGATGATAGAAATTGCGGTTAGAGCTTATTTTTTTGTAGAGAGGAAGATCCTAAGGAGTCCTTGAAATCCCTCCCATCCCCATCCCCATCCCCATGTGGGTCCCACCACACACTTGAGCTTACCTTATCATAAGCTGGAGCTTAGGAGAGCCTTGCTTTCTCTCTCTCTCTCTCTCTATATATATATATATATATAGGGAGATGTTCCTATGAGAGCATCTCTTATCTTACTATGAGAGATAAGGTGGGCGCCCTCACCTTACTATCCAATGCCAACAACTTAAATGTGAGGGCCCCCACTCCTATCTCTTATAGTAAGGTGAGAGATGCTCTCATAGGTGCTCCTGTGAGGGTGAGAGATGCTCTCACAGGAGTGCCTCACCCTCACAACTTAAATGTGAGGGCCCCCACCCTAGCTCTCATAGTAAGGTGAGAGATGCTTTCATAGGAGCATCTCCCATATATATATATATTAAAGTGTTGTAAGACGTTAGCGGTAGAGTTGAAGATCAATAAAAGTTATCCTTCGTGGGTTTATGTTCCCTTTGAGGTTCATTTCTTCTCTGTAAGGTCACGTTTATGTACACACCCTTTCCGCGGAAAGGGGAAATTGCCACGTCAGCTAATTCCATAGCAATGGAAACCTTGGAAAAGGACTTCCGTAGAATTAAGAAATTCATGTTTTGTGTGCAAAAAAAATTTCCTCGTTGAATTGGTGCTAATGTTGTTTGGTGCGGCTTTGGATTTTTTATAGAAAATCAAAATTTCTTATTTGGTGAAACAGTTTTTTGAAGAAAAATAATGTAGCATGTATATTATTTATTCAACATCAAATAATAATGTATTTAAATAAATAAAAAATGAAAGAGTTGTAGGGTTTTGGGTTGAAATGAACAAGAGTGAGGAAAAAAGGGAGAAGTTTTCTGAGGAAATCCATTTCCCATACCTCCCAATAGGAAACCTATTTCCACCATTATCAAGGAAAATGTTGACGAGGCAAGAAAGCGTTTCTGTGGAATTGTTCCGCACCAAACGCATGAAAAATGGATTTTCCGCGGAAAATCGTCCACTTTTCCATGGAAAAGTGTTACACAAATATGCCCTAAGAGTCTCTTTGAGGCATTGTTTCATGTGCTTTGGTACTTTCGTCCTCTACGATTGAAGCCCTTTCCTAGTATCCGACAACCTACACATGCTTCCCAGTTATATAAAATGTTGTTAAGCTTCAAATTGGCAAATCCTTCCTAACCAAACTCCTACTTGCAATTCAAAGATTCACCGCAAAACTAAGACCCTCTATAGAAGCTGAACTATCCTTGAAAATCCTGTCATTCCTTTCTAATCAAATAGTACAAAGAACAGCGAAGGGAACCATCCTCCATAGCACAAGACCACACCAATGTAAAGGTCCTATCCTCCAAGATTCAACCACCTTTGATAAAGTGTTGGGAAGCAGTGAAGCACCATGCAACTGACCTTTTATTTAATGAAATGACTCCTAATTAAGGCACCTCACAATGAAGAAATAGATGCTTGATCCTTTTCCTTTCTGCACGACACACAAGTATCTGAGATGTTTTTGGCTTTCAAGCCTCTTTTTTTTTTTTTTCAAGATATTCGATGTAGATACCTTCCTGCAATTACTAGCCAACAAAATGGCTCCACCTGAGGAGTGGCCAAATCCAACCACACTAGGGCATACGGAGAGCTAGGTTGTATCAACCCCACAAAAGCGAAGCAACATGCCTCAGTCAGAAACTTCCTTTGAGTGGAGGGCTTCCAGATACAAGTGTCCTTGTCTTCCCTGCAAAGAATCACTTAAGAAGTAAACTTATCAACTCTCCATACTGGACAACCTCCTCACACCTTCAACTCTCTTGAAAGATTACTCTGCTCACCAAACATAGAATCCCTTTTGGACACACAACACCCATGGATTGATGGCTATTTAGAAACCACTCCAAACATTCATAGGGAACTCTAGCCAAGGATCCAGCCCCGCCCAATCATCAAACCAAGGAGGGACATCCCTTCCCTCCCCAACTACTAAACCCACACCCTCACTATAAGACTTCCCTTGCCCTTGGATTCATCCCCAACTCTAGCTATACTATCCCATAAAACCCAACCCCACTCGTTTTCCCCATATTTATATTAGCAAATGATCTCTCTCCATAAAGCTTCCTTTTAATCACCAAATCTCCACTATTTTTTTTCACGGTGCCCAATTCTTATTTTCAAGATTACCGATTGATGCAGGCTAGACAGTAGGTCGGCCAACCCATTGGGTCCAGTCCATAGGCTCAAGGGGACATCCATTTAGTTAGGAAATATTATTTAGTAGTTTAATTTGTTTATGATTAATATTAGTGAGTTTCCTTTTTATTTTAGATATGATTCATATATTAGGAAATATTGTTGCTTAGGGATCAAGCCAACTCCTTTATAAAAGGATGTTTGGCCTCATTGTAATAGGTATGCTTATTATCAATTAATCTTTGAGTTATGAGAGTTTTCTCTTCAGTTATGGTGTTTTCTCCTCTTGTGAGGTTGCCCTAGTGGCTGGAATCCATCTTTGGATTCGATGAATCCTTTGGGAGATTGATCTATTGTTTGATCGTGGATCTTGGCTGCGTCACCAATGCTTTGAGCCCCCACTCACTGTAGGCTTAATAACTTACTCCATTTTATCAAATGCATTTTCCTCTTCACTTCGCCTTTCCCAAAGACAATTTCTCCTTAGTCTATCAAACCTCTCACCCACGACCTTAGGCATCTTCAGAAAGGATATGTAGTACACTGGAAAATTAGACACGGTGGCCTAGATTAAAGTGATTCTGTTCGACCATGGGCGGTTAACAATGATATAGTGTATGGTTACTGATTGCAAACTTTTTTCAGATGGATACAATGCAGTTGTGTTGATATTTTGGAAGATGGCTAATTCATCAGGTACCATTCATTGGGCATTGGGCTAGCCCTCCTTATCAATCTATGGGGCCTGCCTTTTATAAATCCGAACCTCTATGGAGTGATGCTCTCTCAAATTGACAGAGCAAAATTTCATTCTACTCTGAATAGTGCTTCCAGCACCTCCTTTGGATTTGGGGTTGGATTGATGTGTTCTAATGAAGAGTTCAGTTAACAAAGAATATCTTTCATAGTTGTACAAGAGTCTCTCCAATCCTCTTCCCCTTCTTGTAAGTTGTAATTCCACACATCCATTTTAACATTTACGTCCCAGGTAGATGTGCTTTTCTTTTTGCTGCTTTTCCTTTTTACATTTTCCAACATCCATTTTGTTCTATGACTGACCCTAGATAACCAAATCTATCACAGTATGTAGTATGTACTAAGGTATCTTCGATTTTGACCATTTCATCTTCTCTACCTGCAGGCCTGCTAAGTGCTAACCTCGTGCTTCTTACAGCTGTTATGTTATTTATAATGGGCCACCATACCAAATTTAGCAACTTTGTAGAAAGTGATTTGGAAAGGGTAGGGGACACAAACAAGGATAAGAAACACCAAATGATACTGGGGGTTGCATAGTGCAGTAGCGCAAAAAGAGATTTTTGATGCACTCCTTAGCCTAACAAATAAACAAATATTGTGAAGCGCAATCTTTCTACATGGGAGGTCATGTAGAGTTAATATCTTTTTAGATGTCATCATCCATCACAATGCTTTAGGGGCTGTTTGCCTTTCACGCATGGGATAAGAAAATGGTTTTACATTTGTAAATGTTACATATGCACACATGTGAAACACTTCACCATGTTTGTCAAAATCACCATTTTCACATGCGTAATAGAGTACATCCCATGGTTTTAGATGTGTTTGGATGTTTTGGTTGTTTTTCACAAGTCTCTTAAGTCTATGAAGATTTAATATAATGAAACTAAAAAACATCTTGATGGTTATCATTAATATGGAATGTTGAACAGTTTGGATCCCAAAAGTGCAGAAAATTAGATCTAATAGTTTGGGATTTTTTTTTTAACCTTTTCACAAATTACTCAAAAAGCTATGAAGATTTAAGATAATCAATCGGCTTAGAGGTCTCATTGTTTATTAGTTCACTAAACAAATTGGACAGTTTGGATTACACATATGGGGCCCAGAGGAATGACAAAAGTTAGAAGTGGTTGATAGGGTTTGATCCTGACCAATTGTATAACCAAATGCAATCACTGTGTCAAGACTTGTACTGACACCTTTTGCAAGTGGGAGATGTGAAAGTGTTTCATACCTATTCGGTGTGAGAATGGCCATATTTACACACCATTTTAACTCCACATTTACATAGCACGTGCTTAAATGAAAAAAAAAAAAAAAAAAAAACTGTAATCAGTATGTATGTAAATCATTTACATGTGTAAATGAGTTCAAACGAACGACCCTTTCACTCTAGCTGGGGCCCAAGAACACCAAACAACCTTAGATGGAAAATACACTGAAGGATGAAAAGCAAGGCAGTAGGTTTTTGCTCAAAAAATCTCAACGGAATCCAGCCAACTTTTTATCCTTTTTGTTTTCAAATTTTCAAAAAAAAAAAAAAAAAAAAAAAAAAAAAAAAAAAAAAAAAAACCCATCAACCAAGGGTACCACCACTGTCATAGCAATTCCCTATAAATTTGTCACCATCTGTCCTTGTCAAGCCCCTGAGCCCAAGATTCTGAAAATAGCGTGGAACGCCGAATTTGGGGATGCGGACATCTAGGATTGAAGCTCGCTGTGAGGATAAATTTAAAACTTTTTTAACATTTGATAAAGAACATTTAAGTGGACGATTTTAGTAAATAAGCGGGAGCAATAGTGAAAATCAGCGGAAGCAATATATCATATATCCCACTTAGGTATCAAACCTCATATATCAAGCCATAAGGTACAAGCCCCATCTACAATGTTTAAGCTTCGAAGTATAGAAATGCCTTTATTACAATTTTAGTAAATAAGCGAAAGCAATCTCATAGATCCCACATTGGTATCAAACCGCATATGTCAAATCATAAGGTATGAGTCCCATCTACAATGTTTAAGTTTCAAAGTACATAAATCTCTTTTAATTACAATTGATACAATCCTAGGGTTAGGATCTCAAGTGCCGGAGCACAATTAGGGTTCCCACAGGAACAATCACAATTAGAAGATAGTTATCCAACGATAAACCCACCAAGGGTAAATTTTATTAACTCCAAATCTGAGATTATTATTCTCTACAATGCCATATATATAATAAAGAAGCTTAAGCCCTAAGAAACAATCCTAATCAAACTAGGAAATAAAATAAAATAAGAATCTTATCAAATTAGAAACTAATCCTAATTACAACTTATTAAATAAAAACCAGAAACTAATAACAATTAATAAAGAATTCCTAAACTTCCTTGGGTCCCACATGTGAACCATGAGTCTTGCTCCAACGGCTTGATAGTGCTGTTGCGTCATTCCCCCCAGGTTGGAAAAGAGTTCGACCTCGAACTCGGCTTTTCTTGATGTTGCTTTTGTAGACATTGTGTACTTGAAGTGCTTCCTTGGTGATACGAGAACTTGATCCTTTCTTTGGTGGTGCCGGCTTCATAGGACGGAGTGTGACTTGCTTTTCACCATGCATGAATGTGTATGTATTTTCGCGCATGCCATTAGTTCCATTCTTGTTATACAACCACAGGTGACCCAACAAGATATCATTACTATCCATGGGTACCACATTACACCAAACTGTATCTGTATAATCTTCACCAATAGTAAAAGCAACTGAACATGCATACCTCACTTGCACTTCATCACCTGTCATTAACTATCTAGCAAAATAGGGACGATGATGCTTTCAAACTTTCAACTACAATCGATCCACAAGAGCTTGAGATATAATGTTTTGACAACTTCCTCCATCAGTAACTACCGTGCATTCTTGACCATTGACAGTTCTTTTTGATTGAAAAATATTATCTCGCCACCATTTCTTCTTAGTAGTTGATGTAGTCTCTTTGATGACCATGAGAGACTCACAAAGGGGAAAATTTTATTAACTCCAAATATGAGATTATTAATCTCTACAATGCCATATATATATAATAAAGAAACTTAAGCCCTAAGAAACAATCCTTATCAAACTAGGATATAAAATAAAATAAGAATCCTATCCCTATTAGAAACTAATCCTAATTACAACTTATTAAATAAAAATCAGAAACTAATAACAATTAATAAAGAATTCCTAAACTTCCTTGGGTCCCACATGCGGATGGTGCAACCCAGCCATGATCACGGTGAAGATCTACACCTCTTACGGTGAGATCGAGTCTTCCGACTCAAGTCCTAAGGCGAACTAGATGAGAACTCCCAAAGAACTCACAGAAACAATTCTGAATTTTTATTAAGAATATAGCATACTGATGCAGGCCATACAATAGGTCGGCCAACCCATTGGGTCCAGTTCATAGGCCCAAGGGGACATCCATTTAGTTGGGAAATATTATTTAGTAGTTTGGTTTGTTTATGATTAATATTAGTTAGTTTCCTTTTTATTTTAGATATGATTGATATATTAGGAAATATAGTTGCTGAGGGATTAAGCCAACTTCTTTATAAAAGGATGTTAGGCCTCATTGTAATAGGTATGCTTATTATCAATTAATCTCTGAGTTATGAGAGTTTTCTCTTCAGTTATGGTGTTTTCTCTTCTTGTGAGGTTGCTCTAGTGTCGGAAATCCATCTTTGGATTCGATCAATCCTTCGGGAGATTGATCTATTGTTCGTTCGCGGATCTTGGCTGCGTCAATTGGTATCGGAGCCGAAGAACGATCGTCGGGGAGACGTCAGTCCTTCTCGGAATTCCCCTCGCCCTACCCATCCCACCTACACAAACCCATCACCTTCCCACTGCCTACACCTAAACCTTCTCAGCCCATCCCACCGAACACCCAAAACCCAAGCCGAAGACCGATCCCCGGGGAGACGTTTGTCCTTCTCGGGTATCCATCACTCCATCATCTCAACCCTCCACCTCACATACGTAACCCATCTCACGGCCTGCTCACCGAAACCACCTTCAACAACAAAGTCCTGCCTCTGCCATGCCTCATCACCAAACCGCCATTGCCAAAACCCAAGTCGACCACCCCGCCCCAACTGAACCCAAAACTTCCCACAACCCAGCCACCGATACCCCAATCGCAATCGAAACCCAGACTCCAGCCAAACCTTAATCCCGCAACACAATGACCCCAGCCAAACCCATCTTGACTCAATCCGAACCCAATTTTCCCATCTGCCCAGCCCCCTAATTCCATAAACTGATACTGATACCCCGTCGATACCCATTCAAGTCCTCCTTGTCTGGCCAAAACCCTTCACCGATACCCATCAGTACCAAGCCACCTTTTGTTGACCCTCCCACTTCCAAAAACCTCTTCACCGAGACCTATTCCACCTATCCTATTTTGATGTAATCAAAATCTTGATCCTCACCCAAACCCTAAAATCCAAATCCAAACCATTCAACCAAAACCCCAAAGCCCCTGCCGACCCCAACTCACCAAACAGAACACCCTAAACCCGCCCCCCCAAACCCTAACATCTGGACAACTTGAACTCCTCCCCTCACTGACCATCACTCGATCCCCTCTCCTTTTACTAGATCCCATACCCCAACTTGAAGGCTGCAAATCAGTTTTGTTGATATCTTCACCATCCTGGCACTGATTGACGATCCGTCTTCTCTTGTAAATTCTAATCAGTGGGATCTACACATTTGGTCAGTCTGATTTTAATTTTGAAGTGCATTAAAATTTTTAGTCTTTGCATCAAGTCAATATGAAAATTTTGGGGAGCTCAATTGATCTTCAAAGAATTTGGTATAAATTTACATATGGAGATTGGTATTTTGAGAATGAGTTCTACTTTGGGCAATTTCTTAATTTGAAGCAAGAAGACTTGACAGTTGATGAATACACCCGCCAATTTCGAGAGTTGCATGGGATATGCGAATTGGAGGAAGACGAGGTACATGATTTAGCTCGTTATGTCCAAGGCTTGAGATCCGACATAGTGAAAAATATGAATTATTGCAAAAGAACTCAAGAGGCATACTTAGAAGCCATCCGTGTTGAGCGTATGCTTAGAAGGTCTCGTATGCAACAATGTCGACAAAGAACTCATGTTGTGGAAAGACTTTTTGCGGAGAAGATAATCCCATTATTGTCATTCGACGACTGCTCAATACAAGTGAAAGGAAGAAGAAGAATGGAGATAGGTTAAGAAATTCCACACGCGGGTGACAGTCGAAGACAAGTCCGCTAATTTGATTATTAACAATGGTAGTGCAATGAATTTTGTCGCGCAAGAGGTCATTGACAAACTTCATTGGCCAATTGAGAAGCTTCCTAAGCCCTACCAAGTCACATGGTCTAATGGTAATGTTATCCCCGTGACTCATAGATGTTTGGTATCATTCAAAATGGGCCATTATGAAGACAAAATTTAGTGTGATGTGATCCATATGAAAATTGCTTATATTGTTTTCGGACGTCCATGGCTTTTTGATCGAAATGTGCACCATGATAAAGAGGCGAATACATATACCATTTTGTGGAATGGAAAAAAGGTAATGCTTGTTCCAATGACATCAACAGCCTCATCTTCGTCTACATCATCTCCTTCCACTGAATCAAAGAAAGAGCCATAGGAAGAGCAAAGAGTTGAAAGAACAATCATGATTGCACCACAAGAGATACAAGTCATGCCAGCAGACATCACGCGTGCAATAGATGATCAAGGTCAAGGCAAAGCTGATCTCATGGAAACTTTGGAGCAAGTGCAAGATGATCAAGTTAGTGTTCCTCGTGTTCCTCAAGAGCTGCAAAAGGTTGAAGATGAACAAGGAGAAGCAAACATTGAATATTCTGATCAAGTTAGTGAGAAGATTGAACATCTAGTGATTCCAATCATACGACTTCCAGAAAATTCGATTGGGCCATCAGAAATCAAGTCCATTGTTCCAGTAGTTTCACAAGCAGATCAAGTAATTGAAGTTCCTCACATTGACTTCATTTTCGGTGATCACCGATGGATAGTCAATGTTCATGCTTCGTCGGTACAAAGGCAATAGCTGAAGCTTCTAATGGTCAGATCACCCATCCGAACTCAATATAGACATCATCAGAAGCAAAACATCGCATCTACCTCTCAATGGAGTAAAAGACTGCATCAACCTTCCAAGCCATGTCATGAGAATGCAGATAAAGAGAAGAAATAGACGTTTGTGCGATTGATTTTCGACCTAGGTGGATATTTTTCAGAATTTTTGGTCGAATTCTCACCCTTTTTATCAGGCTATCAACTCGCCGGAGTCGAGTTTTTTTTTGGGGGGGTGGGGGGGGATTGATGCAGGCCAGACAATAGGTCGGCTAACCCATTGTGTCAGGGACATCCATTTAGTTAGGAAATATTATTTAGTAGTTTGGTTTGTTTATGATTAATATTAGTTAGTTTCCTTTTTATTTTAGATATGATTGATATATTACGAAAATGTAGTTGCTTAGGGATCAAGCCAACTCCTTTATATAAGGATGTTAGGCCTCATTGTAATTAGTATGCTTATTATCAATTAATCTTTGAGTTATGAGAGTTCTCTCTTCAGTTATGGTGTTTTCTCCTCTTGTGAGGTTGCCCTAGTGACTGGAATCCATCGTTGGATTCAATCAATCCCTTCGGGAGATTGAATAATTGTTCGATCGCGGATCTTGGCTGCGTCACGTACTTACAATAAAGGATCTCCTTTCTATTTATAATAGAGGAATGACTAAATAAGGAAGAATCTAATTACTGCATGATTGCTAAAATCACTCTAATTTATCTCTAATAGAATCAAATCAAATATTCTCTTAACAAATTTAAATCAATCTAAATAGGGAAAACACTTAATGGGAAAGACTCCTTGGTGGGGTCCACTAGGGTGCCCTCTTCTTCTTGGATCGCCCTGCATCAAGTCAACCCGGCTTGGAAAAACTCTACTCCAATGAGTTAATGGCCTGATCTCTCTCATAAAGATCGAGATTAAGACGCTAGAAATCTATAGCTGTAATCCACTTGGCATCGGAGATATGATGATTCTTCCAGCGAACAAGAAACTTTTGAAATCCCCCTCGTCTAGTGGAGACAATTTGATCATCTATCATATCAATGATTTTATCCGTAGGGGCTGGTGTGGCTGGTTGTTGAATCTCTTGTTCTTTCGATGGACTGTCATGGTCATGTCCCTTGTAGTATGTGAGATTTTCAACGTTGAATGTAGCATTCAATCCAAGATTTGCTGGCAAATCCAACACATGCATTAGGACCAATTTTCTTGAGAATCTTGGACGGCCCTGAGTTGCGGGGGTGCAACTTTTTGTTGGCTCCCAGCGGAAGGTGCTCTGGACTATTACGAAGCATAACCATATCTCCTTCCTCAAACTGAACAAAATGATGGCGTTTATCTGTATGTTCTTTATATGAATCGTTGCTTGCGGAAATATGGCGCCGAACTTCTTCATGAACCTGCTGCATATGGCGAATAATGCTGTACGCATCAGCATTTGGTCTTGCTTCTACAAGAAGGGGAGCAAGATCAACTGGTAGACGTGGTCTGGTGCCAGTAACTGCTTCAAAAGGAGAAATCCCTGTGGACCGGTTGACTAAGTTATTGTATGTGAACTCAGCCATAGGTAGAACCTGATCCCATGTGGTAAGATGGTCTCGTACTAAACAACGTAGCAGATTCCCAAGGTTACAGTTGGCGACTTTTGTTTGACCATCAGTTTGTGGATGATAGGCACTAGAAAATCTCAGGACCATGAGTCATGCTCCAACGGCTTGATAGGGCTGCTGCATCAACAATCCACAAAAACACACTCAAATCTCTCGGCTGAAAACAACATTGTATAGAATTCATGATGCGCTCCAAGGCCAAAGTGACTCATATTAGGTCACTGGCTCCCCACTCAAACTCGGTTGCACTCGGCGTCTCAAGGAACGCCTCTCCTTCCACAATATCAGAAGGGAACTCACCACCTATAGGACCAAGGTAAGGGAAAGTCAGATCTATATGATCCTATAACTTATAAGAACAATATATATAAAACATAGGATGAATGTATCAAAATAGAATGAAGATGGTAAACATGATCAATAGAGTAACAATCAAAGAAGAAAGGACACGCACACGACACGGACACGCTGACACGGCATTTTTTAAAAAAGTAGGACACAGACACATTGGGGACACGTTAATATTTAATAATAATAATATATCTAATCATATACTAAAAAGATAATATCATTTTAACTTTGTAATCAATTTAGCAATCAAATAAATAAAAATTCAAGTATCAGTGTACCACTGTACCAAGTACCAACCGACAAACATATCAAATTATCAAATAACAATACAAAACTGAAACATAATTCATAATCATTAAACATGAAATATCCGTAGTGCCATAAAATCCATACAAAGAAAAGGGAGGATCATCAATTTCCCCTCCATTCCAAAAATAGAAAAAGCAAAAAAGAAGTCAATTTCTGTTTAAAGTTTACTCAATTGATGCAACTTCAATTGCCTCATTATCACCATCAATTTGATCATGATCAACATCATCTGTAAAGACCACGGTCTCCAACTCTGGCTCATCAAGCGAGAGATTTTTTGAAATGGTTTTTTTCTAAAATTTTTTGACATGGGATCAAGCGAGAGATTAGCAACCTCAAGCACCCCAACATCCTCGAAGGAATCATGTGTATCTCCTGCAATATCCCACATCTTAGTCTCACCTTGCATATATTGTGGGGGGTATTGTATAATTTTAATACTTCCATCTTAGTCTCACCTTCCATCTTTATTATAATTTTTATACTTTTCTCCAATTAAAACAACCAGCGTGTCCGGAAAATAAAATATAAAAAAAATAAGCAGGACACCATTTTTGGCGCGTGTCTGCATCCGACACGTGTTTGACAATGACACGCCAGCCCCGGGAAGGTGTTCGTGCTTTACCGCTAACAATGGTAGAGAAGCTAGGCAATGATGCAAGATTATATATAGTATGCTGAATCAATGTAATTAAGTATCCTATAATAGTCCGTCCATCTATCAAAAGACACATTCACACATGTTAGTATTGCGGGAAATTATAAAGCTGCCCTCTCGTACTACATATGAGTTGCGGCGGGGATGCAAGGGATCATAGCCCCTCCAAAACAAAGTGCATGGAAAAAGCCGGCCAAAGTTTGGTATCCAAAACCCTCAATGGTGCCCAGTGGCGTACGTTCACCTCAGAAAAACCCCATCTAGATGGCAAAACCCCAACCACTTATGATCAATCGATGGCTAGACTCTTTAACTGAGTGGAGGTAATTGCCCGAATCAAGGAATCACAAATAAGGGCAGTGTTTGGCTAGGCTTCCTTTGCTTGAGCAAGGTTTACAATTCCAACAAAAGGGGTTAGTCCATCCAAACCATCACCATCGTCCATGCCATGATGTTAGAACCATCAACTCATCCATTCCATCTCAAATAATCCATCCAAAATATACAATCAATTCCATTTATCCATATAAATCCAATGCTTCCATATCAAAGGTATCCTATTCCATCAGGCCAATGAATAAACCCGTCTAGCCCCAGACACAGGTAATCCATCTCCATGAACACATACAAGGTCTCCTCTAAACTAAACCTTAGGTCAAGGGCCTTATCATCATCATTATCCGTCCATAGGTATACAAACACAACCATCCATAAGAATAGAGATCAAAGGAAATACGACACCAACATTTATAGATCCATCTATCATGTCATTCCATGAATGGAAAGTAGGTGGCCAACCTAGGTCGACGGTCACCCTTCAGGTATGAGTGCCATGCCATCCAACACAGTGGTCAAATTAGGGTTTCGAATGTTTAAGAATTGGTTCTTGGTGCTGTCGCGACCCCAGACTGGATTAGTGAGAAAGGCTGCCCGTGCTTGGGATCGGCAATTGCGCACACGTGGCTAGAATGCACGTTTTGCTCGTGCGCACATGATTTCCAACAAGATTCCGATGTGAGGCTGTAGCATACGTTTTTCCCCACAAATAAACAAAATAATAATGAATAGATATAAACATAATTTAAAAAAGGCATACCATATCATTTAACCCCGATGTCTAGATGACATCCTCTGCGTTCCATTCAACTATGGGTTGTGGCTCCTCTGCTGCCTTTTCGCACTCCTCAACCTAAGCACCAAACAAATGGAGTCAGGCACAACAACCTAGCGGGCAATTAATATAGAAAACACAACATGTTTGCGACAAATATGAATATAAACAGGAATTATAATTAACAGAAGGCAATGTTAGTCAAGACAGGCAAATCATGTGTGAATAAATACTGATAATCATGTAGAGAATCATAAATAAACAAATCTACATATCCACCATGTCATAGCAAACTGGCAAACCACACAAACAATATTCTTTTTCACAGTTGCAATGGCGTGACCGTGACAAGGCAAGTGCAAATTCAAATACAAATCCAACTCCTGGTTGCAATGGTGTGACCAGAGTGACAAACAGACAAAACCTACTGCAGTGGCATAAGAAACACAAACCCTGACATAGATTGGCCTAACCAAGTAAGGGTCGAAATTGGGTGGTGCCGACTTAGGAATCCAAGACAAAACCAACTAATTGGGCACTACCTCATAGGCTGTAGCTGGGTGAGGGAACTACTCTTAAAGAAGCTAAATTTGGCGAAATTGGTTAACTATATTGAGTATTCCTACCGGGATCCAAAGTTGGCTAGTCAGAACTTACGAGGGTTAAATCGAGTAAAATTGGCTATATGGAGGATAGGAGGATAGGAGAAGGATCGGATGGCTTATGGAGATATGTTTTGGAAAAGAAATATGGCCTTCCAAGAAATGGGTGGGATAACCTGGATCCACCTAATAAGTCATCAGCAATTTGGAGAGGAATCCTTTCATTTAAGAAGCTTCTTATGGAAAACATAAAATATCAAGCTAGGACGGGGGAGATAATTCTCTTTTGGAAAGACCGGTGGGCAGGAGATAGGACTCTTGCTGCTCAGTTTTTGGACCTATTCAATTGCGTCATGGACAAGGATGCTTAGGTTAAATCCTACATGTCAAGAATTGGTGATAATGTGGTTTGGAGCCCCATTCTAAGGAGGCACTTAAAGGATCAAGAGGAATCTCAATTAATTTTCCTCAATGTTCTTAACGGTATGTACATACCGGAAAATTGGGACGATAAAAGGGTGTGAACTGCCTCAAAAGATGGGTCATTCTTAGTTTTTTCTTTCTTTTCTTCCATTACCAATGGTTCATGGGAGAGGAATGCGTTAACAACATTTGGAAGATGAAGGCTCCTGTAAGGGTGCTAATCTTTGGGTGGCTTGCAATCCGAAAAAGAATTCTGACCCATGATAAATTGAGAAGGAGGGGGATGACTGTAGTTAACGGTTGACTTATGTGTTTAAGAGAGTAGGAATCTATGGACCACCTTTTGGTGAAGTGCAAAACTGCTCAGTTTATCTAAAGTTCAGTGGTTGAGTGGTTTGACTGCTGTTGGATTTTCTCAAATTCTCTCACTGAACTCTTCCAGGCTTGGAAGGCCCCATGTGGAGTCCTTAGAAGAAAGGAGTTATGGAGCTTGGCCTTTTTGGCAGTCCTTTGGACTATTTGGAAGGAAAGGAACTCCAGATGCTTCGAAGAGGATAGCTGCTTGGTGGGGAAAGTGAAGTTTTTAGTTGCTCTCTGAGTGTCCATTAGTCTGCCTTTTAGAGGTTACTCTATTAAGCAGATTTTGTTAAATTGGAATGAGTTGGTCTTTTCATTTGCAGGGCCAATCAAGTTCTTTCTTAGGGGCTTTTCTTTTTTCTTTTGGGGTCCCTTTTTTTTTTTTTTTTTTTTCTAGCTTGTCAGTATACTCCTCCTGTAATGCTTGCTTTTCTAATGAAAGTAACTATTTAAAAAAAAAAAAACAGCAGAGTAAAATTGGCATAATTATAGCACACTTAAATAAAGTAAAGCCTATGGTCTAGAAACCGTTGAACAACATTAAAGGTATAATTCGGATCCGGTGCATGGGGATGGACGTAGTGTGTAATCACACCCCTGCGAACCCTTAACGACCTGACCTAGGATCCTATCATTCGAAGGGTAATAGTGGCAACGGGCGCACACTAACATCTAAGGTATGACTTCTGAGTCTAACCATCCATTCTAAGGCCTTGTACAACATCGGTAGCAGTGGGTAGCTAACGAACACAATAGAAGAAGGCATACTCTGTGCATGTGAGTAAATGAGCATACACAATGTAATTACCGATATAATTGATCAAATGTGTCAAGAATGCCACCTAAGGGTCCAATCCAATTCCAGGATTGTCCTTGGCGTGTCAAGACCATATGAAATGACCCTATGTGCATTTAAGGTCCGGATGTTGGATATTACATGAATTGGGTGCTTCCGAAGGTATTCGACATCCTTATGCATTAAATGGGCATACTCTTACTTCAATATGATCTTAATCAAGCCTTCGGGTAGGGATGTCAAATGGGCCGAGCCGGCCCGCCAGTCAACTGCCCGTGGCCGAGGAGGCTGGGCCCGTTGGCCCAGGCCCGCCTGGTACGTGGGCTGGAGGCACCAGCCTGCTAGGCCTGCTGGGATTGTCTCGCCAGCCCGCCCAACGTCCACTTTCCCTTTTTTTTTGAAGAAAAGTCCATTTTACAACCCCCCCCCACCCAATCAGCCATAAAATGGTCATATAAGGGGTATTTTGTGTCATTTTTCATTTTACAAAGTCTATAAATACCCTAACCCTCCCATTCTCATTCCTCACCAATTTACACAACTCTCTCATTCTCTTTATACATTCTCTAGCTCTCTCTCAAAACATTCAACTCTTTCACTCTCTCTAAGAAGTTTTTGGAGGGCCAAAGATCAAGTCATCAAGAGACAAGATTAAAGGGGCCTTCAAAGATTTAGAGGTATTTATATTATTTAAATTTGAGATTCCATATATATAAGTTTATATTATATTATATTAACTCTCATTTTCTCCCCTTTCTTATATTAATTATCACAAAAGAAGGCTACTAGCCTATTACTATTATTTATAAATTATATTTTTTGAAATATGGCTAGAAGATTTCCCACAGAATCTTCTTCCGTTAATTTAGAGGTAGAAGAAAATTTTATTGAGTTATTAGATGAAGTAGGTGATATACCACCCCCCTTTCCTTAGAGTTCCCATAAACCAACCAACAGGAATAAAACTTCAGTAGTTTGGGATATATTTACAAGGTTTGATGTTATTGAAAATGGAAAGAAAGTTGAAAAGGCAAAATGCAAATTTTGTAGTAAGATTTATGGTGTCCAGTCAAAATCGGGTACCGGCCATTTGACAAGACATAGGCGAAAATGTTTAGCCTTACATAAGCCGGCGGATGCAGGGACATGGGGGCCTGGTACACAGACCCAAATTTCTACTACTGGTGGTGGTAGTAGTAGTAGTAGCAGTTTGAGGTTTTTTTTCTTTTAATGCACAAAGTTGTAGACAAGGCCTTGTTAAAATGATTGTGTTATCCTAATTACCATTTTGTCTTCTTGAAAATGAGTTTTTTGAAGACTGGGTCCAGAAATACTGTCAACCACAATTTCACAGTATTTCAAGAAATACAGCCAGAAATGATGCTATTAGACTCTGGAAGGAAGAGAAAACAAACATAAAAAATTGCCTTGCAGAAATTCCTAGTAAAATAGCCATAACCACAGATATGTGGACATCTAAAGGGGGTGACGGTTTTCTTTATATTACTGTACATAACATAGATTCAAAATGGATTATTGATAAACTTATAATTAGTTTTAGCAGTCTTGAATGGCCACACAATGGCACTAGAATAAGTACATTTATTTTTGAAAAAACTAGATGAATATAATATTAAAGAAAAAGTTTTATCTATAACTTTAGATAATGCCAGTGATAATACAATGGCTATTGAATTAATGAGAATGCAGATGCCACTTGTAACTTTGATAGATAGCTCTATCTTTCAAAATAGATTTGTATGTCACGTCTTAAATCTCATTGCAAAGGTTGGTTTAAAGCATATTGTAAGTTACACAGATGCTATTAAAGACATTGCTAGATTTATTTTCACCTCCGTACAGAGAAGACAATTGTATTCCCAAATATGTGCGAGGCAAGGCGTATCAGCTATTAAAATGCTCAAGGAGGTAGAACATATATGGAATTCTATGTATGATTTGTTAAACAAGGCACTTGACCGGAAAACTGTTTTGAATGAATTTTGTGCTTTTCATGCACAACATTTGATGATTAGTGATTAACATTGGGAGTTATGTGCCAATATAAGAGATTTATTAGAAGCTTTTTATGCTTCAACATTATTTTTTTCTGGGATATATTATCCCACGTCTAATGAAGCTTTAATGAAGCATTTTAAAATTACTTTACAATTCACTAGATTTAGAGATCATTTTTTTACTGAGTAGCACTATTAAAAACATGGAAGAAAAATTTAATAAATATTGGAAAGAGGCTCCATTGACATTTTCTTTAGCTACCATATTTGATCCTAGGTTAAAATTAAGTGGTGTACAGTTTTTAATTGATGGAATAAATAAAAATATGAATTATATAGATTTAAATATTTTTTCCCATGTTAGGGCAAATTTACAAACACTTTTTCAATTTTATTGTGAGCAAATGGGTACAACTGGGCTTAATATGGGCCATTCAGAAGTCCAGCAAACAGGTGTTGGTGAGTGGGATGTGTCGTATTCTTCTCTGTCTATGGGCATGGCATCCAGCTCAAGCTCAAGTAACTCGGTGACGGAGTTATCATCGTATCTTGACGTCGGTGTAATACGGGTGCATGATGCATCTAGTTTTGACCTTTTAGCTTGGTAGAAGCAGCAAGAAAGCGTTTATCCGGTGTTGGCCGCCATGGCTCCTGATCTATTGATTATTCTAATGTCTTCTGTAGCATCAGAACAGGCTTTTAGTGTAGGTGGACATGTGGTGGATGACAAAAGAACCAATCTGATTGAAGAAACGGTGGGGTGTTGTGTTTGCCTACGAGACTGGTATTTGGCAGATAAGAAGAAGCAAGAGTTGACATCAATGGAAGATAATAATCCAGCAGAATAGATTAGTGGACTACACATCTGATTTTTTACTTTTTCCTTCATTGTAATTTTTAAATTTATAAGTTTTTCATTCTTTTTTTATTTTTATTTTCTAAAAAGATTGTAAGGTTTAGAAGGTAATCCTATTTAGAAACCTTCAAGAAGTTAAAATAGAAACCTTCAAGAAGTTAAGATCCAAATGGTTCTCTCTTCTCAGTGGAGTTGGTCGAGTTTAACCGAACCACTTAAAAATATCTGTCATTCTCCGTGATTGTGTATTTGTGTTCTATTTTTTTTTAATATTGAAAAAAAAAGAGCAGGCCCCCCTGGCCTGGCACAGCACGGCCCGCTCTAGCCTGGCCCATGGCGGGCCGTGCCGTGCTTGGGTTTTTCCCTGGCGGGTTGGGCCGGCACGGCCCATTTGACATCCCTACCTTCGGGCAATCCTAGTAGTGTTACAGAGGTCAAACTACTCATTTGTGTATTCTAAGGATTGAGTCCGAGTGAGTCCATGTTTCAAGGTCAATTTCACAAGTCTAAGGTCCAAGGTTCTAGCTTGAAGAACCATACTTAATTCTCCTCTAATTGGTGCATTAGAGGGGGCAAACAATGGCCCTAGATGTGAGGCATAAGTTCCCTAAAACAATGGAAATGGAAGGGGAGGAATCCGGGTCAAAATGCCCTCAAAACTGTCTAAATCATACATGGCCCCTGAATGCAAGTGTACATGGCCATGGTTAACTGTGGACACCCTGCGGTTAACCGTGCTGATGTCAGACTTATTCATACATGGGTAGGCCGACGTGCTGATTTCTGAGTTTTTCTCCCTTTTTCTTGGCCATTCTTTGGGGTCCTTTGCACAACATTTTGGGGATCATTTGGCATCCAAATCACACTTAAATAAGACTCTAATTATTACATTAATCTAGCAAAACAACGAATGAAAACATGGGTAAAATTCTAAGAAAATATGGGGTAGAACATCTAATCAAAGGGAAGACAAGAAAATACATCATGAATTTGAAATTAATCACTTGCCTCTAGAACTTCCAAAAAGACTTCTAAGCTTGTCAATTTTGTTGGGAACCACCTATTCATCAAAAACCCCCAAATTAACCTTAGAAAATCCAAAACTTGGAAAACAAGGAAAGAGATGGAATGAGAGGTTGCATGGCTGGAAAGGGGATCCTTGTGGGCTAATGTACATGCTCAAAGCTGGGACGGAGTAGTTACCTCTATGATGCCAAATGAAGAGATCTTGGTCGATGGAGGGGTTGCCATGCTTGGATGCGGATGAAAATGGTGTCCACGGAGAGAGGAGATCAAGGGGAAGAGATTGGCGTAGTCAGATTTCACGACGATTGGTAGGGCTTCAAGAGAGACAATGAGGGAAAGAGAGAGTTGTTCTAGGTGGCTGGGACTGGGAATAAGTGAGGGGAAAAGAATGGGGAAATAAATGGGAAAATTGGGTTTAAATATAAGATGGTTGTGGGCCCACTGCTTTAAGATCGAATCTCGGATGGACTCAGCGCAAGAGAGAAGTTTTGGAAAATCTACTTTTTTATGAGCCCAAGAATGACGTATTTCGAGAACTTCAAAAATTGACTCAACTTTTTTTAGAAACGATAACTGTCCGTGGTCAACTGAAAGAGTGCAAAACAAAGGGTTTCTAGGTGTCAAATGACTTCGGACAAAACATGAAAGTTGTAGTGAATAATTTTATCTATCAAAAGGTGTCTCAATAGAAATTTTTAGAAATTACAAATAACCCCCTAAACTTTCCAAAAATCGGCCCTTCAAGTCACTGGAGTTGGCCAAAACTATCTCAAAACTTCCCAAAGCTATCCAAAATCTATTCTAACCCTCTAACTATGTTAGTCAACATCTAAACCACTTGGAAAACTTGAAAATATAATTAATTACTACTAATTACTATTAATTAGCATTAATACATATAATTATGGTTTGGGTCCTTATTGGTTCCGTGAGGTAGCCGTAGAACAAAAAGCCCACCTTTACGACTCTGGAAAAGCTCGCCGAGGTACATTCACGGTTAGCTTTTTTGGGAGCATACGACTAGCTGTGAAAGAACTACAGCTCCCCGTAGCTTCCCAAAACTCACACTACTTAGGTGTGATCTAATGTGGAACCCCTCCAAATCAATTCCAAGTCCTTCCAAACTTCTCTAACACATCAAAAACATATATATTAGTCATTTTCCATCAATATTTTCCATAATTCAAAGGTCCTTCATCAAAAGGGTTTCCAATCCACAATTAAGGTTCCAAAACCACAAAAAGTGCTTAGAAAGAAGGTGATCTACACACAATCATTACAATGTGGAATTCAATGCAAGAATCAAGAAAGAGAGACACACATGCTATGTAATTCATATATTGCACTTGCCTTGGGTCCAAACTATGAGATCTCCCCCAAACCCAAGCTCTCTAGCCAAGAAAAGCTCCAAACCTCACAAAACCCCATATTCTTTAGATCTAAGCCTCCTACAACCAATTCCAAGAGAGAAACATGCATTAGGTTTGGAATTCAACAAGAGAACCCTAGAGAAAGCTAGAGATGGAATTAGGGTTTGAAACTCACCTTTATATAGAGAGGAGAGAGATCCAACAAAAGATGGGATGAGATTTGAGAGAAAAGGCTGGAAATCCTTGTCTTTTGATGAATTCTTCAATGAAACTTGCAGGAGATTGATGGACCTTGCCCTAACTTGTGGAGAGAGAGAGAGAGAGAGAGAGAGAGAGAGAGAGAGAGAGAGAGAGAGAGAGAGAGAGAGAATGAAATGTAGTTGAGATGGCTGGGTAGTTTTAGTTGAGATGCAATTTAGGGTCAAATGGCCAAAACACCCCTCTTTAAGTGTAGTGCAATGAAGAAACTCCAAGGGCACTTTTGGAAAAGCTCAAGGAAAGCATTATTTCTCCCAGGGACCTTAGAATCAATCAAACTACAACCAAGGGCGCTACCCCCTATATTTCCTAAAATTACAAAACACCCCCTACACTTTCTCAATATTACAAATAACCCTAAACTCCTAAACTAAGCCCAAAACCAATATAGACTCCTATAATTAAGCATCTGACCCCTCTAATTACCCACAAAATCACACAAGCATACAAAAATTAACGTAAATAGAATTAGAAATAGCTGGGATCCCACGGCACTTGGTAGCTGCCAAGGTAATCTTTTATTCTCATTATGATTCATAGCCATATAAATTTGAACATATTAGAGGCCTTATCGATATAATACTCCATGACATTTTCTGTTCCTGGAAAAGATCTTGATCTCTTGTTCTAGTAAGAAGCAAGAATTAGTCTGATGCATCTATATCTTTCCAATCAGCTTCCTATTTTTAAATGTGATTGCTAATTAATTTAAATTGTTTGAGTCTTTAGGAGCATAAGGATTTTTTGTCATTCTTTGTTATTATAATTATTTCACTTAGCAGTTGTGTAAATATGGCAATTTATAATTTTTCTTTTCTTCCGTTCATTTTGACTTTGGTTTGTTTCTCTATTCTTTCTTTTTTTTTTTTTTTTTCCCTAATAAAAATCTATTTCCGTTCAAAAAAAGGGGTGGGAAAAAAAGGAAAACACAATGATCCAAGGATTTATGTATGTGTCACTTCATTTCAGTGAATCCAGTATGGATCTACTATTCTGTCCTGTATGCTGTACACTCAAAAACCCACAGACTGACGTTTTCAAGATGCTTATCATCACATCATGGTTCTATTAATAGCAGTAACATGCTGTCCATGATTTTATTGGCATTGGGGTCGGTTATCGGTGATGACATCTTTTGGCAGTGCAGGGACACTGAACATGGTTGTTATCAGTGCAGAAATGTAGTACTCGATCATATGTTACAAAATGCGCTTATATATGAATATATTTGATAGGCTACAAAACACGTTCTTTCTTTATGATAATAACTCTTATTTTATTGGATGTTCTTCTCTTTTGCTTCCTGTACCAGAAAGTTATAGAAGAAACAATGGAAAAAGTACCATACATGGAGCAGCTTATTGAATACTATGGTGGTCCAGAAAGAGTCACAGCAAAACAACAGAATCAGGAGCTGGAAAGGGTAGCTAAGACCCTACCGGATAATGTACCTTCCTCTGTGAAGAGATTCACTGATCGTGCTCTTCTTTCTCTTCAGGTTTGTTCCCTTTGCATCTTCAAGTTTTATAGCATATCATGCTCTATTTCTCCCTTTCAGGACTGACATCTGGTACTAATTTTTTGGTAAGTTGCAGTTGTACTTAGCCAGTAAGTCATTAGTTTTTAGAAAATCATTACTTATTAAAGTAAGAATTTGAAAACAACATGAACATTGTAAGATCAATTTTTGTCAGTTCGATTATGGTTTGCTTTTTATATTCTTCTAAAGTGAATGTTATGCATTTTTTGTCTTTCCCTGATCAGAAATGTTTGCAAATAGAATCAAGAATGAGCTCATAGGAGGAAACTTATCCGGTTGCTCCAATAATAGAGAATCAAGAATATTGTTTGAAATTGTTTGGGCATGCATATGGAAGACGGTAAAAGCCCCTCTAAGATGTATTGAAGGATTAAATGCTCAAGGAACTTGGAAAAGGTGGGGAACTCTGAAGACCTTAATTTGTCAATAGTAAGAAATACATGATGGATTATACATCCTGAAACATGCGTATAAACAAGGTTGAGTGGAGAACTGGAATTGATCCAGCCCAAGAAGGGCTGCCTAGATGGGCCAAATGGATCATTCCTTAGTGTCATAAAAGGGTCCAAAACCTTTCTTATTTCCCTGCAGATCCATAGGGCCACTCTGCTTAAAGATTTCATTTAATGCACGTCAAATTCCAATTAGTTGCCCCTCCTTATGTGTAGTATGCTTGTGGGCTGCTTCTAGTTCAATATTCAATTAAACACAACTAAATTTTAGTCACATTAGTGACTAATGGTACCACCTCCATGTTAAGAGGAGGGACTCTCTAATGGAGGGTGGATAGATGTGGAGTCTTCACACATGTCACGACCATAGTTAAAAATAACGGACTCTATTTTGAAAATAACGGTGTCACGGTCTAAAACCTAGTACCAACCATTTTTAATTTTAAATATTATTTTTCCTATTTCTTATCCTCAATAGCATTTCCTATAGTTGTTTCTACCCTTAGTTGGTTCCAAATCATTTAAAAAAAACACAAGATTGATTTCTATACAATATTTGAATTCTATTGGCCACTTATAAAACTCATGCCGCTGTGCCGCTACTTATCGCCGCAACCGCTACGTATCACCCGCTGCGTAGCATTTTGGCCATTGGCCGCTACACCCGCCGTAACTGCTATTTTGATCCTTAGTCACAACCCACAATTCCAAATCCAGATTTCAGGATACGGCTTGTGGGGAACCATGTACAATAATCCGCAGTAAAATCCCCATGTGTGAGGTCACCAACAGGTTTCCGCGCGTTAGAACGATCAAGTTCGCGATCTCTCAAATGATTGCATTTCGGTATTTCAATAGAAGCTTCTGTGACCTAGGTATGTCAAATGGGCCGTGCCGAACCCAGCCCGCCAGTCAACTGGCCGCCTCCCATTCTTTTTCTTTTAATCAAAGTTTTATTTACTAAAAAAAAAAAAAAACGAAGGATGTCAATCATTATTTAACAGGTGGGCCCATTGTGACAGAATCATTGTGGAAATTGGGCCCAAATAGAACACAAACGTCTTCTGTGCATTTTTTATTTTGGCAACTACCAAACATCACTAGATGACTTTGTTTGGCTAGGTAAGCTTGGAAAATAGGTTGGGAACTTGGGTCTAATTGAAACCAAACCTAAATTTATTGACCCAAATTACATCCCTTTTTAATATTCTTCTCTGGCCCAGTCAATAGTTATAAACTTATAATAGTAATCCAAAAAGTATATATATAATTTTACTTTTACTTTTATTATGATTATATTATCCCATTAAAACATAATCAGCTCTAAGTATAATTTGGTCTCTTCACTTGTGCCTCAGACCATGGATCTCGTCTTGGACTCACAGGTGTCTCTTTGGAATGTGTCCAATCAGATATTAGGTCCAACCAACCTATATATATATATATATATAGCCCTAGCCATAATAAATATACATTTAGTTGAGAGAATAAGGCTTTTTAAAAGGATTTTTTGTTGAATTAATATTAATTATTTGAGCATGAGTAGGTCGAGTTTGACCGAACCACTTAAATATCTTTGTCATTCTCCGTGGTTGTGTTCTAATTTTTATTTTTAATACTGATAAGAAAAAAAATCGGAAAAAAAAAGTTGAAGGAGGCTCGCCTGGCACGGAGGCCCGGCCTGGCCCGGCCCGGTCCACTTCAGCCCGGCCCGGCCCATTTGACATGCCTAGTGTGACCCATTGACTGCATACGTATTTCAATCATAAGAGAGACAGATATCAGTGTACAAATATTAAAAGCATTTCGGTTAACTGTGAAAGTCGTTAGAACAATAGTTTAATTGCAATCCCCAAAATGAAACAGGCCAACAAAAGCCAGTACAAAATAAACCCCAAAAGTGTAAGTCTCCCAAAATGATGTGGACACCTGTGCAAGATACGATGCCTAAGACACATTGTCAACGCATTGTCGGCACTCCACTCAGTCAGGTCCTGGGGTTCCTCCTCAGGCACATCCTCCTTTGAGGGAGGGGTCTGGGATCTGTCACCTACAGCAGCACAGTGTAGTATTAGACTATGAATAGCCTAGTAAGTGCACAATATAAATAGCATTTCCATGTTACAAAAAATTAGAATAAAGACATGTAATTGAATGGAATTTCAAGAAAGTATAACTAACCAGATCATGCAGGAATAGTACTGGCAATGCATAAAGAATCAAACAAAATAGGATGCTAAATCAGATTATATCTAACAAACAGTGCAATGAAATGATGCCCTAGCCTTACGGAGGTGCCGATGGGCCATGGCAGGTAGGAGACCTCATGGAGTCATTGGTGGGCCGTGGTAGGCAGGCACTGTGTTGCAAATCCCTAGACACATTGTAGCCCCCATCTCATGTAGGAGACCTCATGGAGGCATCGGTGGGCTGTGGTAGGCAGGGAGTGCATTGCAATCCCTAGACACATGGTAGCTTTGCGGTGTGGCCATGATTGGGCTAAACAAAGCAAATCCTAATCACATGGTAGCTCTGCGGAGTGCGGAGTGGCCATGGAAAGGTGAGCAATACAATGCAAAGCATGATGCAATAATGCTCTGCTGGGTGATTCAGACAGATCCAACAAAACTTGAGTGGAGTGGCAAACTGAGAAAATATAGTACACGATAGGGCATGATCAGATAAAACAGACCTAACTAGTTTAGACAAGTTGACTGAATCGGGCATATTATACAGATTATGATAATTAACTTAACACAAATAAACATGCAACATTTCGGCAGGAAATGGGTTGCCACGGAGTGGGTAAGAAAGGTCAAGACGGATCTGGGTGACTTGGATGGTAGCAGTGCAGCAAAGGCACGCATACTGACCAAAATACATCACAACCGTTGGTCCTATTAGTCCAAGAGAAAGCAGGGTAATTAAATGCGCGCTACGTCCCATGGATTGACTTCTGTAGCTAAAACATTTATCTAAGGCTGGGTAAGTCAAAAGGTATGACAAAATAGTACAATTATACGAATAAAAAGGTGCCTGCGCAACGCATGTGAGTTGAACAAGTACAATGAGTACAGATTGATTCCAAGTCAGCCAACATTCAAGGGACCATTACAAATTACATTCCTAGGTCTTGGATTACCATTGACAGGCTAGCACACTTCTGTTCAACTCTCTGTGTCCTTAGGGTCCAACTTTCGGGTGCAAGGATTCCCTTGGTGCTCAGATGGTAATTGACAGTCCCAAGTCCAAACCCTAAGTGTACATACCCATGACATGGTCATGTGCTAAACAGTTCTCTGGACAAGTCTTGGGAGTGAAAGTCAGCTCAAACTATCACTGCTCCTTAGTTTCAAGTCAAAGTGCGGGGTGAGTCCAAGTTCCAGGTCAAATTCAAAAAAATTGGAGTTTTGATTCCACTAGTTGTTCAATTAGAAGAGGAAAACAATGGCCCGTAAAGTCCTCGAAAGGGTCCCAAAGGTGGGCAAGAAACTAGGAAGAAGAAGCAAGACAAGGGGTCAAACAATGGTCAATCCGACATTGGGCATCAATGCAGTCGGCTGTTTCATTTGTTCAGTCGGTCGTTTGGCATGTTCAGTTAGCTGTTTGACTTGTTCACTTGGCTGTTTGTCTAGGCTGTTTGGAATTTAGTTCAGGCTAAACAACCTACTGTACACCACTCCGCTGTCTGCCTGTCGGGCCAATTGCCGAGTGGCCTCTGTTTGGAATCCCGGGAGTACAACTTTGGGGATATTTTTGGAATTTTTCTCCTCCATCCAACAGTAACTTTTGGGGGTCTTTTTGCCATTGATTTGGTGACCCATTGTGATAATTTTTAGCCTATTACATTAGCCAAAACACCCATTAAAAGGGCAAACAATGGGTTTCTTGCCCAGTTCTTGAAAATCGAGGAAAATCAAATATAAATTGAGCATGCATGTTATATATAATGAATTTTCCTTGGGTCTTTTGATCTCACAAAAACTTGAAAACCAGTCTCTTACCACAAACCCTCAAATTCCTACAAAACGAATCTGAAAATAAAAACTAGAGAAAGACTTTGTGGAATGACTTGAAAATGGAAATCTATGGCTAATTTGAGTCCTAGAACTGAAATCTAGAAGATGGGTGGAAGGGCTTACCTCTAGAGGTTTGAACGAAGCTCGAATTGATGGAGGGTGGATCGGTCGTTCATAGATTTGCATGAAAACAAGTCGGGGGGAGAGAGCTTGACGAGGGGAATGCATTGGCAAAGTCCTAATTTGAAACAGTGTCGAGGTTGGTGAGGTTTGGAGGAGTTAAGGGAGAGAACGAAAGAACAAAAGGGGCTGCTGTGTTGCTGGAGAAGGAAGAAGAAAGGGTGGTGGGCATTGGCGGTCTATATAAAAGAATAATTGAAAAATGACATTTGCATCCCGTCACTTAACAAATGCATTTTCCTCCGGAACTGGGCCTTCTGGGCCTCAAAAGAGTAAAGTCCGAGAACAAAAGTTTCTCGAAACTTCTTGTTCTTTCCCAGG
The DNA here is from genome assembly GCA_003546025.1 of Camphora micrantha. NCBI lineage: Eukaryota > Viridiplantae > Streptophyta > Magnoliopsida > Laurales > Lauraceae > Camphora > Camphora micrantha. Next base: position 11,480,133 of record QPKB01000010.1, read on the forward strand.
AACGCTGCATTTCGAGTCTCCGAGTAAAAACTCAACTTTCATGAAAATGACGACTCCCACGGAAACACTAAACTTGGTCCAATGTCCACTACACTGAACTTTTCTCATCTCTAATGTGTAAAACCAATCAAATACCATCAAGAAGCCTTAATCAACGTTAAGTGCAGTAATTAGGGGTTGGGGTCTTACAACACACATCCAGAAGCCAAATGGAGTCTTCATATAAGGGTATGAGTTTGATTTCATTCAATATTGGAAGAGGGAAAAATATTTATTCAATGCAATTTTCTTTAAAGAGCATTACAACCTTTATATAGAGTAGTAGGCAAAAATCTTGGTTCTCAGTTTGAGATTACCCCTTATAGTTAGAGTGGTTAGTAATCTTTGACTTTCAATTAAAGATTGGTAATTTCTAATAAAGGACCCTAGATATTTTGACTTATCTTTCTAATTTAAGGAAATTACAATCAACTTGATTTCTCTTGATGAAGCTCCTAAAATATGAGATTTGGCATGTGACGTGGCCACAACGCCCTCATTTAACATGTGATTAATTAATTAATTAGTGGGCCCTTTTTATATGATTGGTTGGGCCTATGTTGATCTTCTTGGGCCTTCTCTGATAAGTCTATTTTGGCCCATGGCCTGCATCAATTCTCCCTTGCTTGAGAGAACTCGATTGTTTAAGATGTACTTAATCCTCCTAGATCAAAGATCAACCACACAAATTTACCATCTAATGGTTGGATTTCTTTCATTGATCACTGGATAAGTGTGGCATGTATTTGAGTTCTTCACACATTAGTATAACCAAGGATGAGCTACGTATCGGCCGCTAAATCGGGTGTAGCAGTGGACACCGCAACGCTTCATGGAAAATATCACTGCTCACATAGCGCCGCTACGTATTGCGCCCCACCTCCCCGCCCCTCCATTTTTCTTCACTGTTGCTGCTTTTTTTTTTTTTTAAATGGCATTCATTGCTTCTTCTTTCCTTTTCATGAAGAACAAAAAAGGAAAAAAAATGGAAAAGAGATAGAGAGAGGAGTTTGTAGATGACTTACCTGGATCGGTAGCGCCACCAGCAGTAGGATCAGCGGCGGCAGTAGCAGCAATGGGTTGCACCGCTCCATGCAGCAAACTCCTCCTTCGATTTCTCCTCCTCCTCCTCCTCCTTTCCCTCTTCTTCTTCTTTTTCTCCTTTCCTTCTTCTCATTCTCTCTCGATGCTTCTGTTTTGGGTGAAATCTAGGGCAGCACGATGGCCCTCGTTCATTTTATTTAAAGGTCAGCTATGTGCCCCACGATGGCCCCATTGAAAGGCATATATATAAACTAAATGGGCCATTAAAATAACGTTTAAAAACCCATTAAGAAAATGACTTAAAAACCATTGAAAAACCAATCCATTTAAAAAAAAAACCAACAACTAAAGTCATTAAAAAATTATTTAAAAAAATTGTCCAAATTTTTTTTTTTTTTTTTTAAGTCCACTAAAAACGACCATTCAAAAATATTAACTGGGCCCATCCAAAAGAAGAAAAGCTGAAGAACTTTGTAGTTTTTTAACCACTGGTGGGCTCCATCATGAGGCCAGGATTTTAAAATAAAAAAGTCATGCCTTAGCCAAATATTACTTAATTGAAATTAATGCCTATGTGAAAATTCACTCTAATTGGAAATAGGGGCATATCCAGCTTTCACACAGTCACACTAACTGAAAGTATTACTAGTGGCACTACAAATGATAACACTAATGGGAAGAGAATAGCGATGTCATATATCCTAATTCTTAAGTCTTAAGTCTTGACTTCATGACATGGTTCTTTTTTGTTATGAGCCTTCCACATTAATTGGAAATAGGTTTTAGCCAAATTTCAATCTAATAGGAAATACTTAAATAAGGCCTTGACCAAAGTACACTTTAATAGAAAATGAGCGCTTTTCGTTTTAATAGGAAATAAGCTCTAATCAAATTTAAATTTTAACATAAAAATCTTTATGAGCTTTTTGTTACTTTCTAAGTTAGCATGACTAAGAAACATGAATATATGTGAAAAAACTAATTATTACTATTATTTTCTATTTATACAGTGATACAAGACCTCATATATTGAGGGCACCGCTACACCCCCTTTTCTTACTCACTTTTGCAAAAGAAACACATTTTCTTTCATTTTACAATTTTCTTGATTTTCTGGAATTTTTTCAGATTTTTTGGGCGATTTTTTCAAATCGCACTGCTACGCCGCTGCGTAGCGCCGGCCCGCCGCCACCGCTATTTTCATCCTTGAGTATAACAGAGATGTGGCTTATGTTAACGGTCTTGATGTGCTTTGTAGAGCCTTTGACTATATGGGTCAACTAACTGTTGAGATCTTACTTACCTTCAGATCTGTAAGAAAGTATGATCCATCCATCAATCTTTCTTGTGCAGGCCATCCATCCAAAATTCTGGGGGCCCTAAAATACCTAGGATATTACAAACAGTCACTAATATGAAACTTACATTATAACAGATTAACAGTCACCACTACGAGACTATTACCTTAAAAAGTCACCAATATGAGATTCTTACTCCATACCAGTTACCAATATAAGACTGTCATATGCTAGTAGCCACCACTATATGTCTGCCACATAATAACAGTCACAAACATAGGACTGTGACAGTGTAACGTGATGTCAGACACCAATACATGACCAAACATGACTAGCTTCACTACCATTTGAGTACTTTTAGGGAGTATACCTAATCCATGCGCCAATTGAACTTCCTAATTAATTCGGTTTAACATGCAACCCATGAAGAATGAGAAGCCCTGTTGCCCGTTAATTCATTATGAAACGAGTGTCAATTAGGATTACAAGACTGAATTTGAGATAATCTCTTGTAGTCTATGCTGGAAAACATTGTAACAACTTGTGGGATCAGTGTCGCATCAATGACCTTTAACCTTATCCGTATGTGGTACCAAGACACCCAGCACCACTCAGCTATTGGCCTAGAAAGGCAGAATCATCTCCATGCATTGTCTTCATACTTAATATCTTACTAGCTGCAGTTGGTCCTGTGGTGATCGTTATCATTCGATACCACCCTGTCTGGGTAGGGCCAAGTTAACAAAATCCATATATTATTACGGTGATATCCCTGTTTATCTTATACCCTTGTGGTATTAAGATCCCCACTGGTCTTATGCCCTCGTTTGTCTTTGACCCCTGTTAGCTTATGTGGGTGCTGGCAATAAGGTCGGAACCAGGATATAGGCCTTTCGGGTGACCATTGTGAAAACAAAATAATTAAAATTTGCGATTATCTATCTATCTATTATATATATATATATATATGTATTTTTTTTTTCTTTTGAAATTTAGGGTGGGGTGTGGGGGGTAGGGCATGCAACCCTCACCAATCTGTTAACACTAATGTGACCTTGGCTTAGAAACTCTATTGTTAACTATGTTAATATCTAATGCTAATAATCATTTTCAGCTAAGTCACCTTGAATCCTACTCTTACATGATTTTCAATGTCTTTATTTATTTATTTATTTTTGTCTTGCATTATTTATGCCTATTCACCAATTCTCTATACTAACTTTGCATGTGCCATTTAGGTAACATGCCCATGGATTTAGGAACTAACCTTGACGAGGGCTTCGGGGATGGGCCAGTTGGATTCGGCACGAATACTGGAGATCATGGGAACTAAGGATAGAACTATGACGAGGGAATTACTAGTTTACTACCTGAAATTTTGGGAAATTTATTGAGTGATTCAGACTGTAGAAGGGACTTTATGTTTTATGATTATTCAGTCAGACTTAGTATTTGATTGGTTAGTAGTTAAAAATAAACAATTTAATGGAATAATTAGTAGATTTATTAACTTATGCTCTCGTTAGAAATTTCTGTAATTGATGAAAATTATTGTCCGCTGCAATTCTAATTTGACCAAAGAATTTATCTTGCGGAAAATTATAGAACACCGCGAGAGCCAGAATTCGATGTCCGAATCTGAGGTCGTTACACAGATAATCCCAATAAAGAGTCTTTATGTGTTGACAACCAACCCTAGGTGGTCTTTCCACTCTCCCTTATACACATCTTATGTCTTTCTGCTTCACACATTCTACAATATTCAGATTTCCCACTGGTGCACTTTGCACAAGATCTCTCCCTTCATGTAAAGACTCCTCAGGAACACCCTTTGGTGATGACTGTGAAGGTAGGAGGCCATGGAAGTGACTGTTAGAACTCAAAGCCCTTCAATTAATAAATACATTACTAAAAGTCATAACATAGCAAAATTATAATAAAATTAGTCATGCCAAAATTCTGGGGGCCCTAAAATACCTAGGATATTACGCTGTTCACCTATGTTAATTACCATACAAACTTGGCCCAACATGTGTAGTTCATGGGTATGGACTGTGGAACCAAAACAGCCCCTAACCCTTGTTTGTTTGATGAGAATAGGCCCTTGGTTCATGTTTCATGAAAACTGGATGTTCTCTGCAGGGCATCCACTGGATTCATGTGCAGGCTGTTTGGATCCCAATAGATTTTTATTCTCCATAAGACCCAAAAAAAAAAAAAAAAAAAAAAAAAAAAAAAGAAAAAAAAAAGAGAAAAAAATCATCACAAGGTCTACAAGGAGTAATTAAACAAGTAATCCAAATCTAGATGGAATAGTGTAAGAATAATCTTAAATATGCGAGAATAATGCTGGATGATGGCTCAAAAGCCATGATTTCACCCATGAGGGTAGTCGGTCATATATATATATATATATATATATATAGAGAGAGAGAGAGAGAGAGAGAGAGAGAGAACATCCAGTTTTCATGATACATGGACTAATGGCCTATTCCCTTTAAACAAACATGGGTTCGTGGCTGTTTTGGTTCAATAGTCATACCCATGAACTACACATGTTGGGCCGAATGTCTATGGTAATCGATATAGGTCAACAATCACCAATATGAGACTGTTACATTATAACAGTCACCAGTATGAGATTATTACCTTGTACCAGTCACCAGTATATGACTTGAACTCTATCTGAAGCTGAGGCAGATCAGATAGAGAGGTTGTTTGAAGAAGATGAGGTCAAAGTGGCGGTCTTCGCAATGGGGGGAGATAAAGCACCGGGGCCAGATGGTTTCCCTATGGCTTTGTTTCAAACATTTTAGAAGATAAAAAGGAGGATGTAATGAATTACATGAAAGAATTCCATGCCAGAGGTATAGTCTCCAAAATGATCGGGACTTCATTCATGACCTTAATTGCTAAGAGGCCGGGGGCTGAAAATATAAAAGACTATCGGCCTATCACTCTTATTGGTGTAGTTTATAAAGTGCTAACCAAAGTACTAGCTACAAGGCTACAAAATGCCCTCCGAAAGATGATATCATCTACACAAGGAGCATTTGTACATGGACGCCAAATCCTTGATAGTGTACTAATCGCAAATGAATGCATCCACTCTAGAAACAAGTCCAGAAGACCAGGCCTCATTTGTAAGCTAGATATGGAGAAGGCTTATGATATAGTTGACTGAGATTTCCTATTATATCAATTAAGGAGAATGGGATTTGGCGTGAAATGGCGGAATTGGATCTTGGAATGCCTCAAATCTAACTCACTTTCTATTCCAATCAATGGATCTCCGAATGGGTTCTTATCCGCCACGGGAGTCTTGCGTCAGGAGGATCCATTATCACCGTTCCTATTTGTCATAGTAGGAGAAGCCCTTAGTAAGATGATGTGTGCAGCAGCTAACGCGGGGTTAAAAGGATTCTGTCCTTCAACTGATGCACAAGAAATAACTCATTTGCAATATATTGATGATACTATACTGATCTGCGATGCAGAAGAAGACCAGCTTCACAGTATTAAAGTGATTCTTTTATGCTATGAAGCGGTCTCGGGCCTTAGAGTTCACTTTTTCAAAAGTGAGCTCATAGGGATACAGGTGAATGAAAACGACCTACACTCTTTGGCAGAGCTTCTCGGGTGTAAAGCTGGAGTACTCCCATCAACTTACTTGGGTTTGCCACTATGTTACAGAGTGGCCTCCAAATCACTATGGACACCGGTGCTTGAAAGGATGGAAAAAAATCTATCTACATGGAAGACCAAGTATGTCTCTTTTGGTGGAAGGATCACCTTAATTAAAGCGGCCTTATCAAATCTTCCAATTTACTTCATGTCTCTCTTTAAATGCCCAGTCGAGATAATTAAACGCATTGAGAAGTTGCAAAGAGACTTCTTACGGAATGGAAATCACAAAATGAAGAAGTTCCACTTGATAAAATGGTCCAAAGTCTGCAAAGTCCAAAGGAGATGGGGGATTGGGAATTAGAGTGGTGAAGGAGATGAATCTAGCACTTCTTGGCAAATGGTTATGGAGGATGGGGGATGGATCAGAAGCCGTATGGAAACTTTTGAGAGATGGGTGGCAAGTTAGAGATCCTAAGCCATGGTACTCTAGCATATGGAAAGGCATTCTGGCATCAAAGGAAATGTTCTACAAAAATATCAGATATCGCGTGGGTAAAGGTGACAAAGTCTTCTTTTGGACAGATCTCTGGGTAGGTGAAGCCCCCTTAGCGATTGCCTTTCCAAACTTAATTTAATTGTGCTACTGATCAAATCGCCAAAGTTATAGATTACTTGGAGATGATTGACGATTAGGTAGAGTGGGGTCCCATTTTTAGAAGAAACCTGCATGAGGTGGAGGCGGCTCAATTTACAGAGATGATGGTGCTGATTGGAAAAGTTTTCATTCCTAAAAATGGGACAGACAGAAGGATATGGACAGCCTCTACAAATGGGATGTTTTCAGTCGCTTCTTTATTCTTATCCATGACTAGAGAAGCAATGGCATCACAGACACAGTTGGCTACACTATGGAGGATTAAAGCCCTACTTGGCAGAATCTTAACGATGGACAATCTGAGGCGAAGGAGGGTATTGGTAGTGAATGCATGCCCAATGTGTTTATCAGATGTGGAATCCATTGACCACCTATTAATAAATTTTAGGATGGCACAACACATCTCGAAGGCAACGTTGGGGTGGTTCCAATGTTGCGGACCTCTTCCGAATTCCATAGCATCCCTTTTTTGAGTATTGGAGAATGGGAGTGGGTTCAAAGAGAGGGAGGATTATGTGGAAACTCTCCTTTGTGGCAATTCTGTGTCTATCTGGAAAGAAAGGAATAGGAGATGCTTTGACGGACGATCATGCAATGAATATCAAATAGGGGAGAAAGTGAAACAGCAGGTAGCCATTTGGGCATCCTCATTGCCACTATTCAAGGGAATTTCAGAAAATATCATCATTCAAAATTGGAAGGAAGTGGCACTCTCACTGCCGCATAAATCCCCTATAACAAATAGATGGACACCCCCACCTATTGGTGCATTGAAACTGAATCTTGATGGAAGTGCTAAAGGCAACCCGGGAATGGTGGGAGTAGGGGGTGTTGATGTAGTACAGAAGGGCCCTGGGCCCACATGATGGACCCAGCCATCCAACCCAGTCCATAGGGTTCAGCCCAGAGGCCCAATTGGCTAAGAAGCTACTGTGGCATGCTAATTTTATCTTAAGTACTAATGAATTGTTTCTTGTTTTATTGTTTATTGGGAATTGGGATTAGTAACTTTCTATTGTAGAATTCTTATTACATTATATATAGAGAAGCCCTTCATTGTATTAGGTTTATTAGGTTTAGTAACTTTCCATTCTAGAATTCTTATTACATTATATAGAGAAGCCCTTCATTGTATTAGGTATGCTTATTCCAATTAATCAAGTTGCTTGAGTTTGTCTTCAGTTTATGGCGTGTCCTGTGATTTTGGTTGTGCCTTAGTGGCTGAAATCCTATTGGATTCGATCAATCCCTCGGGAGATTGATCTTTCGCTCGATCGCGGATCCGGGCTGTGCCAAGTGTCATCCGCGATGATGAAGAAATTACCTTATTGGCATACCCAGGACCAGCTGGTCTATGTTCGATCAACAAAGTTGAAGTATTAACTCTGAACATCGGGCTGAGAGGAGCGTTGAGATTCAATCCTCAGCTATTGGTGATTGAAGGGGATTCTTCATGTGCAATAAAATGGGCATCTCAACCATCCACCGCTCCTTGGTACCTGGCAGACATCGTGGAAGAGAACTCCAACAAATTTAACATTTCATTCCATCCAATCAAGTGTGATGCCAACTCCAAAGTGGACTGTATAGCGAAAGAGGGAGTATTCAAGCCTCATTTGCTTATTGTTACCAATCCGTAATATATACTTGTTCCTTCGGGTTCACACCCAAAGTTTGGAGGGTGTCAACCTTTCCTTTTGGGGATGATTGCTATGCCCACAAAATTTTTTTTTTAAGAGGGGTGGGGGTGGGGGTTGCTTTTTTGTTGCAATTATACTTCTCTTATACCATAAATTTTGGATAAATAAATAAATTCATCCTTTCAAAAAAAAAAAAAAAAAAAAAAAAAAAAAAAAAAAAAACCCAGACTTGAGCTTGACCGAGGAGACCCATCCAAATGCTGGAAGTATTAAAAAAAATAGAAAAAATTGAGATCGTATCGATTGCTGCAGAGCTAGGGGTCGGATTTGACGAGTTAAGAAATAGAGGATCGGTGGGCCATCCTTCAGATTATCGAGACAAAAGGGAGGAGTTATTGGTTTTGTTGGTTGCTAGAGAAATATAAGTACAGGATCCTCTCAGTTCTGAGCACTGGGATCTTGGTTTTGCTGAAGGACAGAAAGAGAGAAGGAAGCACCGCCCGACCTTACTCAACGTTGCTCTGCAAGTCAGGAAAGGACGAAGAGAAGTGTAGAGAAAAGAGGGATCTTTGTTGCATCTTTTTTTGTAACTATGATTGAAGTCCACTGCTTGGCTATTGCAAAGCAACAAAGGAAAAGGATTGAGGAGAGCCAAACCGATTGAAAGTAAAAAGAACAAGAAAAAAAAAAGGAAGGTGTTCGGTCACTGCTGTACAGAAACACAGATGAGATAAAGCAAAGGAGGCAAAGGCCCTGTTTTGAAGATTGTTTGATTTGAGCATCCAAGAAGGAAGTTGGAGAAGAGAGAGGCATCTTCTTGTCAGTACTGCCCCTGCCCTGATGCATGGCAGGTTGCCCGCGGTGACGTAGTGGACTGTGAATAGTCCAAACACGGTCACCGTGAATGGTCCACTCACGGTCATCGTGGGGTTTTCCCTCGCCAGATCTGGACTCTACTCTTGTATTGCTTGCTTTTAATGAAAGTAATCATTAAAAAAAAAAAAAAAAACAGAAAGAAAAAAAAAAAGGTAGAGGGAGGTGGCTTCATGTCCATCATCATCACAGGGAGTTTGCTCTCTGGTTGGAGTCTCCTGTTGGACAGTCAAAGATAAGAGAGGGAGACTAGCAGGAGGAGGGAGGGAGGAAAACGGGAAAAGGCTAAAAGGGTAGATCCGGTTTTTGCAGGGAAAACAAAGAGGGCAACTGCCTGCAGTAAGATCTGTCTGTTCTAACATCAACCTGATGTTTCTGCCAAAAAAAAGATCTCTGTCTGTTGCTAAGCTGTAGTTCGGCAGGCGGTGATGCTGCAGCCGACCTTGAGTTTCAGTCGAGAGCGCTTTTTGCAGTTCTGTATTCCCCCCTCCCCTGTTTTATTTCGCATCAGAGTACTGGGCTAGCTAGTAGCCCTAGGCAGAGTTTGGCTATCCTTCATGATCAGCCAATGGATAGGAGGGGACAATCTCACTCCTCCGAGAAGAAATCCAGCTTAGCAGCCCAGAGCCCAGTCAGCAAAGTGTGCTGACATAGTAGAGCTATGTCAGCACAGATCACCATGTCGGCTTTAGATTTAGTCAAGGGTAGATTTGACCGATCGACGCTTAGAAATTCTTTTTTGCAATTTTGGAGTCATCCATGCTCGAATTATAGATTTGTTTTCGCCTGTGCCCACATGATGATGAAAACTACGTGTCATAAGGACAATTAAAACAATATAGTAGTTCAAAAAAGTTTTCTTTATAATCATCCGCACATTCATCAAGCCTCTCATTCTCATCTTCTTTTCCAAAGCCACATGATCCATATGCTTCTGGGAGATATTGTGGTAAATCTGGTCTAGTAGACCATTAGCTTTGACAAAATCGTAAAGAGCGGGAAACAACAGAGATGGTCCTATGGACAGACAGTGATCAGCAGCAAAACATAATGGAAGTTGTGGAAAAGCATCAATTGGAAAAAGGGTTATAGTAATTATGAACAATCATAGTTATGTGGAAGAGCAGAAGACTATTCAGGACTTAGAACCTACAATATAAAGTGTTCCTTTTTCATCAGAAAAGTTTTAAGTTTATGAGATTATTCGAGTCAAGGGGAGAAAACTCTCTGAAGAATCAAAAGTAACTTTCTTTTTTTTTTTTTTTTTTAAAAGACTCAACAGTTACTTGGTAGTGTGAATCCAGATACTCATTAAAGTTATGGGTGATTAATCCATGCTGACACTATTACATAGTATCTATGTACCAACTTGAGGGGGAATGTTGAGAATTGAGATACAGATGGGTTTACTTGTAATTTCAGTCATTGGGTTTATCTATAATTTTGGGAGTAAGTTTCCTAAATTTGGATTAGTTTAAATTTGAGTTATTTTAGGATAGAGTTGTGATATTAATAGAATTTCCTATTATTATAGGATTAGGTTTCCTAGTATGGTTAGGATTAGATTTCCTAATTTGAGTTGGTATCTTCGATTGTACTTAAAGTTAAATGCGTTAGTGGGTCACAGCCCATTTCAAATAAAGCCCAATTACTTGGTCAAAACACCTCATGTGTGTACAGCTATGTAAATTTATTCTTTGCCTTTTTGGGAGATATGATTAGATTAGAATGGTAGTAATCAAGATTAGAATGACTATAATCACTGTAAATTGTATAGCAACAATACATCTATATAAAGGAGGATCGAGACCCTCAAAGGGATCATCGAATTCACAGCACAATTTGTCTTTTCTTATTGCTGTCTTTAAGATGGTATCGGAACCTTGTGCAAACACAACTCTATATAGAGTTTTCTGAGTGAATCCTCTCTATCTTCCGAGTAGTGGAAGTTGTCGCTATCTTCTCTGCTCGGAATCCTTCCATTTGTTGGTCTGATCAACTTGTGATCATTCGCGGCCCACTTCAGATCAGCATCACGGTACCTGGAGACTGCAACCATTTTGGTCGACTGGATATTCTGGTATTTATGGATATTTTTTGAGGATTTTTGGCATCTCAGAGGTAGGTTTTCTACTCTCTTTCGAGAATTTCCAGTTTTTTCAATACATTTTCATCATAGCTGTCCAAGTTTCTGGGTGTGGCTCATTTTGTCGAGCAATTTGGTTTGATTAGTGCGTCTTTTGATCCTTCATCTATCTATGATGTCTGATTGATCATTCGTCGCACCATATTTCTGTTGCATTCCATCTTCTCTGAAAAATCAAGCACGCCTGGGACGGTTTTTTCTCTCAAAGTTTCTGTTTGAGCATAAAACTGCTATTTTATTGTTTTGTCATCACTGATTGCTCAGTTCGGAGTTTCTCTCGTCTCTGATTAACACATTTTCAGTTGAGTTTAGTACACGCTTTCTGGCAACAACAATCAGTTGGAATTAATTATAGATTGTAATAGATCTATTGTAATGGAAAAGACTAAAATTGCCGTGATAAAATTTAATGGCGAAAACTACACTTCCTGGTCATATCAATTTCAAGTTTATCTTGAAGGAAAGGAAATGTGGGGACTTATTTCATGATTGGATCCAAGACCTGGAGAATATAAGAAAAAAATTATTATCTTGGAATACAAAGGATGCCAAGACCAAAACTTGGATTCTTGGTTCTGTTGAACCACAATATATCTTGAATCTTAAACCCTACAAGACTTCTAAGGAGATGTGGGAATATTTGAAACAAGTATATCACCAGGGGAACCCTGCCCGACAATATCAACTTGAACTTGAGAGTGCTTGGTATTCTCAGGGCACCTCTTTAATCCAAGGCTATTATACAGGTTTTCTATATTTATGGGCAGAATATGACGAAATAAAATACAGCAATGTATCTGAAACAGCCCTTTCTGAGATTCAAAAATTACTGGAAACTAGTCACAGGGACCAGTTTCTCATGAAATCGAGACCCGAATATGAGATTGTTTGTTCCAACCGATGAGTAGGGTTCCATCTCCATCCCTTAATGAGTGTCTTAATGAACTCTTCCGCGAGGAACAAAGTCATATCACTCAGCATGTTCTGAAGCAACAGTCTTCAGGAAATTCTCCCGACGTAGCATATGTTGCCACTACAAATCACACCCCTGGTATTTCTCAAGGTTCGGGAGGGATTGTCCATCATACCACTTCTGTTGCTAAAGGACAGTTTGCGATAAGAGATCTTAGTAAAATCCTATGTTTTGGTTGCAAGAATTATCGACACTATGCGTCGTAGTGTAAGAACAAGTTCTGCAATTATTGCAAATCTAATGGTTACGTCATTACCGACTGCAGAAGGGAGCCACAAAATCGACCTCCTCGAGCTTATTATGCCAACACTGTAGCTGTTATTACTTCTAGCGATACCCCTTCAGCTTCGGTCATGTCTTCACCACCTCCCACCCCTAGCTCTGCTCCTCCAATCACCCTTGAGCTTGTTCAACAAATGATCATGAATGCCTTCTCTGAAATAGGCATTTCAGGTAACCACCAACCCTTATCCTTAGTATGGTATCTTGATTTTGGTGCTTCAAATCACATGACCTTCTCCTCGGCTCATCTCTTTAATATGCAACCATACAATGGAAATTTGCAAGTTCATACTGCTGATGGTCAAAAGCTTCACTTAATCAACCGCTTACCATCCCCTCGTCTCACCAATCAAACACCATACTTTCGTCTCTTTCATACAGATTGTACTTATATCCACTTGCATATTTTTGGATGTGTGTGCTTTGTTCATCTTCCTCCTTTTGAACGTACAAAATTAGCTGCTCAATCAGCTCAATGTGCGTTCCTTGGCTATACTTTCCACCAAAAAGGGTATCTCTGCTATGATTCTGTGCTTAACCGCATCCGCATCTCTCAAAATGTCATTTTCTTCGAAAATCAAAGTTTCCTTTCTAACCATCCTAAGCCTTTGCCTTCTTTTGCTCATTTATCGGATTTTACTGATGAAATTTATTCCTCACTTGTTGTTTATGAACGATGTCGTCATAAGGATGTTCCACTACTGCCTCCCCCTTCAGATCCGTCGCCGGCACCTGATCTTGCCCCTACTTCATCACTTGATGCTATTATTCCTTCATCTCCAGTTCAGCTTCGGCGTTCTACTCGCCTCTCCAAACCTCTAGATAAATTTGGTTTCACTCACACATCTTTGCTTGCTTTTCTATTTTCCATTGCCATACCTAACTCTTACTCATAGGCGGTTAAGCATGATTGTTGGCAAAAGGCTATGCAGGAAGAATTAGCTGCATTGTAGGGCAATCATACATGGGATCTAGTTCCATGTCCATCTACTGCAAAACCCATTAACTGCAAATGGGTTTTCTTAGTCAAACTCAAGGCAAATGGCGTCTTGGATCGTTATAAGGTACGGTTAGTCGCACCGGGCAACCGAGAGGAATATGATATCGACTATGACGAAATGCTTGCCCCAGTTGCAAAGATGACAACAGTCCGTATTGTTCTTGCCATTGTTGCCTCTCATTCCTGGCCTCTTTGCCAAATTGATGTCAAGATTGCGTTTTTTCATGGTGATCTCAAAGAAAAAGTCTATATGCGACTTCCCCAAGGAATTACTGGTGCCTTGGCAGGAGATGTTGCTCGCTTACGACAATCTCTATATGGTCTAAAGCAAGCACCACACGCTTGGTTTGAAAAATTTTGAGATGCTCTCCTTCACCTTAAATTCTCTCAGTGCTTCTGATCCTTCTATGTTCCTGCACCGCTCCCTAAATGGAATTATTATCCTCTTGGTTTACGTGGATGACATCATTATATCTGGGACAGATTCGGACATGATCAAACATCTACAAACATCCTTACATGAGTCCTTTCATATGAAAGATTTAGGGCCACATATTTTTCAGGCCTTGAGGTTCTTTTGTCAGAGAAAGGTCTCATCCTCGATCAACATAAATATGCTATGGATCTTATTGAGATGGGCGGTCTTCAACGCTCAACTCCTGTAGATACAGCTGTTGAGGTTAATATCAAGCTCTCACACGATATCGGTGATCTTCTCCCTGATGCCACATTATATCGACGCTTAGTCGGCAGCTTGATCTACTTGACCATCACTCGGCCAGATATCTCATATGCGGTGAATCTGGTTAGTCAATTCACGACACAACCGTGTCATCTCCACCTCGTTGTTCGGTGCATTTTTAGATATGTTCTTAGTACACCATCTCGTGGCCTATTCTTTCCGGTGGGAAATTCGACTTCTCTCACTACTTACTCAAATGCTGATTAGGCTGGCTGTCCTAATAGTCGACTGTCTACCACGGGTTGGAGCATGTACTTAGGGGACTCGTTGATTTCCTAAAAGTGTATGAAACAAGATAAAGTTTCCAAATCATCCACGGAAGCATAATATCGTGTTGTCCGCCGCAACCTCTGAAATTGTCTGGCTCCATGGTCTCCTTTTTGAGCTTGGATTTCCACAATCTAGTTCTACCTCTCTATATGCTGATGATACTAGTGCCATACGGATTACTAAAAATCCTGTCTTCCATGAACGCACAAAGCATACTGAAGTGGCTTGTCATTACATACGTGATGAATTTGTGCGTGAAGCCATTACTCTCCCTCATATTCCTACGGGACTTCAAACAGCATATATCTTTGCCAAGGGGCTTCCTCGACCACGACATCAATTCTTAGTTGGCAAATTGATGCTGGTTGATTCAATTGCATCAATTTTGGGGGGGGGTGGGGGGTGGGGGGGGGTTGTTAAATGGGTCAGTGGGTCACTGCCCATTTCAAATAAAGCTCAATTACTTGGTCAAAACTCCTCACGTGTTTACAGTTATGTAAATTTATTCTTTGCCTTTTTAAGAGATATGATTAGAATAGAATGGTTGTTATCAAGATTAGAATCACTATAATTGTAGAAGATTACAAGCATGTAAAATAAGGTCTAGGCCCAGCCCAATAAGGCCCATGTATAGCCTGTATAAAATCCCATCATATCCCACGTGTGGGACTTAGTCAAAGATTGTATAGCCGATTTCTCTCATCTTACTTCCATTTATAGACTAGGATATATTCTTTCATTATTTTGAGTGTAAACATAGCATGTTTAGAGCCTTTGATTAAGGCATAGTGATAATATAAATATCCTCTATTGAGGCACGACCTCTCCAACTCTCTTCTTCTTCTTCTTCTTCTTCTTCCATATATTATAACATGGTATCAGAGCTTTGGTTATGATCAATCAATCCCCCATCTCTCATTGATCACGTACTTCTCCCTAGCGAGAATCCTCTCCCTATTGCTGCTGATATTGTTTGACGTGCCCCCGATCAACAGTGGCTCACCGCCGATCAATCTCTTGTCACCAGCGACTTCCATAATTGTGATCGATAGTCCTTAAGTGTTATTTTAAGGATTTTCTGGATTTTTTCATCACCATTTGAGGTAGGTTTCAAGCACTTTTTCCTCTGTTGATTTTGGGTAGTAGTTATTAGATAGATTTCATCAAGACCTTCCAGATTTGTGGATCTGTCTCCAATACTCATCAAATTTGGACTGGAGGAAGTAAACTTGAGCTCCTTTAAGAAGTTCAACCTTGAGCTGTGATTAGACCACTCTGTGGGGGCCACACAGATCCTGCCCAAGCATTCAAGGTCTCTTGGCACTATTTGTTTAAAAACTACACTTTTCTGTGTTGTTTACTGTTGGATGCTTACATTAGCCACTCAATCTTTAATCTTCCTGCTGTGTTAGTAAATTCATCGCAGATCAAATCAATTTTGTTTGCTGCCTCATTGCATATTGGTTGTCTATTTCTGATCTGAGGGCTTTTTTCTTCTTTAAAATTGTTGATTTGCGTGTTGCTCCTCTCTGTGGAATTTTTTTTTTCTACTGCATTCTGCAATGGACAAGTATGTTGTTATCCCAATTAAATTTAATGGGGCATAATTATATGTCCTGGTCCTTCCATTTAAAGAATTTTGTAGAAGGACAAGGGTTATTTGGTTATCTTGATGGCTCAATAACTAAGCCTCCTACTGCAAGTACTACTAACTCAAAAGCCTTAGCCACCTGGTCCAAGGAAAATGCTAAAGTAGTCACTTGGATACTTAACTCTATTGATCCTTCTCTTGCCGTGGCTCTTCAAGCCTATACTGCAGCAGCTACTATGTGGGTTCATCTAAAAAAGGTTTACCATCGAACCAATAAAGCCCGAAAGTTTCACTTGGATAGTGAAATTGCTAAATACAGTCAAGGGGGATAAGTCTGTGTAGGAAAATTTTAATGGTTTCCTAACCTTATGGACCGAAGGGATTCTATGTTGATCCAAACTGTTTTTTCTGGAGTTCTATCAGGGGCTCTTAAATTACAGGAAGAAACGCACATTAGCCAGAATCTTATGAATCTAATACCAGAATTTGAATCTGTTCGGTCTGCTCTCATGAATAAAGAAACTTCTGCTAATCTTGATACTTGCTTTCAAGAAGTCCTTCGAGAAGAACTTTGTCTCACCTCACAACCTGCTATTCTTGAAGAACCAAGCACCTTCCTTGCACCTCTTCCTACTGACTCTGCTTTTTTGGCAACCCCAAATAAAAAACTTACTCAATGTTCTGAATACAAAGGCTTAGGTCATATTGCCAAAAATTATCGCAAGAAATTGGTTTGCAAATATTGAAAACGCTATAGTCATCTTATTGATGACTGCCGCAGCTTACAGCGAAGGAATGAGGCACAATAGAAAAAGCCTCCCTCCAATCTGCCAAGAAAGAATATTCCAACTGCATTTCAGACGCAAGCACCCTTATCGCACCCTTATCTGATACAGGATGCACTTCTTCCTGGGCTGTATCAATGACGACTCCTCAGATTTCAGAACTGATTCAAAACACGGTTACCTCAACATATGCATCTATGGGCTTTAATGGTGGTCAGTTTGAAACTCATTCTCCTCTAGCGTTTTCTGCCTTTCATTCTTCAGCATCTCTTTCTTCTCATATCACCTCATCCACATGGTTTTTAGATTCAGGAGCGTCAAATTACATGACATCTGTAGAACATAGCTTTACAGATTCCCACCCTTACCTTAGAAAAGAAAAAACAACCACCGCTAATGGAGAACAACTATTCATTTCTGGAGTTGGTACCATTACTCTATTAGTGTCTCTGGCCAGTCCATAACCCTTCCCAATGTCTACTTTGTTCCAAATTATCAACTAATTTACTTTCTGTAGGACAACTTATTGATGATAGATATATTGTTCACTTTTCTTCCTTTGGTTGTGTTATATACAGGGGCGACAAACTGGGAAGGTGGTCACGACAAGGAGTAAACCTGGGCGTCTGTTTTTGTTGGACATTGGGCATCATTCCTTCTTTCTTCTTCTAATATTTTCAATAAATTGTGGATTGTTTGGCACCAACATCTTGGGCATGTGATCAATGCTCATTTAATTTCCTTGTTTAAGATTGGTTACTTAGAATCTACTTTTGATAATAAAATGATGTCTTCTTTATCTCAATCAAAGTGTGAAACTTATTGCTTAAGTAGGTCATATTTTGCCATTTTCTATTCGTAATTCTCATACATTGGCATCAGTTGACATTATTCACACTGATGTTTGGGGAATTGCTCCTACCTTGAGTAGGGCGGGATTTAAGTACTATGTGACCTTTATTGATTATCATTCCTGTTATACTTGGATCTATTTCATGCGCTTGAAATCTGAAGTATTTTCTATTTTCCAAAGATTTTACAACATGGTCCAAACCCAATTTAAGAAAGCAATCAAGATTCTTAGATCAGATTTAGGTGGAGAATACATCTCATGATTTCTCTGCCTTCCTTTCTGATAAAGGCATTCTTTACCAAAAATCCTGTCCCCATACTCCTCAGCAAAATGGAATTTCAGAAACAAAGAACATACGCATTCTTGAAACTGTCCGTACTCTTCTAATTGCATCCTTAGTTCCTCCCAATTTTTAGTGTGATGCTGCACAGACTACTGTGTATCTTATTAGTCATCTTTCTGGTATTGTTCTTGGAAAGACTACTCTTTATGGATACCCTTTCATGCTCACTTGCGTGTTTTTGGTTGCTTGTGTTTTGTTCATCTTCCACCTACTGAGCACACTAAGTTATCACCACAGACTGCCAAATGCTTCTCTCTTGGCTACAGTAATGAACACAAAGGGTTTCTGTATTATGATTAGTTTGAAAAACGCATGCGATTATCTCGTAATGTGATCTTCTTGGAATAGATTCCTTTCTTTCTTTGTGTTTGGATAGTCATCCTATTGTTGTGTCCTATTTGCCACAATTCCCTGAGTCTGCTTCTCCATCTACTCTTCCCAAAGTCCATGTCCGGTATAACACGGTCCCTCCTATGGTGACTCCTTCACCTGATCAACTCCCAGTGCTGCCTACTGAACCTTCAAGTAATAATGCTTCTTCTAATAGTATCATCCCTCTGCGACACTCTGGTCGTCTTTCTGTTGTCCCTAACCGCTATGGATTTCCTGCTCTTTTTACTTCTTTAGCTAGTACTTCTTTAGATAGTGCTTTTATACCTACCTCATATTTACAGGCATCGAAGATTGCTTACTGGAAGGATGCTATGAATGAGGAATTACTCCCTCTTGAAGCAAACCAAACATGGGACTTGGTACCGGCCCCTGAAGGAGTATCTGTGATTGGCAGTAAATGGATCTACTCCGTAAAAGTTCACTTGATGGGGGTCTTGATCGCTACAAAGCCAGATTGGTTGCACAGGGTTATAAGCAAGAATATGGAATTGATTATGAGGTGACATTTGTACCAGTGGCTAAAATGACCACCGTTCGTACTTTTCTTTGTGTAGCTACAGCCTGCAACTGGCCTCTATGGCAAATGGATGTCAAAAATGCATTTCTTCATGGGGACTTCCGAGAGACTGTTTACTTAAAGCCTCCTCTAGGATATGCTTGTCCTCCAAAGCATATTTGTAAGTTGCGAAAATCCCTTTATGAACTTAAGCAGGCTCGACTCGATAAATTTCAAGCAGCAATTCTTCAAGCTGGATTTCGTCAGAGTCATTCTGATAGTTCCCTATTTCTTAGATGGATACCGAAGGGCTACACATTTCTTTTAGTTTATGTTGATAATATGATTATCAGTGGCAATGATATTGCCGGCATTACGGATCTCAAACACCATCTTACTCGCCACTTCAGAATGAAGGATCTTAGTCCTTTCACCTACTTTCTGGGACTTGAGTTTTTGCGTAACAAATCAGGCATTAGGGTACATCAGCGTAAGTTTGCTACATATTTAATCACTACGGCAAGGCTTGATGATGCTCACATTTTTGATGCGCCTATGGAATTGAAAAGCAAAATCAGTACGGATGATGGCCTTCTCTTGGATGATCCTTCTGTTTTCCGGCAGATCGTTGGTAGTTTGCTCTACTTAACTATGATTCGGCTAGATATTTCTCATGCAGTTTATACGGTTAGCCAGTTTGTTAGCAATCCCCACAAATCTCACCACGCTGCTGCCTTGCGCATACTCCACTATCTTAAAGGCACTCTTAACCATGCTCTATTCTACCAATCTGGTACTTCCCTGCATTCATCAGCTTATGCGGATACTGACTGGGCTGGCTGCCCAGATTCTCGGAGATCTACCAATGGCTGGTGTATGTTTTTTGGGGAATCTCTGATTTCGTGGAAGTGCAAGAAGCAAACCACCGTCTTAAAGTCTTTTGCTGAGGTAGAATGTCGGGTGATGTCATCTGCTAGTGCTGAAATCATTTAGCTATGCTGTCTTTATTGTGAATTGGGTGTCCTTGTTGGTACTACACCACTTAATGGGCTCAAAACCAATGCTACTAGAATCGCAAATAATCCGGTTTTCATGAAAGGACGAAGCACATTGAGATTGATTGTCACTTCATGCGTCAGCATGTTGTTACTGAGAAGATAACTTTGCCTCTTGTCTCTATTCATAACCAGTTGGCGGATATATTCACAAAAAGCACTTCCCAAAACATGTCATCATGACCTCACTAGCAAATTTATGTTTTGTGTCTTACCACATCAATTTGAGGGGGAAGTGTAGAAGATAACAAGCCTGTAAAATAAGGTCTAGGCCCAGCCCAACAAGGCCCATGTATAGCCTGTATAAAATCCCATCATATCCCACGTGTGGGACTTAGTCAGATTGTATAGCTGATTTCTCTCTTCTTACTTCCTTGTATAGACTAGGATATATTCTTTCATTATTTTGATTGTAAACATAGCATATGTTTAGAGCCTTTGATTAAGGCATAATGATAATATAAATATGGGCATTCGATCCTCTATTGAGGCACGACCTTCTCTCCAACTCTCTTCTTCTTCTTCTTCCATATATTATAACAATAATCACTGTAAATTATATAGCAACAATACATCTATATAAAGGAGGATCGAGACCCTCAAAGGGATCATCGAATTCACAGCACAATTTATCTCTCTTCTTGCTGTCTTTGAGACTTTATAAATATCCTATGGCTATTCATAATAACAACATATCAATTTATTTAGTAAGAAATCAATCAATTCAGTCAAGATGTGACCCTGAAATTTAAATAGACCACGGGCCTGGTTCTGGGCCGCCTCTAATATACTTTGGGGGAGGGGCCTCAATTGTGTCATAGGGTTAAAGTGTGCGTGCGCGACTGTGTGCATGCATGCCCTTCTTCGAAGAATATTTTAACCTTATACAACTTTAGGCGTTGCAACCTTACTCTTAAGTCTTCTAAATATTTGCTTTATATGTTGATCCATAGAGGGTAAGTTGATTTTCTTTTTTTTTTCCTCTACTGTAGATCTGCTGATTTGGTGCTTTCCTTTCAAATATTTGTTCCATTTCCTTTTTGAGCCTGTTTTGAGATCTTACTGAAGGTGACATAGTTTCCAATTAGAGACAACATTTTATGGAGAGAAATGTTACATCCTGCAATTGAACAGGTAGTTTTGATTAGTCACCACATACTAATTGGGCAAGTGTTAGGAGACTGTGAAAGGGAAATGAAGTATGGCTGACCTACCGACATGGACCATCCAGTTATCAATCTGCTCCTCAAGCAGTGCCACAGACCATTGGACCTAGGACCCAGACCCAGATTAAGTCGGGGACCATTGAGGTCTTTTCCCTCAGTCGACCCATATATATCTCGTCTTCAACTCACAAAACTGGCTGCATAGTTTAAACTGGTCAAAATATGTTCTCTCGAAACTTAATATCATGTCTGGCTGAGGTTGAATGTGTCTTTTGTAAAGTGAAATTGGTAGGAAGTGTGCATGCGCATGATTGCACACGCACAAACATGGAAGAATCTAACAGTTCCAGCTGATTGGGATTCAGATAGTAATTAAAGGATGCTAACTGAATTGAACTGATGTACCAGATGGAGCACAGTGTTAGATATGGCTTCAGTTTTTAGCTTGCAAGTTCTTTGAACTAGAAGATATTCGTAATGCTTTTTATCAGTTAGTATCTTTATCTTGGAACTTCTCATTTGTTTCCTTGTCTTGGAACTTCAGTGGTGTCATCATCATGATTAGACGAACAAGGGTATATATGGATTTATTTATATCATGTTCGTAATAAGTAACTCCTTATCCATTTTCTAAAATTTTTGTGCAGAGCAATCCGGGCTGGGGTTTCGACAAGAAGTGTCAATTCATGGATAAGCTTGTCTGGGAGGTTTCCCAGCAATACAAATAGCAGAGCAAATGCTTATGATGTAAGATCCAGAGGAAAATTCTTCATCACAAAGGTAGGCTCGGTGGGTTATTTTAAAACCCAAACTCTGAGAATAAGGGTTGATTTCCATTGCATTTGTAATCATAAATTTTGAATTTAAATTTTATGGTCCCCTTGATTTTATTATTTTTTCTGTTCCAAGAGGTGAAATGATGTTGGTGCTTGCAGTTTGGAAACATAATGAAGTTTTGTTGGATTTTCTCCTTTAGGGAGCATTTGTGTCTACCAAATATTTGTGATTGGTATAGGAATTATGAAGGCGCTTGTCTTAATTGCAACCTTTGAGAAGAAAGCTTAATCGTAATACCAATTAAATTATTTGGTTGTCTTTGTCTCGTAGGGTCTCTACTCTTGATAGATGACGGTCTTTTCAAAACTCTGATGGTCGTTCTTGATCCTAGCTCTGAAATTGAATTAGAATTTGCTTAGCCAGTAACCAGTCATAGAAGTTCAAGTGTTAACACTAGTCACCCTGGACCACTAACTGAATGTAGTCATATGATCGTCAACATGAGATTTCATGCAATGTCATCGAGCCTTGAGTTTGTGCGTTTAGGGCATGCATGTTTTATTCTAGACCGTTGGCTTAGTGGGTCACGCTACTAGTAGTTGATTCCCCATAAATAGTTCATGTTTGGAGGTTGCTGGCATCTCAAATGTTGTGATTATATATGTTATTGTGGTTGTACTGCAGAATGCTCGAGCATCGATTGGTTGGGCTTTTAAAAATGGTAGTTGACGATCTGTATTTGACCCCACTAATCAATGGGCTAGATTTAATAGGGGACATTGCCCACACGCTGACCCTGGTTGGCCACCCGTTTGGGTAATGTCCTTTCATGCTTTGAACACTATCTTTCCGCCTAGGCATCTTGTTGGTCCTGGAGGTATCCCTTGTAGGAAGATCATACTGGAATAAACAGTTTTGTGTAGCCATGATCCTCCAAAAGCCACTGTTCTGAGACACTTTAATCCTCACATTGAATTTAGTTCTGCCATCGAATAGGGATTGTGGTCGCCCACAGTTTCAACCATCATGGGTATTGCAATCTTTTGGATGGTGAAGTTTAACAATGTGCAAACTATTGTATCTCATCTTCTTGCAATGGTTTCAAGCTCTTACTGCCGGTTACAAGTTGGATGCTCCCATATGATGCTAGCATGAAACAGTCCACAATCAGTTAGTTATAGATGAGGGTCAAGAGAGTTCTCTGAATGTTTAGGTCTGATTCCAACCTAGATTCCGCATCTGAAAAATGATTGCTAAAAGGAGAAGTGTGGAGCCCTGACTTCCTCATTTTTTACAGTAAAAGTGTCTCCCCGTGTCATCATTAATCTGTAAACACCTTGTGTAGTGATATCAGTGAGTGCTGCTACATTCTTAGCATCATGAATTTTCTGCAGAGCGTTGTCTACGCAAACATTTATAGTGTATAAATCCTGTGTATTCAATTCTTATGTATTATAATTCAAACTAACAGAGTTTTTATGTCCTGACATTACCGAGGATTTCCTCTTCGTAACCAGGAAGACACCTGGGACCAACCAGGGAAGGCTCAGGTTCTTACTGGATTGGCTGGCTGCCAAATTTTCTATGCTGCAAAAATAAATTAAGAAGAGTTACATTCTATAGTTAGAGGTACAGCACAAGAGTTGTTCCTTGTGAATTCACCAAGTGGTCAGAAAAAAGATTCAGAGGGTTAAAGGCCCAACTTAAAGCCCAAAATTGTCAGAATGACAAGCCTGTTACTATAAGGATGCATTTAGTTCCATTGCGGAGTTGCGTTTGACTTAGCAACTTGGATAGCTTAATAATTGAAAATGTATACACTTGGTTTAAAATGCTAATTCCCAAAAACGAATTTAGAAAGAGACTGACTGAATGGTCGAACCCAACAATATACGTGAAATCCACCAAGTAAATATCAAACTCCCCATCAATCTTCTTATACACCCATCTAAGTGGGACCTGCTTAGATAAGAGATCATACCTATCTTATATTATTTACATGTGGTCCACTAGATTCAACGATCTATTTGGGACCCAATAGATTAAATGTTTGCCAATGACCTGTTTTATGAAACTACTAGATAAAGGATACGACCATCCATCAATATACTCATTTGTCTTAGACCCATTAGATGAATATCCTACACAACTTACCCAATAAACAGGGCAGTTTACATATTGGACGTAATAACAAGGCCTAAAGACTTCAAGGCAGAAGGTTAGTCTCAGGCCTTCCTTATTTACAAAATATTGCATCTCATTGTGTTAAAAACTTTGCACCAGGCTGGGCATATTATCATCCTTTAAGCAACAGAGGCCCAGCACAGCTCATTTAGCAATCACCCTAGAAATTAGGCTGGCGCTAGAGTTGCAAGCAGGTGTCTGATTCTCAGGAAGTTCTGACCCGTAAAATACTGGATATAGAACCTATTTTAGGTTCTGGATGATAAACGAGTCTAAGTTCGGAACCCAATTTAGGTTCCAAATGATGACCAGGTCCAGTTCTTGGTCCATATAGGTTTCACACTGTGGACCCATGACCCGGCAGATTAGTCTTCGATATTGCAAATTGTAGCTAAAAATCAACTTTTTTTTGGACATTTTTATATATAATCCTCTGGAGATAATAGACTCGATGCATTATAAGTTGAATGATATGGTTATATTAAGAAAAAGAAATGAAGAGAAACTAGAACCAGTTTTCAAACTACATTCTACTCCTCTAGGTAGATCCGATTCCGAAACCAGATTTGGGTATCCAAATGGAACCGTGTCTAGAATCAATAAAACAGGTCTCGACTCAGAACTGGGCTCGGACCCAGAACCGGAACTGTTATTTATAAATGGGTCTATGGTTCCAACCCAACCCGGAATGTCCTGTTTGTAACCCTAGCTGGCCCCCAATCACAGGGGTAAAGATCCAGCACAAATTCCACCCAATGGGCCGGGAATTTGCCTGGATCTATATTGTTTAGAATCCAAACCCTCGAAGGGCAGCCAAAAGAAGCAATCAGTACGGCTACATTTTAAGGACCTTTACTGGAGTCTGGCTCCTTTCTTTTACTCGAGTACATGCCCAGTTTAACATCAATTGTGAGAGATTGAAGAGAGAAATAATGGCTATAGATCAATTGTGTGCCAAGTTCAAGATCAATAGGACACTGCAAGGTTAGCAGTCATGGCCACACGAGCTATGTGTTGATTTATTTGATTTAATTTCTTTGATCATTATCATATGCTCTAGATTTGCAATTTGTCTATCACATGCTCTTAAAAGGATTTTTTTTCCTTTTTCTTTTTTACAATAAAATGCCTCATAAGAAATATGATACTACAAAAAAAACTGCCCATGAAAATAAATTTAACAAAATATCATACTACGAAAAAAAAAAAAAAAAAAAAAAAAAAAAAAAAAAAAAAAAAAAAAAAAAAAAAAAACTGATCATGAAAATAAATTTGACACATTTTACACTAAAGCAGATCTAAGTGGTGAACTCACCGTCTCTTCTTGAGCAACTTCAAGACTGCCAAACTCATTTTCATATTCTCTGTCATTAAAATGTGACCAATCCCCCACCACAAATCCATGGATCCCCTCCTTGGTCACTAACCAGCTACAGCCTCTCCTTTTAGTCAACCCCCTTTCTCTCATTGTGCTCCTCACCTTGACAACTCCATCTATCCTCCCATTTTCCGCATATATATTTGACAGCAAGGTGTGAAAACCCGCTTCATCGGGCTCAAGTTCAAGCAGACGTTGGGAGGCCAACTCTGCCTCATGGACATGTCCATGAATCCTACAAGCACTAAGCAATGCTCCCCACACACTAGCACCCGGTTTCATTGGCATCGCTGCAATCAGCTCTTTAGCCTCACCAATATGCCCTGCTCGGGCTAGCAGATCTATCACACAACTATAATTCTCCTCCATGGGTATGACTCCGTACTCACACAGCATTGCTTTGAAGTATCCAAGGCCCTCCTCTACTAGCCCCGCATGGCTACAAGCAGAAATGAGAGCCACAAAGGTGACACTATCCGGCTTCACACCCTTCTCTCTAACCATGCATTTGAAGAGTTCTATTGCACCATTGCCGTCTCCATGTGTCCCATAGCCATCAATCATCGTAGTCCATGAAATCCTGTTCTTTACAGGCATCTTCTTGAATAGCCTTTCTGCCGATTGTATCTCTCCACACTTGGAATACATGTCGAGGAGACTATTTGCTACAAAGACCTCTTCAGCCAAACCGGTTTTAAGCACATAACAATGAACTTCCTTGCCATAGCGGAGTGAAGCAGATTTTGTACACAAAGGAAGAACAATGGCCATTGTCACAACATTTGGCTTTGGCCCACCACTGGGTAACCAATTCAAGCAACGGGTCACACACCATGCATCATCGAGACAGTTGTTATCCACATATCCAGAAATCATCGCATTCCACATTGGCGTTGTGCCATGTCCCAAGAAGAAGTCATCTTTTTCAAAAACTCGACGGGCATATTTCAGGCAACTGCACTTACTATACATGTCTATTAGTGCAGTTGAAATGAAAATGTCCGGCTCCTCTTGCCTCTTAGTGATAGAACAGTGCAGTTGCTTTCCTAACAGAAAGTCAGGCATGTGAGCACATGCAGTGATTACTGTTGTTAGAGTAACATGATTTGGTGCGGTGCCTCCATAAACCATCTGCTTGAAAGTTTCAATTGCATCAGAAGGGCAACTGTTCTCTATATATGCCACTATTAATATGGACCATGCTACAACACACTTCTCTACCATGGAATTAAAAACATGTCTAGCAAGTCCCATGAAACCACACCTACCATATAAGTCAATGAGAACGCTGCCAACAAAGACATCATTCTCAGTGTATGTGCTTATCTTTATAGTAAGGCAATGGACTTGCTCTCCAAAGCTAAGAGCTCTCAATTGCACACAAGCAGAAAGAACACTTGCGATTGTGTTAGAATTGGGCAACAAATGTGAACCCGTTCCATCGTTGGCACTGGTGGACTCCCTTATCATTTGTCGGAAGACAAGTAATGCATCATGAGAACGACCATTCTGAGTGTAACCCGCGATCACCGCAGACCATGTGATGACATTGGACTGAGGCATTTTCTTAAAGAGCTCACAAGCCGCATCACAATACCCAGCCCGAAAAAAGCTCGATATTGTGGCGTTCCAGGAGACAGTGTTTGGTTGGGGCATTTCTTCAAACAGTTGGCGGGCGAGGGAGATGCGCCTACATCGCGAATACATGATGATGAGAGCATTGATCACAAAGGAATCGGACTCAAAGCCACGCTTGGTGGCATCGGCATGGATGGATTGGCCAAGGGGGAGAGGAGGGGAAGGTTTGAGGAGGAGAGGGAATGTGTAGGTATTGGGTTGGAAGCCATGAGTTCTCATGTGGAGGTAAAGTAAGAAGGTTTCCCTCCATTTGCCTTGATTGCTGTAGAGATTCAAAAGGGTTGTTTGAGAAGCCATTCACATTTCATACAATCATTTGATAGTGAGAGAGATGATTCCACAATGTGGGGCCCATTAGTTAGATGATCATTCTACTTCTGAAATTCAAAATGAAGGCAAAACCATGACTACACAGACATTTGTATGATTTGGCACATATAAGAAGGATCCAAACTTGCCTTAGAGAAGTGAAATTTGGGTTGGGCCTGGATCTAGATTTTTCACAAGTCTATGAAATTCAGGTCTTATTCAGGCGCAGCTCCAATTTATAAATAGATATACACAAGGTTAGAAATGCAGGCCCATATCTGGCCCAATCTTGACATAGGCCCAAAATGTTAAGAACAAGGCCGCCCATTTAGTCAGTTGGGTTGGGCTGAACTAGGTTTTTATAAGTTGTACGTGATTTCTTGCCATTAGTTGGACATATTATCAAGAGCCCGTTCATGGGCCAACCCGGGGACAGGTTTAGTATTTTGTATTACTTAATCCAAGCTCAGCCGATATATTAAATGGGCCCAATATATGTCCAAGCCCGGCCTAAGTGAAGAATTTCACCTACTATCTCATTACACCATATATAACGAAGCAGACTTTCGTTCCAATTCAAAACATTACCATCCTTAATAGTTAGGTTCTCCACCGCTCTACATGGGTCTATATACGATTGAGATTGGTACAGCTGATCATCATCGTCTATATGAGTCAAGTTTGGAATCCAATTGTCTGAGCAAATTCCCACTCTGGATCCATTACCTATCATCCACTTCTGATTTTTCAAAATAATGTGACTACTCCTCAACGAGGCCTTCCAAAATCTAGAATCTGAACTTTTCAAAGGACAGTCCTCAAACTGGTGATTCCTCAGATATTTTTGGGAAAGCAATTTAACCCATAGATGCATTCGAATACACACCATTGCTATGAGCAAACCAAATTTATGTTCCCCAAACATCAGGTATGTAATGGAGGATCATAAGACCATGCCAACACAGAACGTGCTTACAAATCACCAAGTTGAAGTAGGCCAAATGAGGAAGCAAAGATTCTAAAAATAAACTTAGAAAATTGATAAATGGGTCAGTTAATTAGGTATTCAAACACAGAGATGATCAATAACACTAAAGAAATATTAAAACACTAAGATGATCAATAGCGCTAAAATTAGAAAATATTTCAAACTTGCAAATAACAATAAAACATACCTTAATGCAGAGAGAGAGAGAGAGAGAGAGAGAGAGAGAGGAGTACTGAATCATTGGTGATATTTGTAAGTTTATTGGGACTACATAGAAAGACATTATTGGAACGCAATGGATAACATTACCATTACCCCTATGCAAATCGGGAAAATTTCTTCTTAGTTCAAAAACTGTTAAACCAAGGGCTAAGATGAATTGATGGGGCTGATTTTGTGCATTACTCTAATCCATTAACAAGTCTTTCCATCCATCCTATTTCTAATAATAGGAAAGTGTTCCCATGAACTGACTGCATGTTGTGCATTGTTGTAGCTTTTAAATATTTATACCGCAAGTGCACATTTGTCTATAGAAGAGACATGAGTGGCAAGGACGGGTCAAACCCACTGAGAACCGAATAAAAGAAATCTTAAAAATTGGATCTAACTAATCAAACAGGTTTTGGATGGATTTTACAAGAAAAACGACTAAAAATATATGAGAAACTCGAATAGGAAAGAGACTAGAGCACGCACAATCTACTAAGTTTCAACCACTCTATTTATAAAATAATCCTAACTTGTCCCAATCAAGACTCAAATCAAGTGCAAGTCGATGTTTCGATTTGGAAGATCTATCTTTTAAAATTCCTTTTTTTTTTTTTAAATAGAATTCAAGAGCCTAAGACTTCCTTCACTTCAAAAAGTTGTTGACACAAAAAATGTCACTTTGTCTCTTCGACATCGAAAGCTACATGAAGTTGCATCCTACTACAAACAGGCAATGCCACTTCAAGCATCAAATCTTGTCAGAACCAAACAAAAACTGTAAGATTTTTCAAAACAACAAAAAGAGGGGTACATCTGAAGTTACGGGCCATTTCAACATCATTTGGCCTAACTTAACTCCTCCAGCAGCTGAGCAGGAGCTCCCAATGGCAGTGAAGCCAGAGACCCTGACACACAAAACAGAGCACATAACTGGCCTCAAAATGCCAGTAGAAGGCTCTACATCAAGTTTCAGGCCATTCCGACATCATTTGGCCCAAAAAGGAAACAGTCGTAGCAAAGTCAGCTCTCCCAGCAGCGACAGTGTCGAAGACATCAAAACTTCAATCAGAGCCTACGGATGGTCCCAAAATACATTCAAAAGGCTCCGTGTCAAATTTTAAGTCAAACCAACAACGGTTGACCCTCCATTAACCTTCGAATAGTAAAATCAAGCTTCTCGGCAGCAAGAAGCATTGAGGCTATCGCTCATCAAATAGAGCACATGGCTGACTTCATCATGCTTCCAAGGGGTTACATGTCAAATTTCAGGTCATTCTGACAACATTTGACCCGACTTTGACGCTTGAAAATAAAATCAAGCCTCCCGGTGGCGGAGCTTCTAGGGACCATGACATCCAAATAGGAGCTAGTGGATCATCTCAAAATGACTCCAATAGGCTCCCTGTCAAATTTTAAGTCAATCGGACGTCGGTTGATCGTACATAAAAGCGCGACATCTTCCTCGCGGCAAAATCAAGTCCACTGGTAACGGGAACCCACACAGCTGCAAAACTCAAACAAAAGCCTATGGTTAGTCTTATCTATTGCTCAGCAGGCTACACGTCAAATTTCAGGTCATTTCGACGTCGTTTGACCTAGTTTTGACGTCTGACGGAAAATCGGCGACAAAGTCTTCGGCCTTTCCAGAAAATAAGAAACTTTGTGCTCCAATTTGCACGGCTTCTCGTCAGGTTTTCTTCAGGAGAATTAAGCCAATAAATGAGGAAAAATGTCAAGAAAAATATAGAAGAAAAAAGAATCATAAAATATCGAGAAACGGCCCAAAAACGGTAACCAAAAATGGGAAAAATCTCCATGGTCGCCAGCGAGCTTGGGAATCCGGGTCGCCGGATTTCCGCCGAAAGGCAATTTTTCGACCCTTTTCGCGTTTTGAGAATTCTGGCCCTTGTGGTTTTCCGAAAATCTGATTTTTGGTGCTCGAAATCAACTGATCTTCACCAACATCTCAGATCTACCATCAAGATCATGTGATCATCATCGCACTCTTCAAAATCGCCAACCGGCCAACCAAGAAAGTACACTTTCTGTCCGACCGATCGAGAAATTGACAGGACAGATGTTATAGGCCTGCAAATAGCAATTAGTGTCTGAAGTTGCATCACCATCCGACATCAAACAACATGTGGATCCATTGGCGATTCCAAAAGATGCAGTACGGCCCATGACTCTTTGAGCGCCCCGGCGACCACTTAATGCAATTAATTGACCTGTTTTATGACAAATAATTGCGGTCATTAACTCATTATTTTGGACGGTCCAATCAGAAGCAAGGAAAGAGGAGTAACAAATCAAAGCAATCATGACAATAAATCATAAAACTCCTCTGATAATGTAGTTTAAAGGCGATTAAATGCTTATCATTCTCAATCGGCCAATCAAAAGCCAAGAAAAAGGAGTTACAAAATCATGAAATAAAACTTGTAACTCCTCCCATCATGTGGCTTTAATGCATTAAAAGCCTATAAACCCACCTAATGGCTACCAAAAGCCTCTAAAAGGGGGTCATTCCAAGAAGAACAGATCATCCAGAAAAGGAGACATCCAGACAGAGAAAAGGAGAGAGAAATTAAACACTGCGCAAAGAAGCTCTGCTACTTTGGAGAAGCTCTGCTGCAACAAACACCACAGGTGATTGAACTCCCTTGGGGGGCCCCCCCCCCCCCCCCCCCCCCCCCCAAACCCTCTTTTTCTATCTAACATGGCCTAGATGCGGCTTTTCAGCCCGTCTACTCGGTTTTTTATTGGATATAAGATCTCCCCTTGGTCTTTATCCTCTCTAAAAATCTGAGGTCCAAGCCAAGCCAAAAGAATTAAAGCATCATATGTTCTCATCTGAAGGACGATGGCGAAGTTCATACATCACTTGCGACTGTCGATCTGAATGATCCCCGCAATTTCCTGAGAAGTCAAAATTCATTTTCTTACTTTTCTATTGTATTTTGTATTTTTTCTAAAAAAGACAAAAAAAATAACAATTTTTGTCTTTCATTATTGATGAGATTTGTACATCACTTTTCACGGAAAACATCGCCTTTTACAGCAAAACATCGCCTTTTACGACAAAACATCGCCTTTCACGGCAAACATCGCCTTTTTACAGTAAAACTATCTTTTACGGCAAACATCACCTTATACGGTAAAACCGCCTTTAATGGCAAACAAAGAAAAATCGCCTCTTACTGCATTCAAAAACCTTGTCTCTTTTCTTAAATATATGTGCAATGGAAAGTTAGAAAAAAAGTTGATTTCCTTTTCTACTTGTGAAGGTGGAACTCCGAATCACCATTTCTAAATTCCAAGTAGAATAGAAAATCTAGCATATCCATACAAAAATGTTGATGCTCGCCTTTGTCCCTCCACCAGTCTCCTGGGAGTCCCGGGACGGAAGAGAGAAAACAAAATGCTGGGTCCATCAAGTTGGCACACCCAGTGGGACCCGTTTATTTGAGAACGTGATGCTTAGATTCTTAGGCTCGTTTCTAGTTGGTGGCCTATGTTGGATCTTGCATTTAAAAAAAAAACACATGAGATAGGATTTTTTTGGAAATTTCTATCTTTGAATTTATTTGCACTCTTTCTCATTTAAAAAAAAAAAATCAGATTTATCACTTTCTTGGATTCAAATATGAGAAACTTTGATCCTTTCCCTTTCGGGCGAGCGCTTGTTGAAATGTTGAGCCTGTTCGGATTGGGGAATGGGTCACCTTTTTATTTTTATGAGTCTGACAAGAATTAAAAAAAAAAAATCAGTTTTCTTTCTTTTGGATTCGAATTAGAGAAACTTCGGTTTCTTCTTTTTCGGACAATGGCTCTTGGAAATCGTTTGTAGCCAACGTTTGGATTGGGAGGGGCCATTCGCTCTCTTTGATGGGTCCATTAGAGATTTTCAAAAAAAAAAAAAAAAAAGAGAGTTTTAAAAAAAAAAAAAAAAAAAAAAAAAAGAGCCATTAAGGTTACACCAATTGTGTTCTTTGACCAAAGTGGATCTAAAAAAAGCCTTGTCCAGAGTGTGGAGACAGCTAGACTATTTGAGGCAAGGGTCCTCCAAACGGGTTCATTAAGTAATCCTACCCTTACCTTGGGGCTGATTTATCTACTGAAGTTTCATAAGACCGAATTGGAGACCTGTGTGTACTCTTAAAAAAAAAAAATCTCTTCGAACAAAAAAAAATCTTTTGAAAACCAAAAAAAAAAAAAAAAAACTTCTGTCATTTTTGAATTCAAATTTGAGAAATCTTAGTTCATTCCCTTTTGGATGAAAGCTCGCGGAAATCGCTTGTAGCTTGCGTTCGGACTGGAACACCACCTGCTGTCTTTGATGAATTCAATTTTGACCTTTCAAAAAAAAAAAAAAAAAAAAAACTTCCATCATTTTGGGTTCAAATATGAGAAATCTTGGTTAATTCCCTTTCGGATGAAAGCTTGCGGAAATCGCTTGTAGCTTGCGTTCGGACTGGAACACCACCTGCTCTCTTTGATGAATTAAACTTTGACCTTTCAACAGAAAAAAAAAAAAAAAAAAAAAACTTCCGTCATTTTGGGTTCAAATCTGAGAAATCTTGGTTCATTCCCTTTTAGATGAAAGCTCGCGGAAATCGCTTGTAGCTTTCGTTCGGATTGGAATACCATTTGCTCTCTTTTCTGAATCCAATTTTGACCGTTAAGAAAAAAAAAAAAAATATCCCCATCTCGTGTCCATTCCAAGGATGCGATTTGCAACATTTGTGCCTAGTGTTGCTAGTATGCCCTTTCGGGCCTACTGTATTCGCGACTGACACATTTGTATCTCCAACCTTATATCATCTTACTTCTAGTGAGCTTCAATTCCCGGTAATTTGAATTAAGGTTTACAATTGCTTCTAGCAGTCACTGGAACGCTCACTCTGAGCCTCCTATACTTGCGTTTAGAACAATTGCACCCTCTTCACCCCGCTTGGGCTGGGCCATGTTCCCTTGAGTGATTTGAAAAGACAAAACCATAGTTTTTTTTCCATTTATGATCACCATATTCTTGTGATGGATGTCGTCTTGTTTCAGAAGTTTTCCAAACTAACAATGGCAGCTTCATTGACCATCACCTTTGACGAGAACAAGTACCAGCTCATGCTTCAAGAGAAGCAAAACAAGCGCACTCACAAGCGCCATGCCAATTGCCGAAATGTCATCTCCCTCGGCAATTCTCAGAACACCGGGTCGACCTCTACTCCCTGGACCATTGTCTTCGGGTCACTAGGACCATTCCCACTCCCCGCAGAAGAAACTGTATATGCCAAAAAGCAGAAAACTGCCTCTGGACATGTCGCTGCTCCGACACCAAAGGCAGCCATCAAAAAGCCTGAAGCCCTTTGCAACCCCACGAAACCTCAACCTGCAAAGAATGAGGTCTACCCCAAGACTTGATCCCCAAGACCTTCACCAAAACAAAGGAGGTCCCGAGCATCTGCAAAGCCAATATACCTGGACCCTCTCAAGGAGAACCGGTTCTACCCTCTCTCTTACATGATAGAGGAAGGGCCTACCCTCCGCCAAACAAACAAATCAACCTAGCATGAGTCGGCTTACTCCTACAAGCCAAAAATCAGATCATGTATCGCAAGGCCTCTACGAGAACCTGCCAAGGCCTGTACTCCTGCAGTTCAACCCTTCATCTCAATAGGGGCTGAACTAGCAAAATTCAAAGCCTCATTACGACAGGTAAAGGACCGTGTTCGTATGCTGTCCATGCCTAGCTTCAAAGAAGACAAGCTCGGCTGTTGTACACAAGGGACTACCTCCTTCATTGCTAGAGCTCAGCCAGAGCTCTCCGAAGCTCAGATTGCTTGTCGCATACATCGCCGCGTGGCATATCGACAAAAGAAGCGAAGAACCCATCATTCTACCCTTCAAGTCTCTAAAAAATGGGTCGAAAGAGAAAGACCCGATCAAGTTGCTACCGTCCATATGGTTGGCAAAGCCAAAAGACACCAGGAGTCAGCAACCAAACTTCATGTCCGACGTCCGGTGACTCGCAGCGTCTCTCGGACACGAAGACATCCAGAAGAATCCTTTACTCCTTCAAGCCAAGGACAACGGAGTAATCCTTCCTGAAGCTCTTCAACTAAAAAAATGAGCCCCAGCTCAATCACCAGGATGATTTCTTCGTTTGAATCCCGAGGAATGAATGTCCTGGCTACAAACTCTGAGCCACCTCTCAATCCACCTCCTGATGACACGACCACACGTATCCAACAATTGGAGCAAGGTCAGCAGAGGATTGAGACTCTGATGGAGAATCTTCTTTTCGCTTTTTAGCGTCAAGAAAATAATCAACCTCCTCCGAATCATCAAGATGACGGGGTAAATGGGGAAGACAATGAGTCACGCACCCTCACTAAAAAGGACGTGGACGACATCCTCGCTAAAGCAAGTAAAGAGGATACACTCAAAGAACATGGGATCAAGCCACCATATCCCTTATGGATGGATTCGGTCCCGTTTTCTACAAAATTTAAACATCCTATTCTCCAAACATATACGGGGAAGGGATCAGCCAGACAGCATGTCATCCACTTCAAGATCCTAATAGGAGCTATCGCGGATCAAGATGCCCTCAAGATCCGTCTCTTTCCAAGTACCCTAAAAAGTACGACATTCGATTGGTACTCCACTCTGCCGGAGTGTTGACACCAAAAATGTCACTTTGCCTCTTCACACATTCTCAACATCAAAAAGCCACATGGAGTTGGATCCTACTACAAACAGGCAAATGCCGCTTCAAGCATCAGATCTTGTCAAAATCAAACAAAAACTGCAAGATCCTTCAAAATAGCCAAAAGAGGGGTACACATGAAGTTTCGAGCCATTTTAACAACATGTGGCCTAACTTCACTCCTCCAGTAGCAGAGCAGGATCTATCGACGACGGTAAAGCTAGAGACCCTGACACACAAAACAGAGCACATAGGTGGCCTCAAAATGCCACTGGGATTCTCTGCATCAAGTTTCAGGCCATTCCAACATCGTTTGGCCCAAAAAAAGAAACAGCCGCAGCAAAGTCAGCACTCCCGGCGACGACAGTGTCGAAAG
Organism: Camphora micrantha; assembly: GCA_003546025.1. NCBI lineage: Eukaryota > Viridiplantae > Streptophyta > Magnoliopsida > Laurales > Lauraceae > Camphora > Camphora micrantha. Next base: position 11,515,976 of record QPKB01000010.1, read on the forward strand.
CATCAAATCTTCGATTAGAGCCTATGGATGGTCCCACAATACCTCCAAAAAGCTTCGTATCAATTTTCAAGTCAAACCAACAACGTTTGACCCTCCATCAACCCTCGAGCAGTAAAATCAAACCTTTCGGCGGCGAGAACCACCAAAACCATCACTCATCAAATAGACCACATGGGTGGCTTCTGCATGATTCCAAAGGACTACACGTCAAATTTAAGGTCATTCCGACAACGTTTGACTATACTTTGATACTCGGAAACAAAATCAAGCCTACCGGTGGCAGAGCACCCCGGGACCATGACATCCAAATCGAAGCTAATGAATTGTCTCAAAATGACTCCAATAGGCTTCCTGACAAGTTTAAGGTCAATCGGATATCGGTTGACCATACATTAAAGCACGGCATCTCCCTCGCAACCAAATCAAGTCTATTGGCGACGGGACACCACACGGCTTCAAAACTCAAACAAAAGCTCATGATTGACCCTATTTACTGCTCAAGAGGCTTCACTTTAAATTTCAGGTCATTCCGACATTGTTTGACCTAGTTTTGACTTCTGACGGAAAACCGGCAATAAAGTCTTTAGCCTTTCTAGAAAATAAGAAGCTTTGTGCCTCGTTTTGCGCGGCTTCTCATTAGGTTTTCTTCAGGAGAATCAATGAGGAAAAATGTCAAGAAAAATACAGGAGAAAAAAGGAGCGAAAAGGATTGAAAAACGGCCAAAAAATGATGACCAAAAAGGGGAAAAATCCCCATGGTCGCCAGATTTCTACGGGAAGGCCCTTTTCTCGATCATTTTCGCGATTCGGGAATTTCAGCCCCTGTGGTTTTTCGAAAATCTGATTCTTGATGCTAGAAATCGATTGATCTTCATCAACATTTCAGATCCACCGTAAAAAACTTGAAACCATCATTGATTGCTTGAAGATCGCCAACCGACTGACCAAGAAAACACACTTTATGCCTGATCGATCGAGAAATTGACAGGATAGATGTTACCGGCCCACTGGTATTAATCAATGTCTGAAGTTACATCACCATCGGACATCAAACAACATGTGGACCCATTGGCGATCATCGCAAGAAGAATTCCAAAAGACGTGGTACGGCCCGTGACTCTTCGAGCGCCCTAACAGCCAATTAATGAGGTTAAATGACCCGTTTCATGGCAAGTAAATGCGGTCATTAACTCATTATTTTGGACGGCCCAATCAGATTCAAGGAAAAAGAAGTTACATGTCCAAGTAATCATGGCAATAAATCATGAAACTCCCCTCATCATGGAGATTAAAGGTGATCAAATGCCCATCATTCTCCATCGACCAATCATATTCAGGGAAAAAGGAGTTACAAAATCAAAAGATAAAAACTTGTAACTCCTCCCATCATGGAGCATCAATGCCATCAATGCTCATAAACCCACCTTATGGCCACCAAAAGCCTATAAGAGGGGGGTCATTCCAAGAAGAAAGGGTCCAGAGAAAAAATCCAAGAAAAATCTCGAAGAATTCTCAAAGAAATCTCTGCACAAACAAGCTCTCCTTCTTCGAAGAAATTCTGCTGCAAGAAACACCACATGGTGATCGAAGTCCCTTGGGGGGCCACCCCCTGAGGTCCTCTCTTTCTATCCAACATGGCTTAAACGCGGCTTTTCAACCCCTTTACTCGATTTTTTATTGGATATAGGACCTCTCCTTGGTCTTTATCCTCTAAAAATCTGAGGTCCAAGCCAAGCCAAGAGAATCAAAGCATCATATGTTCTCATCTGATGGACAATTGCGAAGCTCATACATGACTTTGCGACCGTCGATCTGAACGAGTCCCCATAATCTCCTGAGAAGTTAGATTCATTTTCTTACTTTTCTATTGTATTTTGTATTTTTTAAAATAGACAAAAAAATCATAATTCTTTTCGTTCATTATTGATGAGATTTGTAAATCGCCTTTCATGGCACAAAAATCGCCTTTTACGGCAAAACCACCTTTTACGGCAAACAAACAAAAAAAACTGCCTTTCACGGCAAACAAAATGAAATCGCCTCTAATGGCATTTAAAACAAAATTGTTGTGTCTCTTTCTTAAAAAAATATGTGCAATGGAAAGTTAGAAAAAAGAGTTGATTTCCTTTCTACTTGTGAAGGTGAATCTCTGGATCACCACTTCAAATTCCAAGTAGAAAAGCCTTGTCCAGAGTGTGGACTAAGGTTTCATAAGACAGAATTGGAAACTTATGTGTACCCTTCAAAAAAATATTAAAAAAAGCTCTCTTCAAAATGAAAAAAAAAAAAACTTCCGTCACTTTTGAGTTCAGATTTGAGAAATCTTGGTTCATTCCTTTTCGGCTTTAGCACTCGCAGAAATGTTTGTGCCTACGTTCAAATTGGAACACCATTTGCTCTCTTTGATGAAATCGATCTTGACCTTTCAAAAAAAAAAACATTTTCGTTTTTGGGTTCAGATTCGAGAAATTTTGGTTCCTTCCCCTTCGGACTCAGTGATCGCAGAAATGTTTGAGCCTGTGTTCGGATTGGAATAATATTTGTCTCCTTTATGAATCCAATCTTGACCTTTCAAAAACAAAATCCCATCTCGTGTCCTTTTCAAGGATGCAATTTACAACATTTGTGTCTAGCGGTGCTAGTACACCTTTTTGGGTCTACTGTATTTGCGACCGACACATTTGTATCTCCAACCTTATATCATCTTACCTCGAGTGAGCCTTGCTTCTCGGTAATTTGAATTAAGGTCTACAATTGCTTCTAACAGTTACTGGAACGCTCACCCTGAGACTACCATACTTGCATTTAGAACAATTGTACACTCTATGGCTTTTTATCTTCTTCATCTTACTTGGGCTGGGCCATGTCCCCTCGAGCGATTTGAAAAAACAAAACCATAGTTATTTTCCATTTATGACCACCATATTCTTGTGATTACTAATGGATGTGGTCTTGTTTCAGAAGTTTTTCAAAATAACAATGGCAGCTTCATTGACCATCGCCTTCGATGAGAACAAGTACCAACTTTTGCTTTAAGAGAAGCAAAACAAGCGCATGCACTCATAAGCGCTCTGCCAGCTACCAAAGCGTCATCTCCCTCGGCAACTCTCAAAACACCGGGTCGACCTCTACTCCCCGGACCATCGTCTTCGGGTCGCTGGGACCATTTTCACTCCCCACAGAAGAAACTGTACCTGCTAAGAAGCAGAAAACCGCCCATGAACGTGTCACTGTCATGACACCAAGGGCAACAATCAAGAAGCCTGAAGCCCGTGGCACTCCCATGAAGCGTCAACTTACAAGAAACCAGGTCTGCCCCAAGACCTGGTCCCCGAGACCTTCACCAAAGCTAAGGAGGTCCCGAACATCTACAAAGCCAGCGTACTTGGCCCTTTTCAAGGAGAACCGGTTCTACCCTCTCTCTTACATGAAAGAGGAGAAACCTACCCTCCGCCAAACAAACAAATCAACCCAGCATGAGCCGGCTTGCTCCTACAAGCCCAAAATCAAGTCATGCATCACCAGGCCTCTGCAAGAAACTGCTAAGGCCTACACTCCTGCGAGTCGACCCTTCATCTCAAAAGGGGTCGAACTCGCAAAATTCAAAGCCTCACTGCGACAGGCAAAGGACTACGTCCGGATCCTGTCCATGCCTAGCTTCAAAGAAGACAAGCTCGGCTGCTACGCACGGGGGACTACGTCCTTCATCGCCAAAGCCCAGTCAGAACTGATTAAAGCTCAAATTGCTCGTCGTGTATGTCGCCGCGCGGCATATCGACAAAAAAAGACTAGAGAATCAATGAACCCAACATTCTACCCTTCAAGTCTCTGAAAAATGGGTCGAAAAGGAAAGACCCGACCAAGTTGTTGCTGTCCATATGGTTGGCAAAATCAGAAGACGACAGAAGTCGGCAACCAAGTCTCCTGGACGCAAAGACATCAGGAGGATTCTCCTGCTCCTTAAAGCCAAGGACATCAGAGTAACCACTCCTCGGACTCTTCGTCCAAAAGAATGAGCTCCAGCTCAGTCACCAAGACGATATCCTCATTCGATTCTCAGAGGATGAACGTCATGGTTACAAATGTTGAGCAGCCTCCACCGCATGATGACGTAACCGCAAATATCCAGCAGTTGGAGCAAGGACAGTAGAGAATTGAGGCTCTGATGGAAAACCTCCTTCTCACTTTCCAGCGTCCACCTAACAATGAAGCTCCTTCGAGTCATCAAGATGACGAGGTTAATGGGGAAAATAATGAGTGACGTGCCATTACCAAAAAGGACGTTGACAATATCCTCGCCAAAGCAAAAGAAGAGGATACACTGAAGGAACATGGGATCAAGCCACCATATCCCTTATGGATGGACTCGGTTCCGTTCCCTGCAAGATTCAAACAACATACTCTCCAGACATATACGGGGAAAGGTTCAGCCAGACAACTTGTCATCCACTTCGAGATCTTGATAGAAGCTATCGCGGATCAAGATGCCCTCAAGATTCGTCTCTTTGCAAGTACCCTAAAAGGTACGGCCTTTGATTGGTACTCCACTTTGCCAAAGGACTCCATCCAAAACTGGGCCATGTTGGAGACACGTTTCCCGACCCACTTCAAAAGTGAAGATCATCCTGTTACTATGGCACAACTCTGTAGCCTAAAATAGGGAGATAATGAGTCAACATACGACTTCATTCACAAGTAGAAGGCGATGGCATACAAGTGCTCAGATGTACTGCCACAAGCATCGCTGGTCGACATCTGCCGTAACAACATGAGAGCAAGGATCCGCTCCATGATCATCGGCAACAAATCAAAAAACTTGGGAGAACTCCTAGAAGCAACTATTGAGGCTGAAACGATGATCAAAGACCTCAATAGTCAGAAATCATCAAATAAAGAGCCGATTGCCATTGCGACCTCAAAACCAAAGAAAAATGAGGTTCTTAATATGCAAACCAAGTCAGCTCCTCAGCAGCCAAAGAAAGCTGAAAACAAAACTGCAGGTAAGAAACATGAACTCTCTGAGGCCTTCAAAGAACGAGTAGAGAAGAAATACCCATTCGATGAAGATATTGAAGAAATCTTTGGGGCGTTCTTAGCAAATGGCAAACTCACCTTGCTGGACCCCAAAAGACCAGAAGATGTTGTCAAAACCAATGATCTCCGGTATTGTCCATACCATCAGATGGTCTCGCATCCTCTCAATCAATGCTTCGTTGTGAGAGAAAAGATTAACGAGCTGTGGAAAAATGGAGTCATTATCTTTGACAAAAATTACGGGTCTGCTTCCGTCAACATGGTGTCAAATGGACAAACATCAAAATCACCAAAGGAAAAAATCATTACTTCCTTCAAGGTGATACAAATGACTCAAACGTCCCAGGAACTGGTCCCATATCCAACACTAGGTGGACAACCCATATGGGTGCATCCTGATCTCCTAGAAGATGAAAATTGGGAGATCGTCAAAACAAAGCCTATCACTCAATAGCGAAGGCAAGCCAAGAAACAACTTCACAAGCTCAAACAGCAGGAGAAGACTCAATCAAAGCAAGATGTCCCTGAAAAGGCAGAGACCTCTTCCACTGCTTCACTAGGGGCAACGGAAGAATTCCTTCCCAAGACTTCAAAGGTGGAAAGAAAATTCACCCTTAGTGATTTCATGCCACCACATTACAGAAATAAAACTACGTAGGGGGCATCATACTCTTGTAACTAGGTAATTGGATTCTCCATGAATGGATACGAGTCTAGTGATACTGCCAGTGATACTGATGAGTGGGAGGAATCCCTTGAAACAGGAGAATACCTCTCCGATGAGGAATGGATTCCCGAATCTGATCTTATGCCAATAATCTGGTAGAACCCATTACAGCCACAAGGATCCTGGTCTGATGATGAAGAAGGCCAAGAGGCTGTTCAAGAAAATGCTGTTTATCCAGCACAAGCAAGCACTCCAGTGGAACCCAACATTGATGAACCACAAGGAGCAGATGACGAAGAAGATTTGGCTCATATGCCCGATCTCGAAGAATATGCAAGAATCTTGCAACGTCTTGCCATAGAGTGGGAGCAGGATCACATCAATGAGCTTCATCATAATCAAAATCCAGAACCGGAAATCCAGGAAAATTTACAGACATCTCCTCCGGTAACCCCGAAAATTAAAGAAAACTGTTGGATTGATGATCCTCTTAAATCTGAAGACAAGTCTAAATCTCAGTAGTACATTCTAGAGACATTTCCTATCGGAGTTGCTTGCAATGCGATAGTTCAGGATGATGGTGCCTCTGAAGCTTCGCCCGTCGAGGCCTCAGATTCTCAGACTACGTCCGGTAGCATATCTTCTGGAGCAACATCTTCTCAGGTTACTTCCACAAAGATATCATCTTCTCAGCCTTCATCTCCTGAAATTGTGACATCGGAGCTCAAGCCTCTTTCGACTGATCATCTTGAAGAAGCTCCAGCCAATGAAGTCTTCTTCAATGAAAATCCGGTCAATTGGACCTAGATACCCGACCTCATAGATGATGTTTGGACCGATAAATTACTCAACAAAGAAAAGAAGTTGTTGATGCTGTTCAAGACTTGTTCCCGAAAAATGCTCCGTGCAACACGATCATTGAAGACGGCAATACTGCTACAGAGACGTCTTCAGCAAATGACAAGGATCAACCCCTTGATCCCGAGAGTGATCTTCCAAAAGAAGACCCTTCTCTAGAAGCTATTGAAGTTGGTAGAGGTACCCGCTCTGGCCGGGATTACCACAAAAATTACAACCAACCTTCTTCTTCTTATGTAAATCCTTCGGGAAAGCAAGTTGTAAACACCCCAAGTAGCAACAATAATGAAAATACATACTGGCACTTCAAACACATACTGGCACGACTGCATATCCTTGACTTATTACAAATGTCTCTACAAACTCGTGATAGTCTCATTTTAGAACTACAAAGGCTGAATGCGGATGTCAACAAACATGCCCCACAAGTCCTTCAAATTGAAATGGACTATAAGGTCAAAAAATCAAGTACTTCCTCAAAGGGAGAAAAGAAGAAGACTGAGGGATCAAGCATTGAATGCCTCTCGATTCAAAAAGCAGTAAGTGCAACAATTGCCTTCGATAAGGATGACCTCCTGCTAGGCGAGACAAAGCACAATTGACCCTTGTACTACACGGGGTACATCAAAGAGATGCCAGTACACAGAGTCCAGATCGACCCGGGTTCTGCACTCAACCTCATCTCTACTTCGGCATTCGAAGAGTTGGGCATCCCACCTAGCAAGTTGAGTCACACGTCTGTATCCATCTTTGGATATGATAGGAGCACTCAAAGGCCTATCGGCAAAATCAGGTTCAAGTTGCAAATCGGTGATCTTATTTCTGAAGTCACTGTATATGCAATAAGGACCCCTTCATGCTACAATATCCTTCTTGGACGCCCCTGGATACACGAGAATGGTGTCGTCCCTTCAACTTTACATCAGTGCATCAAATTCATTGGCAACGACGACTTGATACATTGAGTGTTTGCAGACAAAAAGCCCTTTAAAGGCAAAAGACGTCCATTTTGCAGATGCTCAGATTGTATAAAGATGGAAAAGAAGAAAAGGAGGAAGAAACAACACCTTTGCTGAAAATCTCCAGAAAGATAAGGGCAAGGCTCCTCAACAATCATCGGAAGAAAAAAAAAACCTTTCAGCAATTCCGAAGAGAGCAGTCATTCTCCCTTCATTGTCTCTCTCAAATCTTCAAAGCCTTTGGTAATCACCACCAAAGCAAAGAAGACAAAACAAAAGGTTGGGGGCAAGTTCATTGTCTCCTTTGTATCTATTATGCATGACACAGATTCGGATTTAGAGCCAGAAGATGATACAATGTCAAGCCAAGCTGATAGTCAACGAGTTCAGCCCGCTCTCACTCCATTGGAGACACCTGCTGACGTAGAAGACCCTAAGTCTGCTTCCTTCGTCGTTCCGGTAACTTCGACAGAAGAAAAAACAGTTTTCTTCCACAGATCGAAAGTTTCTTCATCAAATTCTTCGCTTAAACCTTTCCAAAAACGAAGGTATGCCTCAACTATTCCTATAGTCAAATGGCACAAGCTATCATGAAGAAAATGGGCTACGATGCTTAGAATCCGATCGGTTTGGGAGGTGACCATGGTTTTCTCACACCATTGGATCCCACCCTGACCAAAAGTCAACTAGAGGATTGGAAACTCTATCGTCATATAGACAAGTCTTCATACAGGTTGGGGTATGATCCTAACACTCTCATGAGACAGTTGACAGAAAGGCTGTAAAGTTGTTCTGCCGACCAAGCCTCAACATCTAGTGTCCATGAAGACATTGATCTCCCTGGATATCTCTTTGAGGAGTACCCATCAAGGATCCAGGAAGCTCCTCCAACTGGTATGATTTCTCTGACGATGAAGAGGAATTGTCCGATGACATAAACGCACGGTTTTTTGACCCAGAAGAACCGTCGTTTCCAAAAGAAGTACCCTACTTCGACCCAGTTTCAACAGGTGATTGGGATCATCTCATTGCAAATCTTGAGAAGAGTACCGATCAAGAAGACCCATGGACAAAAACAGAGCCTTGGTTTGTAAATGCCTCTGGAACTTCAGAAGATCTTGTTGAGTTGGAGGCCTCCGAAAATATTATAGAGAAACCACCTTCAAACCTTCCAATAGAAGATCATGTTCAAAACATAGACTTGGGAACACCTGATAACTCACGTCCTGTATTCATAAGTGAGAATATAAAGGATGATGAGTTACCAGAGTATATCGCTTTTCTTCGTGAGTTCATTGATTGTTCTCCATGGTCTTACGCTGAAATGCCTGGCTTAGACCCCAAAATAGCAGTCTACAAACTCAATCTGCAAAAAGATATCAAGCCTGTCAAACAAGGCCAAAGAAGATTTCGTCCTGATGTGATGGACAAAATTGAACAAGAAGTTCAGAAACTCAAAAGAGTTGGTTTCATTCGCTAGGAACAGCATCCTGAATGGTTGCCAACATCGTCCCCGTGACAAAGAAAAATGGGCAGATAAGGGTCTGTATTGAGTACATGGACCTGAATAATGCATGCCCTAAAGATGAATTCTCGCTCTCCATACCAGAGGTGATGATTGACAACACCTATGGGTTTGAGCGAATGACATTCATGGATGGATTCTCTAGCTACAATCAGATAAAGATGCATCCAGAAGATGAAAGACATACATAATTTCGGACTACATTTGGCGTGTATTGCTACACTATCATGCCATTCGGTCTGAAAAATGCAGGTGCAACATATCAGAGGGCTGTGATGAAAATATTCCAAGATATGCAGCACAAGACGGTCGAATGTTATTGTTGACACTAAAAATGTCACTATGTCCCTTCAACACCAAAAGCTACATGCAGCCACATCCTGCCATAAATAGGAAGGCGCCACTTCAAGCACCAGATCTTGTCAGAATCAAACAAAAACTACAAGATCCTTCAAAGCAGCCAAAAGAAGGGTACACATGAAGTTTCGGGCCATTTCGACATCATTTGGCCTAACTTCACTCCTCTGACAGCCAGGCAGGAGCTCCCGGCAGCAACAGTGTCGAAGACTTCAAAACTTCGATCAGAGCCTACGGATGGTCTCAAAATACCTCCAAAAGGCCCCCTGCCAAATTTCAAGTCAAACGGGCGACGTTTGACCCTTCATCAACTCTCAGGAAGCAAAAACAGGCCTACCGGCAGCGGAGCACCCTGGAATCATGGCATCCAAATTGAAGCTAATGGATCATCTCAAAATGACTCCAATAGGTCCCCTGTCAAGTTTTAGGTCAAACGGACATCGTTTGGCCTAGTTTCAAAGCTCGGCATTATCCTCGAGGTGAAATCAAGGCGAGCATTTGCGGGACCCCAAAAGGCTTCAAAACTCAAACCAAAGCCCATGGTTGGTCTTACTTACTACTCAGGAGGCTCCCTGTCAAATTTCAGGTCAATCAGACATCGGTTGACCACAAGTCAAAGCTCGGCATTTCTCTCATGGCGAAATTAAGGCAAGCATTTGCGGGACCTCAAACGGCTTCAAAAATCAAACCAAAGCCTATGGTTGGTCCTATCTACTGCTCAAGAAGCTCCACGTCAAATTTCAGGTCATTCCGACATCGTTTGGCCTAGTTTCAATGCTTGACAAAAAATCGGCAAAACCGCACAACAAAGTCTTCGGCTTTCCAGAAAAATAGGAAAATTTGTGCTCTGATTTGCATGGCTTCTCGTCGGGTTTTCTTCAAGAGAATCAGGCCAATAAATGAGGGGAAATGTCAGGAAAAATACAGAAGAAAAAAGAATGAAAAAAGATCGAAAAACGGCGAAGAAACGGCGACCAAACGGCGGCCAAAAAATGGGCCCAAGGCCCATGGTCGCCGGCGACCATGGAATTCCGGCGACCCAAAAAATCGTCGGAAGACCTTTTTTCGGGTCCTTTTCGCGTTTCGAGTTGATTGGCCTCTATGATTTTTCCAAAATCTGATTTTTCGTGCGTGAAATCCGTCGATCTTCGTCAACATCACGGATTCGCCACCAAAATCATTGGATGATCATTAGATGCCTCGAAATCGCCAACCGGCCGACAAAAAAAGCACACTTTCTGGCCGCCCGATCGTGAAATCGACAGGACAGATGTTGCCGGCACGTTGACATTAATCAATGTCTGAAATTGCATCGCCATCCGACATCAAACAACATGTGGATCCACCGGCGGTCATCGCAAGAAGAATTCCAAAAGACGCGGCGCGGCCCGCGACTCTTCGAGCGACTTGGCGACCAATTAATGAGGTTAAATGACCCGTTTTATGACAAGTTAATGCGGTCATTAACTCATTATTTTGGACGGCCCAATCAAAAGCAAGCAAATGGGAGTTACAAGTCAAAGGATTTATGGCATTAAAGCCATGAAACTCCTCCCATGATGGGGATTAAAGGCAATTAAAGGCTCATTATTCTCCATCGGCCAATCAGATTCAAGGAAAAAGGAGTTACAAAACAAGTAATTTAAAAACTTGTAACTCCTCCCATTATGAGTATTAATGCATTCAATGCTCATAAACCCTCCTAAATGGCTACCAAAGGCCTATAAATAGGAGGGCATTCCAAAGGGAAAGGATCTAGCTCTCGTTCTCCTCCGACAAAGACAAAAAAATCCAGAGGCCCTGTAACTCTGCTGCAAAGACCACTAAAAGGTGATTGAAGCACCCTTGGGGGGCCACCCCCCCAAGGACCTCCCTTCTTCTACCAACATGGCTAAAACGTGGCTTTTCAACCCGTTTACTTAGCTTTTTATCGGATATAAGACCTTCTCTTGGTCTTTGTCCTTTAAAAATCTGAGGTTAAAAAGCCCAGCCAAGAATCCAAGCATCGTGTTCTCATCTGCATGGACGATGGAGGAGCCCATACATGACTCGCGACCGTCGATCTGAACGTGTCCCCACAATCGAATGAGAAGTCAGATTCCTTTTCTTGATTTCTGTTGTACTTTATTTTTCTTTTAGAGACAAAAATCACAATTCTTGTCTTTCATAATGGATAAGACTTGTAAATCGCCTTTTACGGCAAAATCGCCTTTCACGGCAACAAATGAAATCGCCCTTCACGGCATTAAAAAAAAACCCTTTTGTCTCTTTTCTTAAAATATGCGTGCAATAGAAACTAGAAAAAGTTTCATTTCCCCTTTCTACTTGTGAAGGTGAATCTTCGGATCACCATTCCTAAACTCCAAGTAGAAAAGTGAAATTGGCATACCCGTACAAAAAAAAGAAAGATGTTGATACCCCTTATCTTTTCTTCTCCTCCCCTCCGCCGTACCCCGAAAGACCCGGGGCGGAGGCAGCGGGAGAGAGAGGGAAGAATCGGGTCCATCAGGCTGGCACACCCGGTGGGACACGTTCATTTGAGAACATGAACTTAGATTCTTTGGCACCTTTCTAGTTGGTGGCCGATGTTGAATCTTGCAAAAAAAAAAACATGAGATGGGATTTTTTTTGTTTTGGAAATTTCTTTCTTTAAGTCTATTTCCAATCTTTCTCCTTCTCGGAAAAAAAAATCTTCTCTTGTTCTTTGAATTCAGATCTGAGAAATCTCGATCTCCTCCCTTTTGGACTCAGTGCCCGCAGAAATGTTTGAGCACGTTTTCAGATTGGGAAAGGGACCGTTTGCTCTCTTTGATGAGTTCGAAAAAAAAATCTGATTTCAAACTTGTCAGATTTTCAAAAAAAAAAAAAAACTCCTTTCTTTCGGATCCAAATTTGAGAAATTTTGGTTTTCTTTTCCTTTCTGACTTAGGGCTCGCAGAAATTGTTTGAGCCCCTGTTCAGACTGGGAACGGACCATTCACTCTCGCTGATGAATCCATCAAAAAAAAAATCTGATTTCAAACTTGTCAAATTTTCAAAAAAATCTCCTTTCTTTTGGATCCAAATTTGAGAAATTTTGGTTTTCTTTTCCTTTCTGACTTAGGGCTCGCAGAAATTGTTTGAGCCCCTGTTCAGACTGGGAACGGACCATTCGCTCTCGCTGATGAATCCATAAAAAAAAAAATCTGATTTCAAACTTGTCAGATTTTCAAAAAAAAAAATCTTCTTTCTTTTGGATCCAAATTTGAGAAATTTTGGTTTTCTTTTCCTTTCTGACTTAGGGCTCGTAGAAATTGTTTGAGCCCCTGTTCAGACTGGGAACGGACCATTCGCTCTCTCTGATGAGTCCACAAAAAAAAAAAAAAATTCAAAAAAAACGGGGAAGCACTTGAGAACACGAAAGTTTTACCGATTGCGTTCTTTAATCGAGGTTGATCCAAGAAAAGCCTTGTCCAGAGTTTGGAGACAGCTAGGCTGTTCTAGGTAAGGGTCCTCCAAATGGGTTCATTAAGTAATCCTACCCTTACCTGGGGGCTGGTCTATCAACATTGGTTTCATAAGAACGAATCGTGAGAACTCGATGTATTCTCAAACCCTAAAAAAAAATTTTTTTCGTCGATTTTTGGTTCAAATTTGAGAAATCTTGATCTCTTCCTTTTCAGACTCTGTGCTCGCAGAAATGTTGAGCACGTGTTTGAACTGGAACATCATTTGCTCTCTTTGATGAATCCGATACTGACTTTCAAAAAAATCTTCAAAAAAAAAAAAAAAAAAAACTTCTGTCACGTTTGGGTTCAAAGTCGAGAAATCTTGACCTCTTCCCCCTCGGATTACTGTGCTCGCAGAAATGTTGAGCACGTGTTTGGGTTGGAACGTCATTTGCTCTCTTTGATGAATCTGATCCTGATTTTTATAAAAAAAACTTCCGTCATTGTTAGGTCCAGATTCGAGAAATTATGGTTATTTCCTTTTCGGACTCTGTGCTCGCAGAAATGTTGAGCATGTTTTCGGATCGGAGTACCATTTGCTCTCTTTTATGAACCCAACCTTGACCTTTCAAAAAATCCCATCTCGTGTCCATTTCAAGGATGCGATTTACAACATCTGTGCCTAGCGGTGCTAGTACGCCCTCTTGGGTCTACTGTATTCGCGACCGACACATTTGTACTCCCAACCTTATATCGTTTTACCTCGAGTGAGCCTCGCTCCTCGGTAATCTGAATTAAGGTTCACAATTGCTTCTAGCAGTCACTGGAACGCTCACTCTGAGCCTTTCATACTCGCGTTTAGAACAATTGTATACTCTATGGTGTTTTGCCTTCTTCATTTTGCTTGGGCCGGGCCTTGTCCCCTCGAGCAAATTGAAAAGAAAAAACCATAGTTTATTTCCATTTATGATCACCACATTCTTGTGATTACTAATGGATCCGGTCTTGTTTCAGAAAGGTTTTTCAAAAACTAACATGGTAGCTTCGCTGACAATCACCTTCGACGAGAACAAGTACCAGCTGATGCTTTAAGAGAAGCAAAACAAATGCGCTCCTAAGCGCCTCGCCAGCGGCCGAAGTGTCACTTCCTTCGGTAACACACAGGACACCGGGTCGACCTCCTCTCCCCGGTCCATCGTCTTCGGGTCCCTGGGACCTTTCCCACTTCCCGCAGAAGAAACAACTCCTGCCAAGAAGCAGAGAACCGCCCCTGGGCACGTCACTACCGTGACACCAAGGGCAACCGTCAAGAAGACTGAAGCTCACGACAATCCCGCGGAACCTCAGCCTGCAAGAAACCAGGTCTACCTCAAGACTTGGTCTCCAAGACCTTCTCCCAAACAAAGAAGGTCCCAAAGATCTGCAAGGCCAGCATACCTGGCCCCGCTCAAGGAGAACCGGTTCTACCCTCTCTCGTACACGAAAGAGGAGAAACCAGCCCTCCACCAAACAAAATCCACCCAGCACGAGCCGGCTTATTCCTATAAGCCCAAGATCAAGTCGTGCATCATCAGGCCTCAGCGAGAATCTGTCAAGGCCTGTATTCCTGCAACTCGGCCCTTCATCTCAACAGGGGCCGAGCTCGCCAGATTTAAAGCTTCGCTGCGACAGGCTAAGGACCGCATCCAGATCCTGTCCTTGCCAAATTACAAAGAAGACAAGCTCGGCTGCTGCGCGCGAGGGACCACCTCCTTCGTGGCTAGAGCACAGCCCGAGCTAACTGAAGCTCAAATCGCTCGTCGTATGCGTCGCCGCGCGGCGTATCGGCAAAAGAGACTAGAGAAGCAGAGAGCTCAGCACTCCACGCTCCAGGTCTCTCAAAAATGGGTCGAAAAAGAAACACCCAACCAAGTTGCTACTGTCCATATGGTTGGCAAAACCAGAAGGCGCCAGAAGTCAGCAACAAAACTCCATGTCAAGCGACCGGTGACTCGCAGCGTCTCCCGGGCGCGAAGACATAGAGAAGATTCTCCCACTCCTTCAAGTCAAGGACACCGGAGCGATCACTCTTCGAGCTCTTCATCCAAAAGAATGAGCTCCAGCTCAGTCACCAAGACGATATCCTCATTCGACTCTCGAAAGATGAACGTCTTAGTCACAAATGCTGAGCAACCTCCGCCGCAAGATGACGTAGCCGCACGCATCCAGCAGCTGGAGCAGGGACAGCAGAGGATAGAAGCTCTCATGGAGAACTTACTTCTTACCCTCCAACGTCCACCAAATAATGAAGCTCCTCCAAGTCACCATGAAGAGGAGGTAAATGAGTCACGCGCCCTTACCAAAAAGGACGTTGACGATATCCTCGCCAAAGCAAAGGAAGAGGATTCACTAAAGGAACACGGAATCAAGCCGCCATATCCCTTATGGATGGACTCGGTACCGTTTCCTACCAAATTCAAACAGCCCACTCTCCAAACATATATGGGGAAGGGCTCGGCCAGACAACATGTCATCCATTTCAAGATCCTGATGGGAGCCATCGCTGATCAAGACGCCCTCAAGATCCGTCTCTTCGCAAGTACCCTAAAAGGTACAGCCTTTGATTGGTACTCCACTCTTCAGGAGGACTCTATCCAAAACTGGGCCATGATGGAGACACGCTTCCTAACTCACTTCAGAGGTGAGGATCATCCTGTGACTATGGCTCAACTCTGCAGCCTAAAACAGGGAGAGAATGAGTCGACATACGACTACATTCACAAGTGGAAGGCAATGGCGTACAAATGCTCAGACGTACTGCCACAAGCGTCGCTGGTCGACATCTGCCGTAACAACATGAGAGCAAAGATACGCTCCATGATTATCGGCAACAAATCAAAGAATCTGGGAGAACTCCTAGAAGCATCAATGGAGGCTGAAACGGTGATAAAAAACCTCAGCAGTCAGAAATCATCAAAGAAGGAGCCGACCGCCATTGCAACCTCGAAGCAAAAGAAAAAGGAGGTTCTCAATGTGCAAACCAAGTCAGCTCCGCAGCCACCAAAGAAAGCTGAAAACAAAGGTGCAGGTAAGAGACCTGAACTCTCTGATGCCTTCAAAGAACGAGTAGAAAAGAAATACCCGTTCGATGAAGATGTCGAAGAAATCTTCGAGGCTCTCTTGGCAAACGGGAAGCTCACCTTGCCTGAACCCAAAAGACCAGGAGATGTTGGCAAAACCAACGATCCCCGGTACTGTCCATACCACCAGATGATCTCGCATCCTCTCAACCAATGCTTCGTTGTGAGAGAAAAGATCAACGAGATGTGGAAAAACGGAGTCATCACCTTTGACAAAAACTATGGGTCTGCCTCCGTCAACATGGTGTCATATGGACAAACACAAAAGTCACCAAAGAAGAAGGTCACTACTTCCTTCAAGGTGATAAAAATGGCTCAAACATCCCAAGAGCTAGTCCCGTGCCCAACACCAGATGGACAGCCCATATGGGTACATCCCGATCTCCTGGAAGATGAAAACTGGGAGATCATCAAAACAAAGCCGACCGCTCGACAGCGAAGGCAAGCCAGGAGACAACTCCGCAAGCTTAAACAGCAGGAGAAAGCTCAACCAAAACAAGAAGTTCCTGAAAAGACAGAAACTTCCCCTACCCCTTCACTGGGGCAGCAGAAAAGTCTCCTTCCGAGACTTCGAGGCCGGCAAGGAAATTCACCCTTCGTGATTTCATGCCATCACTACTAAAGACTGAAGACATGCAGGGGGCATCATACTCTTGCAATTCAGTAGTTGGATTCCCCATGGATGGGTACGAGTCCAGTGACACCGCCAGTGACACCGATGAATGGGAGGAATCCCTTGAAACAGGAGAATACCTCTCCGACGAGGAATGGATCCCTGAATCCCATCTCATGTCGGTGATCTGGTATAACCCTTTACAACCACAGGGATCTTGGTCTGATGATGAAGGAGACCAAGAGGTTGTTCAGGAAAATGCTGTTGACACAGCACCTGCCAATGCTCCGGTAGAACCCGATCAGGAGGAACTACAAGGAGTAGATGAAGAAGAAGATCTGGCTCCTATGCCTGATCTCGAAGAATATGCAAGGATCTTGCAGCGTCTTGCCATAGAGCAAGGACAAGATCACATCAATCAGCTTCATCGCAACCCAGAACCGGTGGTCCCGGAAAATCTACAGGAGTCCCCTCCAGTAACTCCTGAAAATGAAGAGAACTGCTGGGTGGATGATCCCCTTACATCAGAGGATGAATCTGACTCCCAACAATCTGTTCCGGAGACGTTTCCTATTGCTTGCAATGCGATAGTTCGAAACGACAGCGCCTCTGGAGCTTCATCTGCAGAGGCCACAAACTCCCATACTACATCAGGTAGTATATCCTCTGATATTACTACCTCGGAAATGGCATCTTCTCAACCTTCGTCTTCCGAGACTGTCACATCAGAGTACAGACCTCTTCTGGCTGACTACCTTGAAGACGTCTCTACCAATGAAATTGTAAACAAAGAAGACAAATTGCTGGACGCTGTTCAGGACTTGTTCCCGGAAAATGCCCCATGCAATGCAATCACTGAGGATAGTAAGGTTGACACGGAAGCATCTTCAGCAAATGAAAGGATCAGCCCTCAATCCCGAGGGTGGACTTCCGAAATGAAAGAACCGTCTCCAGAAGCTCTCGAAGTTTGGTAAAGGTACCCGCTCTGGCCGGGATACCACAAAAAACTGTACTCATCTAACTTCTTCTTCTTATGTAAATCCTTCGGGACAGAATGTAAGCGCCCCAAGTGGCAACAATTAATGAAAATGCAGGGCCCTAAGGAGGCTTTTTCAAGTATGACTTGATTGAGCACTTTAGACACATACCTGCACGTCTGCACATCCTAGACTTATTACGAATGTCTCCCCAAACTCGTGATAGTCTCATTTCAGAACTGCAAAGACTGAATGTGGATGTCGACAAAGCATTGCCCCACAAGTCCTACAAATTGAAATGGACTATAGGGTTTAAAATCACAATACCTCCTCAAAGAAGAAAAGAAGAAGACTGAGGGATCTTGCAATGATTGCCTCTCAGTTCAAAAAGCAGCAAGTGCAACTATCGCCTTTCACTAAGGAAAGACCTCCCTACTAGGCGAAACAAAGCACAACCGGCCCTTATACTTTACAGGGTACATCAAAGAGATGCCGATACACAGAGTACAGATCGATCGGTTCTGCCCTCAACCTCATCTCTACTTCGGCACTCGAAGAGCTGGCATCCCGCTTAGCAGCTGAGTCACACATCCGTGTCTATCTTTGGATACGATGAAGCACTCAGAGGCTATCCGGCAAGATAGGTTCAAGTTGCAAATCGGTGATCTTATCTCTGAAGTCACTGTATATGCAATAAAGACCCCCTCATGCTACAAACATCCTTCCGGGACGCCCCTGGATACACGAGAGTGGTGTTGTTCCTTTCAACTCTTCATCAGTGCATCAAGTTTGTTGCAACGGACGGCTTGGTACATCGCGTATTTTGGACAAAAAAAGCCTTTCAAAGGCAAAGAAGTCCATTTCGCAGACTCGCAGATATACAAAGATGAAAACGAAGAAAAGGAGAAAGAAATAGCATCCTTTTGCGAAAGTCTCCAGAAAGATAAAGGCAAGGCTCCTCAGCAATCACCCGGAAGAAAATCAACCATCCGGCAAAACCGAGGAGATCAACCAATCTCCTTTTGTTGTCTCCCTCAAGTCTTCAAAGCCGCGGTGATCACTACCAAGGCAAAGAAGACAAACAAAAAGCTCTGGGGCAAGTTCGTCATCTCCTTTGTGTCTATTATGCAAGACACAGATTCGGATTCAGAGACAGAAGACGAACGTCGTCAGCCAAGCTGATACTCAGGCAAGCTCAACCTACTCTCACTCCATTGGAGCACCTGCTGGGCATAGGCGATCCAGCATCAGCTTCCTTCGTGTTCCGACAACCTCACCAAAAGAAAAAGCGATCTTTTTCCACAGGTCGGCGGCTTCTTCATCAAAACTCTTCGCTTGAGCCTTCCAAAAACGAAGGTATGCCACAAACTATCCTTGTATAGTCCAATGGCGCAAGTTATCATGAAGAAAATGGGCTATGACGCTCGAAATCAATCGGCCTTGGGAGGTTGGCCACGGTATTCTAGTTACCATTGGAGCCCACCCTGACAAAAGGCCAGCAAGAGGATTGGAAACTCTATTCGTCATATAGAAAAGTCTCATACGGACTGGGCTACGACCCTGATGATCCCATGAGACATGTTGACCCAAAGGCTTACAAAGTCTCTGGCCGACGAAGCCTCAACATCTCATGTCTGTGAAGATATTGATCTCCCTGGATATCTCTTTGAAGAGTTACCCGTCAAGGATCCAGGAAGCTCCTTCCAATTGTATGATTTCTCATGATGATGAAGAGAAATTGTCCGATGATACAGATGCACAATCTTCTGTCCAGAAGAACCATCATCTCCAAAAGAAGTGCCATACTTCGATCCAGTTTCAGCAGGTGATTGGGACCATCTCATAGCAAAGTCTCGAGAAGAGTGCCTGATCAAGAAGGACCCATGTCAGAAGGCACAGCCTTGGTCTGAGAAAAAACCTTGAAACTCCGGAAGGTCTTGTTGAGTTGGGAGCCTCCGAAAATATTGAGGAGGAACCACCTTCAAGTCTTCCAAACAGAAGATTACTGTTCAAAAGATAGACTTGGGAACGCCAGATAAGCCCACGTCCTGTATTCATAAGCCAAAATATAAAGATGATGAGTTACCCGAGATATCGCTTTTCTGCGTGAGTTGTCGATGTTTTGCATGGTCTTACGCGAAAATGCCTAGGTTAGACCAAATAACAGTTATCAACAAACTCAATCTACAAAAAGATATCAAGCCTGTTCAAACAAGGCCAAGAAGAATTCGCCTAACATAATGGACAAAATTGAACAAGAAGTTCAGAAACTCAAAAACGTTGGCTTCATCCGCGAGGAACAGCATCCTGAATGGTTGGCCAACATCGTCCCAGTGACAAAGAAAAATGGGCAGATCAGGGTCTGTATTGATTATAGAGACCTGAACAATGCATGTCCTAAAGATGAATTTCCGCTCCCCATACCGGAGGTGATGATCGACAACACCTGTGGATTCGAGCGGATGACATTCATGGATGGTTTCTCTGGGTACAATCAGATAAAAATGCATCCTGAAGATGAAAGACACACATCATTTCGGACCCCATTTGGCGTGTATTGTTACACTGTAATGCCATTTGGTCTGAAAAATGCTGGTGCGACATATCAGAGGGCTATGATGAAGATATTCCAAGATATGCAGCATAAGACGGTCGAATGCTACGTTGATGACCTCGCCGTCAAAAGCAAAAAGAAAGAAGACCATCTCAAAGATCTTCGAGAAGTCTTCCTCCGACTACGCAGGCACAAACTGCGAATGAATCCCCTAAAATGCTTCTTCGGTGTATCATCGGGTAAGTTCCTCGGATTCGTAGTTCGGAAAGCGGGAATAGAGCTTGACCCTATCAAAGTCAAGGCTATCCTAGAAATGCCATCCCCAAAAACCCTGAGACAGTTAAAAGGGCTTCAAGGAAGATTGGCATACATTCGACGGTTCATCTCCAACCTGTCAGGGAAATGCCGTCCATTCTCCCGCCTAATGAAAAAGGGCGTGGACTTTGTCTGGGATGCTGAATGCGAAACTGCGTTCCAAGACATCAAGTCATACCTGACCAAACCTCCAGTACTGGCTGCCCCCACAACTGGAAAACCATTTATCTTGTACACAAGAGCCCTCGACCACTCTTTGGGAGCTCTACTTGCACAAGGAAATCACGAGGGAAAAGAAGCTGCTCTATACTATCTCAGCCGCATGCTGGTAGGTGCAGAGCATCGCTACTCTCCAGTCGAAAAAGAATGTCTTGCAGTGATGTTTGCTGTACAAAAGCTACGTCACTATCTGCTGTCCAACACAGTATACCTGATCTCGAGGATCAATCTCCTGAAGGTCCTTGTCACAAAAGCAGGTTCCCTCAATGCCCGACTGGCAAAATGGTCTATCCTCCTGTCACAATTTGATATTAGGTATGTACCACAAAAAGCAATCAAAGGTCAAGCTCTGGCAGACTTTCTTGCAGAGCATCCGTTGCCTGAAGATTCTCCACTCAGGGATGATCTCCCAGACGAGTCAGTCTACAACGTGGAGGCTTCCTTATCAAATGCTTCCTGGGATATGTACTTCGACGGTGCAACCAGGACAAGTGAAAAAGGAAATCAAATATCAGGGATTGGCATCCTCTTTGTTAGTCCCGACAAATACATGATTCCACACGCCTTCTCGCTACTGGAACCATGTTCAAACAATGCAGCTGAGTACCAAGCCCTGATTGTAGGATTGGAACTCGCCCTCGAATCCGGCATCACAGTGCTAGAAGCCTTCGGGGATTCTCAACTGATCGTCAACCAGATGAATCAGAAATTTGAAATCAGGAAGCCTGATCTGTTGCCTTACTACAACAAGGCGCAATCACTTCGGCAAAAATTTGACATCTGTCATATCACCCACATTCGTAGAGGCGAAAACATCCGTGCAGATGCCCTGGCTGGACTCGCCGCCTCTATGGCGGTCCAAGAAGGAGAACACATGCAAGTTACAGTGTGTGAGAGAAGGATTCTCCCTCCCCTCAATACACACCAAGCAGTTGCTGAGTGCCACCAACTGGTTGGAAGTCGGATCTCCATCCTCAGACCTCCGATCGGCGACTGGAGGGATCCGTTCATTGATTATATTATGTTCGGAATCCTGCCTGAAGATCCAAAAGAACGGGTAAGTGTTCAAAGACGAACCCCAAACTTTCATCTGGACATTCCTTCAAAGATGCTCTACAGAAAATCCTACAATGGAGTACTTCTACGCTGCTTATCACAACAAGAAGCTAAAGAAACTCTCAAAGAGGTGCATGCTGGTCTTTGTGGAGCTCATCAGGCTGGTCCAAAGCTCTACGATCAGATAAAAAGGTTTAGGTTTATTATTGGCCTACCATGGTAGCTGACGCAATGCAATTTGCTAAACGCTGCCAACAATGCCAAGTTCATGGAGACTATGTCCACATGCCTCCAGAATGGCTACATCCTACAGCAATTTCATGGCCTTTCGAAGCCTGGGGTATGGACATCGTAGGTCCTGTCTCCCCTCCGTCAAGCAAAGGTCATCGCTTCATCTTCGCCGCTACGGATTATTTCTCCAAGTGGTCAGAAGCTTTTGCGCTCAATGAAATGAAGACCTCATCAGTCCTTCAGTTCTTGCGCACCAACATCATTTGTCGCTTCGGCATACCTAAAAGATTCGTCCATGATAACGGACCACAATTCCGTGATCACAGATTCTACAGGTTCTGCGACAAATACAAAATCCAAAGTTGTCCTTCAACTCCGTACAATCCGGCGGCGAATGGACTGGCAGAGGCCTTCAACAAGACACTCTGCAAAATTCTCAAGAAAATGGTCTCTAGCCACAAAAGGGACTGGGGCGACAAACTATCCGAAGCTTTGTGGGCCTACCGAACCACCGTTCGAGGACCGACCCATAGCACGCCATTCTCCTTGGTCTATGGATGCGAAGCTGTTGTCCCTTTAGAGGTACAAATTCCTTCCTTAAGGGTATCTCTACAAAATGACATGACGCAAGAAAGCAATGTCAAATTAAGACTCCAAGAGCTGGACAATCTCGATGAGAGACGGCTCGAGGCACTCCAAAGCATTGAGCTCTACCAAGCACGCATGGCTGGATCTTTCGACAAAAAGGTCAGGCAACGCGCCCACAAAAAGGGTGACTTGGTTCTTGCGGTAAAAAAGGCCGATGGTTTTCGCTCACAAATCCAAAGGCAAATTTGAACCAAAATGGGAGGGACCCTTCGTCATCGACCAAGGTCTTCTCCCAACTGGCGCCATACGCACTTCTAACATGAAGGTGATAGATGTATGCTGCCCATCAACGGCAAGTTCTTGGATAGCGGTACTTACCCTTGAAGACTTCCCTCCACTGGTCAGAGCGACACCTGCAAGGCCAAAGCCTATTTCCAGGTTACTTGCTCGTCAAAACCACTCCTTATGGAACTTTTCAAAACAATGCTTACTTTCATCTTTCATTGTTCAAAGAAAATCAAAAATCCAAAAATCAAAGTTTAGAGCCTCTTCCCAAACTTAGCACCCAAAATTTTCGATCCTTAACCCAAAATCCTTTGGTTTGCAAACAAAATCAGGACTTAGGAATTTCCACCCTAGTCCCCTTACCTTTTACCGCCAAAAAATGGTTTTAGTCAAATATTTACGACCCTCGATGATCTAAAAACAAAATCGGGAAAGCGGTCAAGTCGGATACTCGCAAAAAACCGATTGAAGGATGCGAACCCCATTCGATACTTCCAAAACCTCAAAATCGCAAGGAAGCAACACCTCGTTGATACTTGAAAATTTTCAAAAAAATCGTGGAGACGCAACATTCCAGTTGATATCCACAACCCAAATTTCAAAAAGAAAAACAAAGGTTCGAAAAAACCTCAAATTTCAAAAATCGTGGGGAGGCGACATTCCATCGATACCCGCAAAACAAAATTTTTGAAGAAAAAGCAGGGAAGCGACGCTTAGTCGATACTTGCACCCAAACTTCGCGAGGAAGCGACATTCCATCGATACTCGCAACCGAATGAGCAAGGAGGCGACATTCCATCGATACTTGCAATACCATTCAGCAGGGAGGCGACTCTTAGTCGATACTTGCATTTTTGAAAACCAAAAACCTGGCTTTTACGCCAAAAACTCGGCTTTTACGCCAAAAAACTCGGCTTTTACGCCAAAAAAAAAACTCGGCTTCCACGCCAAAAAATCGGCTTTCACGCTTCCACGCCAAAAATCAAACAAAAATCTGGCTCTATGCCAACCAAACAAAACTTGGTTTTAAAAAAAATCCGGTTTACGCCAAAAATCGGCTCTCATGCTAAAAAAGGCTTTTATGCCAAAACAAAAAATCGGCTCCTCATGCCAAAAAATCCGGCTTTTACGCCCAAAACAAAAATCGGCTCTACATGCCAAAATGCCGGCTATTTACGCCAAAAAACAAAAAAAATCGGCTCTCATGCCAAAAATCGGCTTCCATGCCACATCGGCTTTCACGCCACCAAAATTTGGCTTTCACGCCACCAAAATCGGCTTTCATGCCACCTCAAAATTTTCGGCTTTCAAGCCATCAAAAACCAGGCTTTGTGCCACAAAATCTGGCTTTCATGCCAAAACAACACTTTTGACAAAAGATTTTCACAAAATGATAACCTTTTGATCAAGATTTTCAAACAAACATTCCCATTCAACTTTTGCTTATTTTCAACAAAAGAATTTAAGTAGAACAAGGGATACAAAAAAAGAGAGTGCCAAAATGTTTATACATGGAGGTACCAAAAAAAAAATGAAAGAAGAAAGTTTGTCAAGAGCTCAGTCCATCATAGTCTTCAAACCAATGACTAAGGTCCTCGAGCACAGACTCTTGGCCTCAGCCTCCAAAGCTTCCAGGCCACGCTTCTTCAAGATGCCGCCAAAAATGCGGCAGAAAAC